>JAWZSL010000087.1:0-487500 GCA_034769285.1 Lutjanus argentimaculatus
AGAGAGAGAGAGAGAGCGTGAGAGAGAGAGAGAGCGTGAGAGAGAGAGAGAGAGTGAGAGAGAGTGAGAGAGAGAGTGAGAGAGAGAGAGCGAGAGAGAGTGAGAGAGAGAGAGCGTGAGAGAGAGTGAGAGAGAGAGAGAGAGTGAGAGAGAGAGTGAGAGAGAGAGAGTGAGAGAGAGTGAGAGAGAGAGAGCGTGAGAGAGAGTGAGAGAGAGAGAGAAGCGGTGAGAGAGAGTGAGAGAGAGAGAGAGAGTGAGAGAGAGTGAGAGAGAGAGTGAGAGAGAGAGTGAGAGAGAGAGAAGAGAGAGAGTGAGAGAGAGAGAGCGAGCAAGAGAGAGAGAGAGAGAGAGAGAGAGCAAAGAGAGAGAGAGAGAGAGTGAGAGAGAGAGAGAGAGAGAGAGCAAGGAGAGAGAGAGAGAGAGAAGAGAGAGAGGGGAAGAGAAGGTAGACTAATGCACAGCCTGTACTGTGTGCAGTGTTTCTGTAAGTTATTTATAACTGAGAGCGCTGCTTTGACATGTTTTAAGCCACTCTGCCCAAACCTGTGATATTTTCTAGTGAGCTGACTCGAAACCATTGGCAGGTGTATAAGTAAATAAACAAACAACAATGACCACAAAGATCATTTTTCATGTTGATATTAAATTGTGGGAAGTTATTACAATTTTGAAAGCTGCTGATTTTCAGTAATGTTCACAGAGAACGTTTAACAAAAACAAACCTCACTTGGGATATTGATTTTTTTTTTTTTTCTATTTGACAATCTAGAATGGGTGTATTTCAATTGTAGTTTCTACTACATTTCTTCTCTGGAGAAGACCTGGCAAGAAAGCAGAGATGACTGTCAGCAAAGAGGTGCAGACCTGGTGATCATCAACAGCAGAGACGAACAGGTATTACATCACATTGCATTACATTTGTACCTGATGCTTTTATCCAAAGAAACTTACAATAATAAAAGCATTAAACCACATGGGTGCAACTCAAAGTGTGTGTTTATATGTGTCTCCATGTGTTTGTGTATTTCTTTGAGAGAAAGTGAATGAATGGTGTGTCACTGTGGTGGTAGAGCAGTATTACACTGTTTGTATTCAAGTGTATGTTGATGACTGTTTCTCTCAACAAGGAATTCTTAAGAAGTTTCCAGAAGCGTGTCTGGATTGGACTGACGGACCGAGAGACAGAGGGGACGTGGAAATGGGTGGATGGAACTCCGCTAACCACAAGGTTCACACATTCACTTTTCTATTGCTGTGGTGCACTGTGAGCAGCCTCTTGCAGTCACTCACTCTGTACAGCTGCATTATGGGAGTATTACGATGTAGCACTTTTTTCCTGATTCAAAATAAATGACAGAAGCTCAAAATTGCAACATTTTCACATTATCCCAGCTTTTAACAACATATTCATACTTCCGGCTTGAAACTAAATTCAATCATAAAAATATTCAACGCCTTTCATACATTTTGGCTTCATCCAACTTTCAAATCCTATTAAAACTCTTCAAAATATCCAACTTTCTTTTAAGCTTAGTTAAACTGGAGGTTAATCAAAAAACCTTAAATGTACTCGTTTCCAGCCTCTTTCCACACATTCATATAGAAACTCCATTCAAACTTTAAAAGGCTCACAACACTTTCCTCCCATTAATTCAGCCTTTTCAGATCTTTTATTCTTTTTACACAATCACAGGTCAAATTTCCTGCAATTTTCAGCCCTTCTCAGACTTTTGTATTAGTGAGTACTTGGCAGAATGTTCTAAGCTAGAGTCGGGGACATAACAGAGAGCAGAGAGGCTGTAAAATCATCTAAATGTCTTCTCTTAAATTTACTCTCACTCCCACAAGATTCACTCCTGTTGGTCACAGACATGAAACTGGGTGTTTCTTCAGGCACTTATATATACACAGTGTTATTGAACAGCTCGACAAAACTAATTACAAGAAAATGTGATTTAATAACATTTATGAAGCATTTTATGGGTCCAAACACCACTTTTGTTCATGTGTGGTCTCAGTGTTCAGATATGTGAAATGAGTTAATAAAATGAGATTATGACATCCTTTCAAATACTTTACACAATGCTAAAAACATATATATTTATTTTTTGTTGTCTGAGCATTTGTATGATTTTTTTAATCTAAATATGCCTGTCCCACACTTTTGTGTCCTTACCATGTCACTGAACAAATTCCATAGTAAACTTGCTAGACCACCCGCAGTGGGACAGTGGGTGACCCTGGAGACAAAAAGACCTTGTGTTGGGTAATCTCCCATGCTCTTGTGTCTAAGTGACTAATGGGAACAACAATTTTGTAAATTGGTCCAGAACTAAAACAAAACAGCAATGTAATCCAGCTAACTGAAACAGTTAGCTTATTGCTGAAGGTTAAATTATTACCTTTTACCATTCACATTGTGACCTTACAAGATGTAGTTTACAGCTTTATATCACTTTTTAAGTTGATATCTATTTACAAACATTACATAACACTTCAGTAGAAATGATTTATAGGTTAGAAATTGATTGAAATATCTGTCATAAAAAGCAACATATTTTCTTTTGTTTGTATGAAACTTGAGTAGAAGAAAATCATGAAATCCTCACTTTATTAAAAATTCTTTCGGTATTTACAATTATGCTCAAAGTTCAATGAAAATACATTTAAATGTCTTAAATTTTATAGAAAATGCATGTTTGTTTGTGTTTGTTGTATGTATGAATGTAGTTGTATGTATGTAGTTGAAGAAACACGAAACTATGGAAGCAATCAAACTTTTGGCTCTTGAATCTCAGAGCGACAGGAGCACCAACCAACTGCCTATTGGCTCCCATTTTAACTCAGAGACAAATTTCGGGTGGGAAACAGAAACATACACTTTTCTTAAAAGGATATTCCACCCCAGAATCATAATCCACTCAGTATGTACTCACCTCTATGCCGATGTGAAGATGGGTGAAGATCTTCAGTTCACAAAACAATCCTGGAGTTTCAGCAGAAAACAGGGTTGCAGCTAAATCCAGTACAATTAGAGTGAATGGTGACCCAGTTTAAAACATAAAAAAAGAACACAAAACAAACACAAAATGTCTCCATCCTGCTCGTGTGGTGTAATCCAAGTGTCCACGAGCCGCGACTTTAAAATTTAACCACAAAAGACGCCATTTACACCATGTTTTTAGCCGAAATGTCAACTGTAGCATGTAGCAGGTAGGATGTAAACATGGCGTCGATCTCGCGATATTTTCATACGTGTGTCCATTAAGAGATATACAAAGTCTCGCAATACCTTGATGTTTTAAACTGGGTCACCATTCACTCTAATTGTACTGGATTTGGCTGCAACCCTGTTTTCTGCTGAAACTCCAGGATTGATTTGTGAACTGAAGATCTTCACTCATCTTCACATCGGCACAGGGGGGAGTACATACTGAGTGGATGATTATCTAAGAGTGGAATATCGCTTTAAATGCTCCAGTTGTCACATTTCTGACACTAAACACACAAATTTCACATGGTGTGCTCAGCAGGATCTCTTATTTCTGATTATATTTGCATTTAAGCTCTAGGAGTTCCTGAGGTAGAAGCAGGAGTATAAGAGATGCACCTCAGCTAAAATCTCGATGAAAAAAACTCAGTGCCAGGAGCAGCAGTAACCATCATCATGGCAACCATTTTTCATAACTGGGCAACATTTTCTTTATTTTCCTCCAAATATAGGATTGTGTGTTCTCTGTGTCACTACCAAAAAGTATCATGTCTCTGAAACCTCATCGCCTGATTCACTTGTGACTGTTTTAATTGATCAATTTTACATCATTCTGAGTCTGTCTCACAGATGCTAGTCAGCTCATGGTTAGCTTCTTCAGCTCTGAACAGTTACACAGTACACATGTGAAAACTATGTTTTCTGCAAAACTCCCCAAAACATTTGTTTAATGGCAGAAAAAAAGCCAAAATAAATGCATTTTTTGATCTTCAAATGGGTCTTTTTACAAACAACAATGGAAAAATTAGCAAAAATAATTTTAGTGTAATTGAAATTTTGGGGTAAGGGTTTGGGACAGCCACCTCCCAATTTAGTACCCAATTTAGTATGTTAAGCTCTCTGCTAGCTCATATATTGTTTTGGATTTCAATAGATAATATGAGGATCATGCATGTAAGATTTGCACACATAAAGACTTTTTGAATTTGTTTTTTGGTTATGAGACAACAGTTTGCACCAGTCTGATAGAATGGCCCGACTATGAGATACACTCGAGCTGGACACAGTGACACTTAGCATTTAGCATTAACACTTAGCTTCTTTCAGTCAAATCACACACTTATGATTTCAGTATAATAAACAAATCAATCTCTATCACTCATAATAAAACATTGAGTTGATAGTGAGGGTTAAATTTAAAGGTTTTAGTGGAATCTAACAGTAAACTTGATCGAACAGACTGCAAACACCTCATTTCACCCTGCCCTTCCAAGTGTGTAGGAGAACTTACCATGGCCACAAAACTTGCACAAAACACTAAAGGCTATATTTTTATTTTTTTTTATTTTTTTATTTTAATGTTTATTTGTATAGGGACAAGTATGTAGCATAAATCAATGCCACACACTATAGCATTTATAGCCTAAGCTAATTTGCACTGCCCGTCCCTAGCTGGGCCTTAAGATACAAAAGACTGGTATATCACTTTTTTAGAATAGTTACTGCACATGTTTTAGATTGACTGAGAGTTGGAAAGTGTTTTTTAGTCAGCTTTCGTGATGTTAAAATCATGTTGTGATCAGACAAGCCAGTCGGGAGGTTATACGATTTAGTTATTTGTTCCTCCCTGTTTGAAAAAATTAAATCAATTTGTGACCTACTAGATTTTGTGATTCGTGTGGTACCTTTAATAATTTGATTGAAGTCAAACTTTGTCATTAAAGTTTTAAGTTTTCTTCTCTTGTTTTGTTCAACCAATCAATGTTAAAATCACCAAAAACTAAAACTTCAGACTTATGAGCAATTGTTTTTAGTAATCTGTCTAAACTGTCATAAAATGAATTGTCACAAGCAGGAGGATTATATAAAACCATGATCTGAAAGTGCATTTGAGGTGATAAACAAACATTAAGGCAGAGATATTCAATTTGCACGTCATAATCCAACACCATTTCTGTACATTTAATTGAGTTTCGAATGTAAATTACAGCGCCCCCTCCTTTACTAGTTTTTCTGTCTTTCCTGGAGCATTTGTACCCAGGAACATCAATTAAACTGAAGCCAGTGTTTGGTTAGTCTGTTGTGGGCCTCTGTAGAAACATGGCGACGTCCGTGGAAGAGGACCCACGCCCTCTGTAGATGTAAAGGCTACAAAATGTCATGGTTTTGGATTTTGTTGGTCACTTCCTGTTTTATTTTGTAGTCTTGGTTTTCCCTTGAGTGTCTTTGTTGTTTTTACTTCCTGTCTTTGTCTGCTGTTTTCCCGCTCTTTTTTGATCATTGATTATGCTCACCTGTCGTTGTTTGCCCACCTGTGTCTGATTAGTTTCGTGTCTGTTTAGTCCTTGTGTTTCTCTGTTTCTTGGTTAGTTCGTTTGTGTGTTGCCCTATGTGTCATACTGTCTTTGTTGGACCTGATTTTGCATTTTGCTTTTGTGGACCTGCTCTTGTTTTCTTGGACCTTTTGCTTTTTGCCCTTATGGATTATTTTGTGTCTTGGTGTTAGTTCCTGATCCTGGTCAGTATTTTCTTTGTGTTTTTGGAGTCTTGTCTGTATTCCCTTCTGTGGTTTTTGGATTTTTCCTGTTTTGTTTTGCGTTCTGAAATTCAACTACATGTCAGCCTGCGCCTTTTTGTTACTTTTCTTTTGTGATTAAATCATTTTGAACTCTGCCATCTGTGTTCCAAGTCTGCTTTTGGTCCACCTGTCTTGTTTCATTTTGACACTTAACACAAAAACACGATTATTATTTTCAGGTACATCTGACTATTAAATTCCATGTTCTGCCATTAAATCACTGTGAATCTTACATACTGGACCTTTCATTTCCTCACGGCCTGAGTGTTACTGCTTATGAAGGGCCTCTTGTTAATTTTGTGTTTTGGGGTTTCAGCTACTGGTCCCATTCTGAGCCAAATGGTGTTCCCGGAAGAGATGAAGACTGTGCAGAAGTAAAGAGCTATGATCTGCCAAACAGCTGGAATGATGAATCATGTGACCTCCAAAGATTCTGGATCTGTGAATGGACACCTCCTCTATAACTCAGCATCCAAACCCACAAAACAGTGATACGAAAAGACAGGGAGATACTCCATGTTGCCAGTTTCAGCCAAATTTGTCAAGACAACACAAACATCATGCTAAGAAAACTACTAACATACACAGACATACACACACTGTATGGGCTTCATGATATGCAGTATATAAAGTTTAATATGCTGCAGACATGCCAGTGTACATGAAGCAGCCTTGAATATTGTGTAAGAAAGAGAAAGTTTGTGATAAGTGACAGTCCAGTGAAGTAATGAAATAAGGTCTTTTCAGAGAAAATTCCTCATTGGATGTAGTAAGTCTACAGTCCTGTATACATGATCTTTTGAAAATCGCTGTGGAAACGCTTAATGTTTGTTTGTTTTTGGTTTTTTTTTTTTTTCCATTATATGTAAAGAACAATAGAGTTAATATTCTGCTTGTGATTTTCTTTTATCGCTCTTGGCAGAGTGTTTACTATTACTGTTTTAAACATTTACATACAGTATATCCATTCATTTAAAAAAATATTTAATAGCTACATTTTATTCTGTTTCCCAATCATTTTAGATTTATATATATTTTGTGTGATTTATTAATTAACTTCTTTCAGTTCCTTTTATTTCAATTATGCCAATAGGTGATCTTTTTTTTCTCATGGATGTTTTTATTTTTATTTAGTTTTGTAAATATATGAGCATCTGGAATTTCTTCTGCTGATTAAAGGAAATTTAAACTGGTTCCTCTCTGATTCATCTCTACATCTCAAAATTCTAGATATTTCAACTCTTTGCTAATTAAATATGTTTAGTGATTCATCTCTTCTGTCAAGAAAGTATTGCACACATTCAAATCCACAGTTGTTCCATATCAAATAATTCCATAATAATTTCCAACATGCTAGAATTTGTCCCAGTAAGATCAGACTTAGTGTTCATGTGCAAAGGAATTAACTTTGTTTCCTTACATCTGATGGGGAAAACATCATGTAACACTTAATTCAGTATTTGCATTCATTCACACATATAAAACAGCAGTTCTCAAAAATGTGTCATCAAAGTTACAGTACTAATAGCAGGAAGACAATTATTAGAGTGAATTTAAAGTGATATTCCACCCAAAAATGAAAATTCACTCAATATGTACTCACCTCTATGCTGATGTGAGGATGGGTGAAGATCTTCAGTTCACTAAACAATCCTGGAGTTTCAGCAGAAAACAGGGTTGCAGCCAAATCCAGTACAATGGCAGTGAATGGAGACCACGGATAAAATGCAAAAAAAAAGAACACAAAAATGTCTTCATCCTGCTTGGATTACACTTGGATTACACCACACATGTCACTGTTAAGAAAAATGCTTGTGTGGTTTTTTTTTTTTCGATGGCAAGTCATGACTCTCATCCCCTGATTGGCTAGTATTACTGTCTTTGTTGAAGGGTTGGTTAGGTTAAGTTGCTGAAAATAATTGCTTAGCATTAGGGTACAAGTATCAGGAGGAAATCACAGGCATAGTAGGGAGGGTCATGCCTTCGCTATCCTGGTAAAAAAAAAAATATTGCAAACTGTGCACTGTTTTGCTTTGGTTTCTGGATTGAGTTTACCTTGTCAGCCAGCTGGATCCACAAGATCACAGGAGAATCCATTTTGCCAGGCTCCAAGCTATCCTCACCAGAAGGGGGACGGGCCAATCAGGGTCCTCTAAGGAACTACTGACACCTGGCGTGGTTTTAGATGTGCTGACAGCAAGAAGTGTCCATGGAAACAACTCGTCTTGAACAAACAGTGGTGGCTCCTGAAGAAGTTAGTGTAGATACTGTGATAGCATCAGTTATAGCAGAACTAGAGAACATTTCTTCATTGAAAGAAGAGTGAGTTGATCTGATTGGTTGAAGTTAGCCACTGTTAGATGTGGTAGATGAATCATCCAATCACCTGCCAAATGTTCTTTTTTTTTTTTTTTGAAAGTGTGTGCCCTTTTCCAAACAGTTTCTAAGGACGACTTCTGAGATGTGTCTGTGTAACAAACCATCTGGTATGTCAAGTAAGTACTGAACCACACATTTCCTCAAAACGGTGTGGAACTAGCTTTGAGATGTTTCCTCTTGTTTGGTAGGTGTGTCTCAGGTATGACTCAATCACCAGCAAGGTGTTTATAAACAACATTGTGTTACAAAGGTGTTGTAATACAATTTTACTTCAGTGTTCAGTGCAACAGTGTTTCTGTTTAAATAAATGTTGTGCTACTTTTTGACAGGACTGAACACGTCCATATGTACAAAAGAGAACTACTAACACTCTTTAGTCTCTGTGATCAAATGTTACTTTAACACACTGAATATTAATGAGGTAAATAATGACACCCAATTTAACACAAAAATATCAGCAAAGAATTCTGAAAGAAAGTTAAAAAGTCTTCCAGGACACATGTTGCCTCTGATTCATGCTGTTGTTCAGTAGGTGGTGCTAAAGCACCAAAGAGTTCATCAACCTTCATGATGACCAAAGAAAAAGAATAGACCCGCCTCTGTTTTCTATCACGTCCTCAGAGAAGATTTAAATAGCCGGGTCTAATGATAGCTGAGATTACTATCGATCTATTACTGAAAAAGTAACAATGTCTGGAAGAGGAAAGGGAGGAAAAGGACTGGGTAAAGGAGGCGCTAAGCGTCACCGTAAAGTTCTCCGTGATAACATCCAGGGAATCACCTAAGCCCGCTATCCGTCGTCTGGCTCGCCGCGGTGGAGTTAAGCGCATCTCCGGTCTCATCTACGAGGAGACCGCGGTGTGTTGAAGGTTTCCTGGAGAACGTCATTCCGTGATGCCGTCACCTACACCGAGCACGCCAAGAGAAAGACGGTGACCGCCATGGATGTGGTGTATGCTCTCAAGAGACAGGGACGCACTCTGTACGGCTTCGGAGGTTAAACCGCTTCATTCTGTCTGTTAGTGAAAAAAAACAAAGGTCCTTTTAAGGGCCACACACTCACTTTGTGAAGAGCTGAAATCCGTTGTCAAGTGATAATATCACTTAAAAATTGATGTCAAATGTATCTTAACAAGAACGTAGTTAATCTTAGTCTTTGCACAAATTTAAAATTAATGCATTTATTATAAACTTTCAAACCCGAAAAAAGTTGCAACTGGTAATCACTTCAATTTTATGCGACATTTCCCAAAGTCAAGTGTGGGGAAAGTGTTTTTTATAATCTCAATCCAACAATTAAAACAAAGTTTTCTGAGTGACTGTAGTTGAACATATTGTCCATGTGGGGGAGCTACTGTACCAATGACCTTCTGAGGTTTTAATGCTCCTTGTAAACAGGATTTCACAATAGGGCTCTGGAAATTCTTCATATTAGCTTATAAAAATGATTAAATTCACACATCAAGGCAAATGTTTTGCTTTGTTCAAATCCGGACAACTGTACCTACACTGTTTAGCTTGTCTGGATACTGAAACTCGGTATTAGACGGCCCGGAGCTGAATTAAAGACCAGAGTATTAATGAGCTCCGACGTTTAAGTTTTGATCTGATTTATTATCACACGGCTGCAGCGTCCTGTCTGCGTCAGTGCAGCTCCTCCACACACACACACACACACACACACACACACACACACACACACACACACACACACACACACACACACCACACACACACACACACACACTTACAGAGCAAAGTCAGTTCCTTTCTTTGTCTGATCTGTTGACTTTCTTCATCACCAGGATGTTTTATAAAGTCACCCAAAAACAAAATTCGCAGATTCTGTCATCGTCTCAGACTACTAAAAACAATAAAAAGGCCAAAGTGTGTGTGTGTGTAACACTGCAGAGTGGAACATCATGCTGTTCAGTCTGCTGTCATTAGTTTGTGACAGTGACAGAGAGAAGGTCATGTCTAGAAGGAAACCCTAGGACCCACAAAAGAGATCGCATGATTTGATTATTTTATCAGAAACATCTGAGAGAAATCTCACAAGAGTGAATTGTTTCCTTTTTGGAAAGGTCAACATTTTTCTTGCTTTTGTTGTACTTTGATGGTACTCTTCTTGGTATTTTTAATCACTAACTACAGACCTGCACAATCATACGATGAGAAAAAGGAGACATGTTGGTAAACCAGTCCCCTGTAGGGGGTCTGGGGACGTCTGTCCTCCTCCAGAACAAAAATGTTATTTTAACATGTGAACGAAGCATTCTGGTCCATATTGTTTCAGTTAAGAGTCACCTAGATCTTCTGTTTTCTGCAGACATTACTACATTTACTTTTACCTCAGTACTTCAGTAAAGAGTACTAAGTAAGGTGCTACAGTAAAAGTAAAGTTACTTTACTTAGTAGCTATTTTACTTCAGCGATTTATATTTGTGCATTTAAAGGATAACTTTGGTATTTTTCAACCTGGGCCCTATTTCCCCATGTGTATGTGTGTGTATGATTGATAGGTACAACTCATTTTAAAATTGGTTCAGTATTGAGGGAGGGCGGATGCAGCCGGCAGCCGTGAAACGAGTTATAACGGTAGATATGAGGGCAAATACATCCCGTAAAAGTTTGTGCATTAAAAATGTGTGACGACATCTTGCGGGATCTTTGCTTGTTGAAGAATGTTTTTGTTGCAACGAGTGGAACAGCTGTTTTCTTGAGGAAGAAGTGTTCCAGGATTGGATGTCTTCTCTTCTTGGGCTGGCAGGAGTCATCATGGGAAAAGTGCAGTACTGCACACCCAATGGTCTGCAAGGCTCAGTGTCTGGACAGGAGTGTATGTTGCTGTCCGATAAAGGCAGCCTATGAAAGCTGTACGGGGTGTTGCGCAACATCCTGTTCTTGCAATTCGGCGAAGCACAAACATGAACCATTGTTTTCAGTCGATGCAGTAAAACTTTCAACTGAACTCCAGGACAGCTAACTCTGCTCTGACCGGCTCTCAGCATGACTCCTCTGTTTTCTTCCGCCAACAAAGATCCGCGAGATGTCATCACACACAACCCAGAGGAAGTGCCAGATAAGAGAGATGCTTTGCATGCTGTTGACAGAGATTACACTGGCGATCTGATCCGGTCTGTGGCAAAAAGAAGCACTTTTAATGCACAAACTTTTATGGGACGTATTTGCCCTCATATCTACCGTTATAACTCGTTTCACGGCTGCCGGCTGCATCCGCCTCCCTCAATACTGAACCAATTTTAAAACGAGTTGTACCTATCAATCATACACACACATTACACATGGGGAAATAGGGCCCAGGTTGAAAAATACCGAAGTTATCCGTTAAGAGACCTGTCTTATTTTCTCTTTTGTATATTATCTTAAATAAAGCAAAAGTAATGGAATGGAAAAAACTGTAAACTGAAAAAACTTTGTGTCATCTCTACATTTCTCTTGTGTTTTTCTTTAACAAAACTAAATAGATATGTAAAGAATAAGCTGCATCTAATCATTCCAAGAGACAGTGGCTGTATTTTCTGTCTTGTAAGGGGCCCTTGATGGAGAAACACTTGAGGACTTGTGATCTGGATGTCCTTCCTTTCACATTGTGTTGTTTCTTTACCACACAGTCATACCTCTGGTGAGGACGCTCTCCAGAAGTTCTGGGTAAGAGGCTGATAACTCAGTCCGGCTTTCTTAAATATGATGATAAATGTGATGAAATGATAAAATAGAACAACTGCTGCTGAGCCGTCTTGACAGTGGCCGAGGGATTTACTGACCACCGACTGTGGGAATGAGCATTCACATATAGTGTTCTGTACAGAGTGTGTGGTCAGGGAGGTGCCGGATCTGTGACAGAACAATCAAAAAGAAATGTACAGCAGTGATCCACATTCAGAGCCAGTCAGCCCTTTATGTACACTACACAAGCTGCTCAAGGGCCCCCAGATGGACAGATGGAGAAAACTGTTTGAAAGGAGGGAGGACTATAGGGGAGCACTGGGCTGTCAGGTGTGACTATGTGAATTCTGCTTAGGGCCCCATGGAGGTCAGGACTGGCTCTGTCCTCATTTGTCACAAATATGTGTTATTATTATTTTTCACTCAATCATTCAATAATTTTGTATTTTAAGTTTGATGTAAACTTTAAATGTAAATGTAAATTTAAACAGAGGATGAGGTCTTTATTGCTCTTTATTGCTTTACTGGAGGATGACACAGCTGTCTGCCCAACATTAAGCTAAGACATTTCTTCTATCAAATAGTTTCCTGTTTGTTCAGTGTTTACAAAAAATCTTTAACTAATTAAATTCAGGGTAAAAAGTTTAATGTTTAAAAAAGGACAGCGACATGTTTGCTGTAAAAGCAGTCAGAGTGACGGACTGCTGGTAGAAATGGGAACAGAGTGCAGTGTAACAGGTTTATTGGAGAACAGGTAACAGAGGAGGGAGCTGTCCAGGGTGCTTGTGCAGACTGACAGGTGGCATTCCTGCTCCTACAAATGTAGATTCATTTTAGTTTATATTATTCTAATAATTTGGTTTTGTTACATAGCATGAGTAACAAAAGGAAAATGATGTGAACTATACCTTTTCGTACCGGTGCCTCTTAAAATCCAACAGGTCACTAAAACGTTTTTAAAAATCTAATTAATTATTATATGTTGCACACTGATCCACTGATACTGTCGACACAACGGGTCCCAAGTGAGGAAAATGAGTGTCTGTATAATTTTGATAATCAGCTCCAGTGATGCTGCTGGAGGTCAGTTTTCACCAGACTGTTTTCACAAAGCTGTCAGAAAAAAAAAACAAATGAACTGAACTCGGCTCTGTAGAATCTGAACTGCTGAGTTAGTTTGAGATTTTTGAAGAAAATCCAAATTTCCAATTTTAACATCATCACAATACAGTGTGAGAATTAATGGAGTTTTTTTTTTTTTTTTTTTTTTACATTCAGCAGTCATCAGTCTTACTGAAAAATAAGCAGAGTTTGTCTGGGTGTGTGTCTGGACTCGTCCATCATGAGAGCCAAGTTGTCCATCCTCCATCCTCTCCTGTCGCGCATCGCGCCTCACAAAGTAGTGACGGCTGCTCAATGCGGCTGCTGGGCACGTTGTCAGCCAGCCATGTTGTGGTCCCTCTGGGTCTTCTTCACATTAGAAGGCTTCAGAGATGGTTCCGTCCTCCTTCCGTTCAGTAGGACCTGATGTATTGGAAAACCCCTCGTGCTCTCTTCCTACGGGAGAGCTACGTCACACATATCGGTGTTCACAGACGCATCTCTGTCCGGATGAGGAGGGATGTGTCAGTCTCAGGTGGTGGGTGGGATGGCCGGGGCCTCCATCTCTCCACATAAACTGTCTGGAGCTGTCCACGGTGCTGAAAGTTCTGACACACTTTCCATTGTTAAAACACAAACATGTGGTGGTGAGAACAGACAACAAAACAGCTGCAGCTTACATAAATCGTCAGGGTGGTGTTCGCTCAGCTCGGCTGCTGGCGCTGGCCAGAAGCCTCCTTCTGTGGTCTCACACCGATCTGCACAGTGCGCACTGTGGCTCTCCATGAGCGCACGGGACGCTCCTCCACTGGGAGTGGATGCGTGCTCTCACCTTCCGTGGCCCAGAGCTCTCCTTTACACTTTTCCCGCGGTTCCTCTGATTTCTCGCCTTTTAGCGCGCATTCAGGAGGAAGGTTTGTCGGTCATTCTGGTTGCTCCAGAATAGTTTCCGACAACGATTCAGCTGCTGTCAGTGCAACCATGGCAACTTCCGTGGCGCAGAGACGCTCTCTCCCAGCTGGACGGCTCAGTTCTACATTTCCCAGTGATAGGCCAGCGGGCTGTGGGTTTGGCCCTTGAACGGGAGCGCTTGGAAAGCTTAGGTCTGCCTCCTGAAGTGGCACACACTATTCATGCTGCGAGAGCCGTGGTCCACTTTTCAGCGATGGTGCGTGGAGAAGAACACAGATCCTTTCCTCAGCTCCTAGTGGACAGAAATCTGTCTCTGTCCACGATCAAAACATATGCAGCTATATCCTCCTGTCATGAAGGCCACAGGGAGAAATCTGTCTTTGTGCATCCGTTGATGAAGCGCCTATTAAAGGGCGTCAGGAGACAGCGACCCGTCTTGCGCTCCCTGGTACTGCAGTGGGATTTGCCGCTGGTTTTACGCGCTTGAAATTAAGTATGACGTGAGAAAAACATTTACAGAGGAGGCTGCTGTCTCTGTGCTGCTGCTGAGCCTTTTCACATCACTAATGAAACAATGTGTGTGTGTTTTTTGAATTATGTGTGATTAATGACTTCATCAATATGTTGTGTGTTAAAGTGACATTTTATCAAAGAAGCTAAACTATTTGTTGGTGCTCTATTGTAAACAGTTGAGCTCTGTCTGTAGTACACCAGGATGCTTTGTGACTGGCTACAGCCCTGTCTCAGCTCTCCCAGGCGAGTACAGTTGGAGACTCCTGCTTGTCCCAGGTACTGAACTGACCATCAGTGCAGATAGCTACTGTCGCTGTCTAGGTGCTGAACCTGTGCTGCTGCTGAGCTCTGTGGAGCAGCAACCAACAGTCTGACTGAGAGGATCTTTGTCTTAAAGATTTCTCTTAAAGGGCTACTAGTAGGTAGTATAAAGATTTGTTAAATAACCTTTTAAACACTTTAAAATAAACTTAAGCTCAAATAAATACACTCTAACAAAGCGTCTGTATCCATCCATCTGTTCATAACAGAGAGGTTAAAATAATTCAGTGATTCAGTGAGTCACCACAGGATGGCAGTAAGGCATTGACCCTGTCTCTGTGTGACATTCTGGAGGAAAAACAGAAACATGACATGCTGGCTGATGGCAGCTACCAACCTGGTTATCTTTTTAAAGAACTAAATCGTTACTGTCTTGTAATAATAAATATGTGGAAATAAACACATTCAAAACACAATCAAAGTGCCAAGAGAACCTGTCTCTCAGTCAAGGTGTACTTTCCCACATGTTAGCAGGCATGGTCCACTGTCTACTATTGTCTAACACTGTCTAGTATTGTCTGACAGTGTCTAGTATTAGTAGTGTTGCCAAGTTGTTTAATACACTCTAGTCAAGTCTAATATATGCTGTAAAACTGAAATTCATTAGAGTTTTTAACAGGATGCATTAAGCTAGAGTCTGTCTACTGTAAATATTCCTATACTGCAGTACTACCTACACCACTGTTTATGCACGCATGTATCATTACCATCTGATTCATGAAACCACCGTGTGTATGCTAGCGAATCAAAATCATTCTATACTGACCAGTTTGTGCCCACTGTCTGCAATCTGCACACTAACACGCCCACATTTCTCTATATGAGGAAATATATTTGCATAGAAAACTATTGTGGAGGAAGCATGAAGTTGTTGTAATGTCACACATCACTGACATTTAGGTGTTGCTGCAGTGTATGTGGGGTGTTTAGATCATAACCGCTGTGAAACAATCAGGAAATAACATTTTATTTATCTGATTCACTGGCTTTCTACCAGCGCTGAGCGCTGCCTCTACACATTCAGTCTGTACCTCAGATGCACAGCTGCCCGTGTCTGAGGAGGAAGCCAGAAGAGGTACACTGCAACTCAACAATAATTCCTTGGGCTGAAATGTGTTGTGGCTGTAGAGAAACGGACCGTGTCTTACGTAAAAGAGAAATGGTTTGGCATCAAAGTTGATGAGGGAAAAAAGAATAACAGACAAGAAGACTCAGCAATAATAATAATGATGATGCATTTTCAGTATGTTCTGCATTTAGTTTAAAGGTGTGTTTTAACATTTTCTTAGAGAGCCAGGCTGTCATCATTTGTGCATACATATGGTCTGAAGCAGTTCTAAAGTTCAGGTAAGAAATTCAGGCAAGAAAATATTAATGAATCCCAGATTTGTGAGTAAAATGTTTGTATGCACTTTTAAGCACAAATTTGTGCATACCACTGTTTGTGAATGAGGCCCATTGTCTTCTTGTTTCAGAGTCGAGTCTATAAACAGAAAAAAGTTACACCAATGGAAGTTTGTTTTGCATTAAATTCTTCGAACATGTTTATGGGACAACGGGTGCAAAGATTTGTATATGCGAGCCTGATGTTTATTTGGATAAGATCACATGGTGCGGCAGGTATACAGGTGATATTCCTCTACTGTGGGCTGAGTCTGAGATAGAGCTTTCTTATTTAAACAACACTAACAACAATCTGAAGCTTAGCCTAGATTTTTCTTTCACAGAAATCTATCTTCTTGATCTAAAGATCGTTAAAGATGAAATTGATCATTTGCATACCTCCATATTTAGAAATCAACAGACTGCACCACCATTCTTAGAACAACCAGTTTCCATCCTCCTTGTTTGATAGGGAACATCCTTTGGTCAGGTTCAGAGACTTTAACGCATCTGTGACTCAGAGGAAGACTGAAAGAATTCTCAGGGCATGAGCCCAAGATTTGAGAAAAGAGGATACAAACACAAGACTTTATTTGCAGCTTATAATAAAGCAGAATTTCTCACAGGTTAGCAGTTAGGCCGGAGAAATACTTGCTGTTTAACCATGCGTTTGCGTTCGCATATGTGTAGTGTTAATTTCTGAGAACGCGCACAACCATCGCTCCAAATGGATGCAGGATATGCAAAGCAGCCATGAAGCGTTGGGATGAGTAGGGGTGTGTATGCGAACGAGTGGTTAAAAGCAAGTATATTTCCAGCATAACTGGTCAATAAAGAAAAGCAACACAAGTGCTCAAACCAAGTACACCTTGTGACACAATACTGTACCAACCAGAATTAAACATTACTGAAAGTATCAGAAATATATTTTTTTAAAGGATTAAATCCACTGTCATTCAGGCTACAGGGCTGCAGCAGTGCAGTTCACTCCCCAACACATAATTCTTGACATCTGCTCCTCTGAGGCCGGTGAAGATTCTTTTCTTACTTACCTACACCACAGGAGTGTGATTCTTTTCTTCATATGATTTGTCAGTTTCTTTACATCTTAAGATTCATTCAAAGCTTCATTAACTTCTGATTCTTAAGTCATTTTCGGTCAAACTGTAGTTTCACTTGGTTGGATTTAGGCTTTTAATGATGATGACCATCATGGCAGCATATGAACATCACTCCACAGAGCTCTGCTTCAGATTAAGTTGAGCTCTTTGCAAAGGAATGGATCATTGATGGAGAAGACTGTTATCATGATTGAACTCGCCTCTGCTCCTTTCCTCCGCACTGTGTCAATTACGTCTCGTGCTTTGTCTGCCCTGGGTTTGATTCTGGCTGCTTCGGCCTCAGCATCACTTAAAACTAGGCGACCTAGAAGTTCGTCCAGCAGCCTGTCTAGAACGGGATCAGACACTCGGCTGACAAAGTCTGTCCGAGCCCCATGTAGTTTCTTCTCTGCTGAGGCGTTGATCCTCTTTGTTGGCTGATTTTCATCTGTAGAAGCTTGTGAAGATGAAGCTAGAAAAATAAGTCGAATTCAACAATCAGTGGCCAGAGTTCAACAGAGACAGCTTTGAAAGAATTTCTAAAACTTTCCAAAACTCTGGCACTTTCATGTCCTGAAAGGATGAAGCTGGTGATACAGTTTGTATCAATTATTGTCAACAAATCCCATGGACAACACAAAAACTATATGTAACGGCATGTCAAAAATTTTAGCTGCATTTTTCAGTTGTTTGTCTCAGATGCATTTTATTTAAAAAAAAAAAAAAAAGAAGAAGAAGAAAGAAACAGATGAGTTTCTAATTGACTAAATCCAGTTGTCCACACAGGCCATGCAATGACTTACATTTCATTTGTGCTACACATGTGTAACCAACACCCAAAGCATATTTTCATGCTTCAAGTTTATGTTCTTACATGTGTAAGTAATAGTGTGGTCAGTTGGTCACTTGGTTGGTCATAATGCTCTTGTCTGACCAAATTCTCACGCGTCAGACAGTTGCTGGTGTTAAAAGCGCTTCTTAATATTTTATTATTGGGGGCAGGAGGGACATTTGCAGACCTGATGTAGTTTATATTTGAGTGATATGTTAATATTATTTACTTAACATTTACTCAGCTCAAAACTAATTGACACCATGTTAAAGTATCAGCACAAATCACGACATGAGCCCCCAGCCTCAGAGTACAGAAGAGCTGATTGGGAAAAAAAGAATTTTTGATTTGATTCTTTGTGTAGATTTTACTTTGCCTTCACAATGAGGGCTAATCAATAATGACTCAAGCTCAATGATGGATCTGTAACATCAATGGTGGTCAGTGACCTGACTTCAAACTTGAAAGCCGTAAGCTTTTTCATGTTATTTTAATTTTTATTCTAATTTTTATTTTCTACCACTATTGGACCACAGGAAGAATAGTGGCAGCATCTGCTGCAGCTAATGGGGATCCTACTAAACTAAACTAAACTAAACTAAACTAAACTAAACTAAACTAAACCCTGTTTGGCATTAGCATGTAGCATGGCTAATGTGGCTACCCCCACACCTTGGGACAAAGTTGGATTAATGTTGTAATATTGAGGGACAGTAAAAAACAGAAACTGTGTGAACTTTAACACTCATTTGAAGCAATTAAATAATGAGTAGTAGGTCAGAATACTGGTAAATGTTCTTTCATGTTGCTTTTTGTGGAAGTTTACAGGCCGCTGCAGTGCTATGTTAGCTCCACTAACATTAGCTTTGTTGTTATATGTAAGCCCAAAGGTTCTGCTCTGTGATACCTTTTCTTTTGCTTTGGTGGCATTCCAGCAGGCTGAACTGTCAACTCCATCAAGAACACCACACTCAACTTCACTACCACAGACTGTGGTAGCTGCTAACTGTAGCAGCAGTACATGTTGCATTAAATTGCACTGCATTAAATCAAAGAACACTGTGATGATTGGCTGGATCAGTTACGCCTGTACCTTCAGCGACTCTCTCAGTCCAAATCAGCCCAGCAGTTCACTTCAGCTCACTTCAGTTCCAACAAAGAAGAAAAAAGAAGAAAAATTCCCATCCTGTCTCTGTCCTCTGGCTCTGATGACTGAAATATGTCTGGACATGTCTAATAAAGCTGCTAGATGGAGTGTCCATGTTTCAGGTCACTTTCAGGTTGTAGTGGTGTTTGACACTGAGACAGTAGAGCAGACACCCCCATCAGCAAGAGAGAGCAGAGAAAACTACTAATTTTTTCAGGATTCTGAGGCCTAATTTTATGTACTTGTGATTTTTTTTACTCATTCAGATTTGGCTGGGTGGTTAATACAAACAGACAGACAAATAGATCACATGATGATAATTAGGACATTTAAGGGTTTAATGTATAGACACTGACCTGATTGGGACCCGGGAATGTCTGA
This sequence comes from Lutjanus argentimaculatus, assembly GCA_034769285.1. Classification (NCBI taxonomy): domain Eukaryota; kingdom Metazoa; phylum Chordata; class Actinopteri; order Lutjaniformes; family Lutjanidae; genus Lutjanus; species Lutjanus argentimaculatus. Next base: position 19,549 of record JAWZSL010000087.1, read on the forward strand.
TTTGTGATTCTTCAGGGATGCTGCCAGAGCAGCTCTTCTCTTCTTGATGTCTGCCAGTTCACCACCCAGACTAATGAAACATGGACAGAGAGAGAGGCAGGAACAGGAACAGTATTACTGACATATTCTTTATTGTAAAATTTAAAAAGCTGAGAAAACAAAATTTCAAAGCAACATTTGAGTCTAGAGTCTCATGCTCACTCATAATTTCCTTGCTGTCATTGTCTGAGACTGTCTATTGTGTTATCAGCTGTTCTCATCAGCTGGCCACATCTGTCCAATAGCACAGCAACACACCTTCATTGTCAGCCTATTATCCTTCTGTAGTCGTTTTGAAAGTGATTTTCATGCTGCTGTTATGCAAGCCACTCTATCTCCCCTTCACCAACCAGTCTTCAAAGATTCATCAGCCTCATCAGCTCCCCAGTCTCAGCAGAGACCTCAACAACCACCACCACCAGTGTTTGGACTCCAGGGATTTATCTCTGCCGTTGCTCAGGGCAGAAGCCCTTCGACCACAAATATCCCTATAGAGTCCAAGGGCCAAAGTCTCTCTGTCAAGACTTTATTATCACACATCATCTATTATAATAAACTGACTATCTTTATTTCAGGTTAGCAGTTCACTGTGAACAATTTTTGAAATACATTTTTTGGGGGTTTCTAAAGCTCAAAGATTGAAGTTGATTTAAAGAAGAAAAGTTAATTATCTCAACAAAACATCAAAGGTTGGCTTGGTTGGTTTATTTAAAAACTTAAGTTTGATTTTTATTTAATTTTCTTTTAGTGTTGTACATTGTAGCTGCATAATAGCCACTTTGGCAACATTCTTGAATGAGAATGTTTTTTTTTTTTTTTTTTTTTTACTTTTTTTAAACAAAAAGTTCAAAACTCTGAACTATTAGTTTGTTGTTCACAAGGTTTCACAATTCCTCATTCAGCCAAACAAATTGTGTTTTGGGACATGTGTGCAAAAGAGTAAGTAACATTGTCCCCAAGTTGCACAATAACCACTTGAACACAGCTTGCTGATCAAAACTGCTGAGTTGAAATTGTTAAACTTCTAAACATTCTTTCATGAATTGAGTGGTGACATGCAAAATGATCCATTCAGTTATAAAAAATTAATCAAAATTATTTGGGTTCTTCAAAATAATATAGTTGCAATTGAAAATATTAACATATTAAACATTATTCACTTCAATGAGTTTACTTAACTCAAGTTTTAAAATGCAAAGTCGTGTGTTCTTAAACTTAAAGATTCAAGTTTATCTAAAGAAGAAAAGTAAAATATGTCAAAACATTTTTAGTTGGTAAAACATTTTCAAAACTTTTACTTGGACTCAAATCTCAAAAATCCATTGAAGTACTTTTCCTTAAAATGTTTTCTCAACTTTTTTCATTTTTACAGTGCAGTATGGCTCACTTGATGATTTGATGGTGTTGGCCAATTTACTGACACAAAAACTGGTTTTCAAGCATAAATGTCATGTTTAGGTGAGTTGCGATCTTTTGCAGACACGCAATTGAGTTGTGATGTTGCCCCAAACAGTTCTAACCATTAAGACTCACAGGTCCACTTTGTCGATGGCCTCTGGATCAGGTGGAGGGATCTGGAAGCAAACTCCTGGGAAGGTGTTTGTTGCCCCGTCAGCAGAGGTGACGCTCCAGTTTTTTGGGTCTGAGTTTGACCTCAGGGTGAACTTCTCCCCTCTGGACACAGAAGCCTACATGATAATCAGAAACAAAACACATGCCCAACATTTAGACATCTCAGCTTTTTCTTTGTTCCCTGAACTCCTCTCAACATATGAGGTTAAGAAGCTCCACCTTGTCTGTCTCCCATTCACACAGGGACTCCACTGTGATGGGTCTGTTGGGGTTGTTGCGTCGTAGTTTGAGAGGAGTGATGGTGGTGCTGCGTCTCCTCAGGTCTGCCAGCAGCTGTTCACTGTTCTGTACAGTCTTCTCCTCTGCCTGGTGGGAAACAGACAGAGGAAAAGATGACTTAGAAAATACTCATCTCACGGTTCAGATACACGACCTGCCTGTGAGGCAAAGTCTCTAATCATAGTTTAATGCAATGGTTCCCAAATTGTTTTCTGGCATGCCCGTCTTCAGAAGCCGAAAAAGTTGCATTTCTTGAGCATGTGCGCAGTTTGTGTTGGTTCAAAGGGCTCACTGAACCCCCTGCTTGGTCTAATTATGCGGTATGGTAGCCTGTAGCGATGCACAGGTTGATGGACCCGCATGTTGTGGGTCGACTTACGAGAAAATAGAATGAATTCTGGCAGTGGGTCAAGTGACAAAACAGCATTTAGAGCAAGTTATTACAGAAAAGTTACATGCAATACTTCATCTCCCAAACTTCCTCCCCATCATCTGTCACTCCTTCTCTCTCAAACACACACACATGCTGCTGCTGCAGCGGTGCGCACAGGAACCAGCACGTCCAGTGTGCTCTGAGCTCAGCAGATTGGTGCTCAGAGTGCGTCTTAACAGGTTAAACAGGTTAAATCCTGGAACTGTGAATTATATTCTTCTCACACTTGGCTACAAAAAAAACAGCATGGACCAACACATGAAGGCTACTATTCTGTTAAATTCATAACCTTGTAGCTCTGGTTTGCTGTCAGGTTTTGTGGTTTGTGTGCGTAAAGATTATGTGGTAATTCTCACAATATTCTATCACTCATCGGGTACAATAGTCGTGATATGAAAATGCACCTGCTGGTATCCTGTTTATTCATTTTCCTACAAACAAAACCTTGATTGCACACAGCACATTTCCTCTAGAGTTTTTATTTTATTTTATATATTTTTGTGAAACCCCAACTTAAATTTCAAACTGCGCCTAGGGTCTTTTGCTTGTATGTCCTCTATAATGTACTTATTTCTGTTTCCGCCATGTTTAAACTTTAGGAGACCTGATAAATGTTTTGTTCATGGCAGCAAACCAATGAGCTGGATTTATTTTAAAAGATGAATCAACCTCTTTAAACTTGAGGGGAGATTCACAGCTAAAAAAAACAAGCAAGCAATGTACAAATCTTTAAAAAAAAGACATAAATCAGTATTATTTATTGGTGGATGGGTGCTGGATTATTTTTCACATTGATTTAGAAATGTTTAATTCTATTTTAAGGGTGTCTTCTTAATATCTACTAATGAACCACAGATCAAATTGAGCCTTCATGCAAAATTGTTTTTATTTGAAGATGTCGACCATCTTGCTGCTGTTTTTACATTCAACCTGACACAAGTTCAGCAACAGCACAACAGAATTATTTCCTAAGTCTATATGTATATATAAATATAATTGTATTGTTTTATTTTAATTTATCTTTTATCCTAGTCTATTCTAAAGTCAATTATCTGTTTATGTATAATATGTTTGTAAACCTGTGTTGTAAAATTTTAAAGATACCTTTAAAATCTGCTCATTTACAGCTCTCCTTTAGGGCAACATCAAAATATAAATAAATATATTCCAGTACGGTTCAGCTGATAGGTCAATGTACAATAATTATAATGTAATAAACCCACTTTAGCTTTTTCCAATTAGAACCTTTTCTCCATATTAAAACTATCAACCAACCCATCACCTCAACCAACCACGAGAAGATGCTGCAGTGTAATTCATTACCTCCCCATCTCTTTTTGCCTTCTTTCCCCTATTCTCCCTCTCTTTTTCCCATGAATACTTTTTTTCCTGTGCATATGATGTAAGTTGAATGTCTCATGTGCATCGACTTGCTCGAGTATTTGATTCTGTCTCTGTAGTAATGACTATGAACGATCTGCTGTACCTCGAGCTGCAGCAGCGTCTCTGAGTTGCTCTTCTTGCTGATGGACTTGGGGTCCAGGCTGTTGTTGAGTTTGGTCAGTGTCTCTGACAGTTGCTCTGTCTCCATTTGGTACTGGAAAATGGCACAAAAACATGCTGTTAAACATTTTTTGATTACAACCTGTGTGCACCATGCACCACATACTTGACTCAAATGCAGATTGTGATAATGACAAATTGTGGTGTATGCTGCTGTCCCATATTTACCCTTTTGTATTCCTCCACATTGTCCAGATGTGTCTCTTGACAAATGCACAGATTGAGGAATTTCTGCCACTCGTTCCGTACAGCATCTCTCTGAGCCTGGAAATGGAACATTTAAATGGATTTAAATGGCATTCTAATTTTAAAAGTTTAAAAGTTCATGATGCTTTGAAAGTTACACATTTCAGCCTTTACAGCTGTTGAAAGCAGTGCCCTCTGGGTAATGACAGGTACCTGTATTGTGGCACTGGCAGGGTGCTTCATTTCAATCAGTCTGTCTCCTTCCTCCTGCAGTTTGTTCACCTCGCTCTCATGAGCCAGCAGGCTGTTGTTCTTAAAGTTCTGATGGAGATCAAATCATAGTGGGGTTATTTACAGGTTTGTTCTGTAAATTCAGAACAAATAACTCAGTTTGGATCATTCTGAACAAGCAGGACTATCTCATGGTGATGACCCGTCAGTCCTGACCTCATACTGCCTGCGGATGTCAGGTGGGTCCAACATACGGTCACTCCAGTCCTGCTTTTTGATCTTATCTTGTTCTTCTCTCAGGAAGGACACTTCCTTGTTGCCGGCCTGCATGTACTCATACAGGCTGTTCAGGAGCTGGCGACGCCTGTTGGAGTCGTCCTGAGGAGAAAGTAAATAAACACAATCGAGCCTGAGAAGTTCTGAAAGCACAAGTATTTTGAGCTTTTGGCCTCCTGAATTTTATACATCTTGGATATTTATTTGCCCTAAAATTGTAAAACAGAGAAATTATTCTGATATATGGACAGAAGAAAATAAAACTTAAAACAATTAGCTACATATTTGTCCATGACAATTAACCAATAAAGATCAAAGAGTGAATATTAATTTTGTTGAACCTTAAAATAGAAAGTGATGAGACATTTCTCAATGGTTTCCCAATAAATGTTCACTCTTTATACACTGTAAATCAGTTTAAGCATGTCATCATGAAATAAATGATGTGCTATCACACGTGAACAAGTCGACTCACCAGCAGGTTGCTGTACTGTTTCTTCAGCTCTGTGTATTTCTCCTAAAAGACAAGATAGTGACACACCTCATAAGCTGCCAGCTTTGCATTAAGATAAAAGAAGCAGGACACAGACAGATTTGATCAGCTGCTGTGAGTGCAGAGTGTTCAAAGTGTCTTGTTTGAGTGAAGACATGCAGAGTGTCCTGTCAATGTCTCTCCATGTGCTTGTTCACCTTGCTGCCCGCAGAGCTGACACAGAGCTGTGAGTTGTACGCCTCGATCTCTTTGTGCAGGATGTTGTGAGCAGCGATCTGCTTCTCCAGGTCAGCCATGGTGGGGCCGTAGTCCTCCACATTCACCTCTTTCTGAGAGCACACACACCAGAAGAACACAGTTAATCATGTGTAGAGACAAGATACACACAAAGTGTGACAGGCTGAGACACTCAGCTGTGTTTTTTAACCCACTCAGCTCTGGTTAATGTATTTATTACAGGGTTAGTGAGTCTGTAGAAAACTGTTTATTCGCTGAAAACATGCACAGCGTGTTTGTAGGAAAGCAACAGTTAACTGCATGTACAGCTGGAGTACAATATGATGTATTATTGAGCTGCAACAAGTTTAAAGGATCATGCTGGTGTTTTTCTTATCATCAATTCCATTTTTTTTTAAAGTGAGACAACATCTCTGAATACTTTTTGACATCCCTACTCTGTCTGTGGTTCTCAGCTCAAAGCCCATTTGCTTTTGAAGATGTAAATATTTAGAAAACAACTCAAGAAAATGAAGAAATATATAGTTTCATTTATAAGTGAATACTGTATTTATCAGGCTTTGGCTCCACAGACAATAGATGTTAGTAGGATTGTTGACAGTATTTCCATGGAATTTGTGGACAATAGGAAAAATACGAAATACTGCGAGCGTTATTCTTCATGCTCAGGGAATAACATTAACTCTGGAGTTTTGCAGCAGACCTGCACAAATGTTGAGACAGTCTTATTTTACTTACTTGCTTCTGGTTGAAAACAGGCCCCCAGTTGATTCTGGGCATCCATGACACAACATCAATCCGCTCGTACATATCTCTGTAGGAGGCACAGTCCTTCAGCCAGCGGTCATGGAGCTGGGCGACACTGGAGTGACCAGAGAACAAAGAAATAGGGTCAAAGTGTGCCATGCATTCTGAAATAATTGTATGAACAGATGCAGAGTAGATAATATAAGCTGGAAATTGTGAAATAATCTGAAATTGTATGACAAAGGCAATAGCTACTTTTTATTCTAAGATGTTCTTTTTCCAAAGTCTGTTTTGTTTGTATGTTTATCCTCTGCCCAGTTTGAGGGACAGATGAAGGTTTGGCAATTAAAGTGGTATTTTGAAATGGGAAAATGGCATTGTGACCTAAAAATATCTTTTATGCTAGTTCTATGTAACACTTAATAAATATTAGCTTAAATATAAAAGGGACAGTTCATCCCAAAATCAAAAATGCAGATTTTTCCTCTGGTTTGTACTGCTGTTTATCCAGCTTGATAGTTTCGGTGTGAGTTGCAGTATTTGGCAAATATCAGCTGTGGGGATGTCTGCCTTCTCTCAAATATAATGCAACTAAATGGCACTCACTTATCATGCTCAAAGCACAAAAGAAATTCATATGAAAAATTCAAAACTAGTGTCTCTTTCCAAAAATCATGACCTGGTGACTCGAGATAATCCACAGACCTTGTTGTAGCAGGAACTACTTTCTTTTTGCGGTGGAATCTGCTGGAACTACTTTCTTTTTACATTAGTTCAGTAGTTCCTGCATGACACTACTCACAACTGCGGCGCTCCTATAGCTCAGTTGGTGGAGCACGCGCCCCAGTGCTGAGGCTGTTAGTCCTCTGCAGCGGCCACCAGTTTGATTCCTGCCTGTGGCCCATTTGCTGCGTGTCATCCTCTCTCTCTCTGCCCTCTTTCCTGTCATATCTTCAGCTGTTACTATCAAAATAAATGCAAAAGCCCCAAAAATAATCTTTATTAATGATTCTCTGGAAAGAGACACTGGTTTTGATTTGCATGTGTGTGTGTGTACTTTGAACACCACAAGCTGAGTCCCATTACACTGGAGAAAAGCCAGACATCTCTATGGCCAATATCTCAAAAACTCACACCAAAAAATATAAATGGATAAATAGCACAACAGGCCAGGGGGAAAATATGTATTTTTGATTTTGGGTGAGGAACACAAACCTTTTTCTGCTTGGGTCGGGCAAGTCTCGTGGTCAGATATAAAGTCTTGTTCATTTTGTATGTTCTAGATCTTAATTGTTTAATCCTTGTTTTTCTGGATCCCAATAAACACGCAGATACAAACACTGCAGCTTCTCTAGCAGGTCTGTTGAGATTTATTGGGCTTTACAATTATAAAAATAATTCTGTTTCTGTTGAGGTATTTTCTGATTCTGTAGATGTGTGTGTACACCTCAGCCAAATGCAAGACATGCACACTTCAATATTTACACTTAATGTCTGATAGAAAATATGGTCAAAGAACACTTTACTAATCCACACTCCTGTGTGGGGAAAAAACACTCAACATAAATGAAGGTGTTTTGTGGTTGTGGGGATCTGTGTGTGTGCTTCGGCCAAATGCGCTGGTTGCTATGTTGTGTGGACGGACCTACTGCGCCACAGATTTTGCACAGGTTTCCAAGGTGCAAGTGGTTTAAACTCCAAAGCGCTGAGCACAAGGTAGCAAATGTGCCTGCTCATTTTGCCTTCTTTTTAAGACCTCCTGCCCATGGCTGCACAGGCTAGGTGCAAGATCATCTGCTATCTTGCAGATGAGGCAAAAATAACAACTGCACCAGTATAAGATAACAATGCCAGCTTTGCTACTGGTGCATCCCTTTGCCCTGGGTGTGAGATAGGGCCCTTAGTCTTACAAAGAACCACTGATGAACCCTTTCTTCAAAAAAAGATTCTCCAGAAACAAATTGTTCTAGGTAGAAGCTCAGCCCTTCAGAAAGAACCTTTTTTGTAACCTTATTTCTAAGAGTGTACTGTGATTCCTCTGTGTGGTATTTATTGTGTGACAGCTCACTCGCTCTCTATCATTGTGGCCTGTGGGTGTTTGAGCTTCTTGACTTTGTCGGCATCCATGAACAGATCAGTCAGCAGGTTCTCAGTACTGCTCAGCTTGGTTTTTATCTCATCCTGGTGCTGTAAGGGCAGCTCCTTCTTGTAATTTTCAGCATCCTGGTGGAAACAGACCACAGTTAGGGTGATCTCCTTCAATGTATCATGAGTGTGATAGTGTGTGTTTGTCTTTCAGTGTGTGCTTGTATATCTCACCTGAGTCAACAGCTCCTCTGACCGGAGGATGTGTTTCTCCACCTGGTCAGCATTCTTTTGTAATTGGTCGATCAGTAAGACCAATGTGCTGGCCTGGTTCCTGCACGGTGAGGAGAGAGATCACAATTTAAGCCACAAGCACAGATTGGATGGCAAATTACTGAGAATTAGTTCAGTCTCTCCCTCTCAAATATCTCTCACAATCCCTCTCACAGTCTTAAATCCTGTGTATCTGAGGGCTGACAGTCACCCTTAGTGGTTTTGTCGGTTTCATTCTTAAAGACAGACAATTTCATTGGTCATGATCTAAATATTAATGACAAAACCCCTTCCTGAACTTCTAAAAGACTGTGGTGAAACCAAACATTTTTTGATGATTCTGACAAACTTTTGAACGTGTAAACACACAAACACTTAAAGCTGTGGTAGGCAACATTTTTTGGCATCAAAGAGCAATAATTCCACAATAAGATTTCAGCATATTGTAAATCAAGTAGTCTGAGACAGAACAAAACCTCTGCACCTCCTCTTGGCTTTGCTTTCAGCCTTTAGGAAATCTGGCCTGTGACAGTAGACAGGTCATCTCAGACCAGGCCAGGCGTTCCTATTGGCTGTTCTACTAGTGCAGCTGTATGTGCACGTTCCTTCTGTGAAACACTGAATCAATCTTGACAGGAAAAGTCGCTATAAAACAGAATTATCAGGAAGAGAGTGTTAAAAAGAGTTCAGCTATGTGCAGCATGCTCAACCCAGGAGTTTGTCAGCTCACCCAGTCACTTTTGACTTAATCCTTAGCTGCAATCATTCATTCATTGTCTAGCACAGGGCTTTTGCTGAGAGCTAAGAGGACCCTGAGAGGGCAGACAGCTGTACAGAGCCAGGGAGCTCTGGATGAGAGGGTCTGTGGCAGACTGGAGCTTCTGGAGGAAGAAACACCAGGGTCACTCTGATGCCGACTCCTTTATTGGCAAGAGGGGAGCTCAGAGTGTATGTTTCAAACCTTTGGGATTAAAAAGTGGATTTATTTTCACTCCTGCTTCTCAACCCCTCTGCAGCAGCCATCCACAAAGAAATCACGGACCTTGTCGGTTGGGGTGAACTCTCATACCATGAGAGATACATCTTCAAGAACAGAAGAAGGTAACACTGGTGTCTCTTTCTGGATAAACTTCACATCAGCAGATTTTTATATGAAGTCCTTGACATGTTGTGAGACAATAAAGTTTCCTAAATGTTAACTATTACACATTGGCTGTGATCGTCACTCCCTCTGTTGCGGCCATTGTGTCACTCTCTGTTGATGCCATGTGTCTGGCTGATAAAAAGCTGTAATGGAAATTCCCACATCCCATGTATTCTTCCACATCACAGCGACCAAGCAGAAAATGTCAGGAAACCTTTTAGCGTCCAACAAGAGGACAAAAAATAAAAAACACAGACATCTCCTGTTCTGTGCTCATTTGCTCAGCTCATTCATTTGACTGTTTTTGTGAGCCCATCTGCAGATGCTGAATTAAACTCACAAGAGTTTGTGCTTCATTCAACCAAAGTTGCCACCACAAAACTAAAGTGATGCCTCAGACAAACAAGAGGAGGATACTCTGCCTGCTGGCAGCTGGAGATGAACTACACACATAAATCTAAATAAGAGTTAGTAAACAGATAGTGAATTAGTGATCAATTATAGTGGGTCACTATAGTAGAAGACTATATAAATACAATAGAATACATAGAAAGGAGACATGACACAGTTCTCTGGAGGAGGGGAGAACATGACCGGGATACATTCATACATGCATTACATTCATAGAAACACTCACTTGCTGATCTTGCCCGGTACATCGGCTGTGGCCTTTTTCTTAAACATCTTGGAGGTCCTGGTGGGTCAAGCAGAGATCCCACAAAAATCTCTCACTCTCTGTCTCTTACTTCTTCTTCGTCTCTGTCTTCCTCACCCTGTGGTTCCCACTCTGTCTCTTCTGTCCCTTTGGTTCCTCTCAAATACACACCACACACACACTCATGTAAGAACAGTGGCAGTCCCTTCCAGACAGGTTAACAGGTGTGTCACCACCTCGACATCCACTTAGCAGAGGAGGAGGAGGAGGAGGACTGGACCAACCTGTTCCCTGCACTTTCCTCTCCTGCCCTCCCCTTTCACTGAGGACTCTCAAATCGCTCAAAGGGACCAGGGACCCTTCAATTAATGTAATAATAATAATAATAATAATATAATAATATAATAATAATATGATGTACTGATGATATACAGCAACACTGATCTGACATCTGGGACTACTGATGAGCCAATTTCTGCTTGGTGTGGAGTGTGCATGCGGAGATAAGAAGGATGACCACAGCCACTATACACGCACACGCACCACACACACACACACACACACACACACACACACACACACACAGACAGAAGAAACAGGAGACACAGGGGAAAAGGGAAAACAGAGGAAAACACTGGGAGATAACAGGAAACACTGCCATGACCATGACAGTCCCTCTCCCTTCAGGGGACGGCTCCCAGAGGTCCCAAAGTCATCAGGATCACCAAGCTGGGTAGGTAGAAGGGTCTGGAGGAGAGACTCAGGGACTTCGGAGAAGGAGACCTTAGGTGGGCAACCAAGAGACCACTTCTAGACGACGGTCTCTATGCTGGCAACATAGCTGGAATACCTCTGGTGGCCAGCAGTAGCGAAGATGAAGACGAACCCCTCTGGGGGCTGCTGACTAAGACTGACTCAAGAGGAGCATGATAAAGGCAGTTGAAATAATTTGGTAGCTTGTGCACGGTGCACTGTAGATTAAACTAATTGCACTTTAGACCTACAAAAAACCTGGTTGAAGTGCAAAGTCTGTGGCATAGAAGGTGCACATGGGACAGGATCACAGCTGTCAGATCGTCTTCAACAGATGAGTCAGCATGACAGCTGGAGCAACTGTAGTGTTTGTGTCTGTGTGTTTATTGGGATCCAAAAAACAAGGAGAAAACAATTATGATCTATAACATATAACAAATATTCTGGTGTCCAGAACATTTGCGAGTAGTATCGACCAATCATGTTTGAGAGGCTTTTGGTTGTCTGCAGGTAAACAGTTCATGTGGAGAGAGAAAGAGGAGGAATGCAGAGACCGAAATGCAGTCTTGATGATTTAGTTTTTTTAAAGAATACCTGCATTAATATGCAGTTACCTGTTCAGAAATTAGCCTCCATTTTCCAGGGTCTTACTTTGCTGATTGGGCTATAAACTGTGATCAGCCCAGTAATGCGTTATGCGTTATCCATTATCTGGATATCCAGAGGCCACAGACCCCGTAACATTGGGTCAAGAATGTGAGAAGGACTGTCAGAACTGTGGGTGGAGACATTGAAAAAATTGGGGGTGTACAGTTGTGTTTGTCTAATTAGGAAAACAGGTGCCAGAACATTTCCTTTCTTGACACTTTGTGTGCATTTTGATTATTTATTGGACCCAGTGAAATCTATGGTACAATTAACACCTTGAATGAAGAACCTCTGTGCAATCACACTACAGATATAAAATGATGAAAGGGAGAAAAAACCAATGCCAAAGGGTTTCACATTGAGAGGAATTTGGCAGGGGAAGACTGGAATTTTATGAGCTGTTTGTGAAGAGGAAACAACCTGAACCTGAAATGTAGCCTGTAGAAATATACAGGGTTCAGTGTTGTACTCTAAGTGGTTACACCGAGAATTTCTTTAAAATGAAGAGAATAAACATAAAAACACGGAAAGAAAATGTAGACTAATTGACCTCAGTATCTGAATTCAGGCAAACTTTCCACCTGACTAAATATTTCATTGTGTTTGGAATTTGTAGTGGCTTGATACAAAGAGTACTCTTAGTTATAGTTCAAGCAGGATGTGAAGCAGAAGGCATGAAGCACTTTTGTACAGTCAGGCAAAGCAGTGATCAGACAGTATGTAAATGGTGGTGATCAAAGGGTAAGGAAAGGTACTGTAGAAGCAATATGGCTGTGAGGAAACTCATCACAGTGAAAACAAATAATAGACAAGTCATCAGGCTGCTCTCATGCACCCAGAAGGCTGATGTTATTTGGTGTCATGCACTCGTGTCAACACCGTAGCAACGCCGAACAAGACCGGCCCAACCTGTTGAGCATCTTTTTGTTGTTCAGAGGGAGGGCTAGATGGATGAACTGATAAGAGAAGGGATGGGTAGACGGAGCTCTTCTACCATACTGAATATGGACCACTATGCTGTTTTCTGTCCCCAGATGGCAGGAGCTGCAGATCAGGTGTAACATAAAGGGACACTTATGCTGTGGCTGCCCTACTGTATCTTATCCTGTCTGGTGACACACAAGAATCTCAGACCTTCTTATGTGTCCCGTCCTTAGTCATTTACAGCCTACATATACAGATTGTTGACAGATACAAAACGCAGCAATATCATACTGTGACTTTAACATTATCATTTTTCAACAAAATTATCGCACATACAGAAACAACCTGGGATACAACACCAGCTGGCAAAACTATGCCATGCGGATCGGAGGCTCTGTCATCTAAACCAGACAGCAACCTTTTATTGTTTTACACAGAATCAGTCACAGCTTATCACACAACCTCTCCTTCTGTTTTTACCCGTCATAATAAAAGCCCCACACTGTGTCACTGCTTGAGCAGCACGGTGCTGATGTGATTGGTTGCTCTCAAACATTTTGTTGCAGGTTTATGGAAATGTCAAAATCATGGTACAGTCTGTATTTTTTTTAAATTACTGATCGTATATCGTAGAGTTGTTAAAACAGTGGTAAAACATATTAATTATTGAACATCTGGAAACAGTGATTGTTTCTAAACAGAGCATAAGGTTTCCTCACATGTTCTGCTTAGTCACTGTGATGTGGTGGAATACATAAGAGATACATAACAATTACATAAGAAATGGGTATTTCCACTATAGCGCCCATATGAAACTGAAAGCAGTTTAGAAGTAATAACACTAATCTGTCAACAGAGACCTGCTGGGTGGAGTTCTGTATTCAGGTGTGGGCTGGAATGCACAGAATGCAGCTGTGCGATGATAGAGGCTGCATGCCAGAGACCTGAGCAGCTTTTAGGCGTATGAAAGCTCATGGAAAGAGCTTGGGCGTTTGAGAGGGGGACATGACAGACTGTATAGAGGAGGAGTGCCATCTCCTGGCAATTTCTTACAACTGCATGGACTGTTGTGAGGAGAAATTGTTCTGCACAAATGTATGGACTTCAGAAGGGTACTGACAGCAGAAGAGTAAGCACATAGGGTAACATGTAGCTGTGAAGAAATGAGGAGAGGAGGAACAAGGGCTTAACTACTTTAAGGTAGAGGTGGGCCAAAGCTTGCTTCACTCCTGTGAGACAGACTGTTTGGATACATTGTGCCTGATCTTGTGCCGAATGAAGAATATCATGTGACCAGAGGGAAAGGACCATCCACATTGTTACCTGCATTAACTTCAAAAGACAGCAGCTGTGATAGTATGGAGGTGTGTTAGTGCCCATGGCATCATGGATAACAGTCACATCTGTGAAGGCCCCATTAATGCTGAAAGGTACATACAGATTTTGGAGCAACATACAGCATGTATGCATGTATGTATGTATGCTGCCATCCAGACAGCATCTTCTTCAGAGACATCCCTGATTATCTCAGTGAGACAATGCCAAGACACATTCTGCATGTGTGGCTTCAGGTACTAGACTGACCTGCCTGCAGTCCAAACCTGTTTCCCACTGAAAATATGTGGAGCATTATGAAGCACAAAATACAATAACAGAGAACCTGGACTGTTGAACACTTTAAGTCAAATATCAAGCAAGAAGGAGAAAGAATTTCACTTTCAACACTTCATTAATTAGTGTCCTCTTATAAGGAATTGTTTGAGCTGGTGCCAGTCTAAAATATGCCTATATCACCCCGGGGGCTCTGATGAGAAGCAATGATGACATGGACGCAGTGTATGCCGTTCAAAACTTTACTAAAGTTGAGCTCAATATGGTCTCTGCAATACAGCCACAACAACAGGAATAGAAATTAAATATACAGAAAAAAGTTGTACATATTAATTATGCTGTCTATGAACATTAAAGAGACTATATGTCACCATGAACCCTTTATATTCCAAAGATTTGATCAAGACCCTACCCAAGGGATTCTACTGAGAACTCTTTATATTATGGTGCAAAGAACCCTTAAAAACCTTTGATGAAGAGTTATTCAAGGATTTCAACAATCCTTGAAGGACTCATTTATTTAAAAATGATTCTTTGGATGGAAAGTGATCTTCATAGAACCTTCAGTCTTACACAGAACCTTTGACGAACCCTTTTTTCAAAATAGGGTTCTTCAGCAGCAAATGGTTCTAGGTATAACCTCAGGAAGAACCTTTTGAGAACCCTTATTTCTAAGAATGTATGACACTGTTATCTTGGCTCAATCAATCCTGCAGAGAAGATTATGTCTGCAAAACTTTTCTCCAGTAACTGATCTGACAGAAACTACAGTTGAGATATTTTTGGTTTGGGGCCGTATTTAAGAAAAAATGGATCCGTGATGCAGGTCGGCATGTACGACAGAGGTAACCAGAAGAACTTTGCGTCCCATCCAGGAGAGTAGCGAGTACGTGGATAAACAGCAGAGATGGCGTGTGCCATACAGCTGACCACCTTCATCAGGTCTCCGTCTGTGAACAGCTTGAACTTTTCATCCAACTCTCCAAGAGCTGAAAGAGAAGCATGTCACTGTGGTTTATATACAGAGTACTCCAAATTAGTAGTTCCTTTTAATTTCCTGGGAAATTATAAGGAACTACTGGTACACTTTTAAAATTGAACACTAAGCCAGGCTCCAAGTTAACCTTTTGTGTCAGCACCAGAGGTGGTGCGAGCCAAACAGACAAAGGTGGCTCCTGAAGAGGTTAGCGTACTGCGACAGCATCAGTTATATCAGAAGTGGAGCAACGAACAGCACTGAAGGCCTTTATCAACGGAAGAGATGTTTTCATTATTCTTCTGGCCGGCTTTGGTACAGTGAGATGATCTCAGTGGTTGAAGTTAGCTCATGTTGGACATGACAGATGGTTCATCCAATCACCTGCCACTTTTTTTTTTAAGTGCCTGCCTTTTTCGAAACAGTTTCTAAGGACGGCTTCCCAGATGGTTCTGTGTAACAAACCGTTTGTGTGTCAGGTTAGCTGACATATTAATATTTCATTTATGTATAGCACCGGTTAACTGCTGCTTTTAAGATGTTACACAGTTACCTGCCACTAGTTGGGGCTGTAGCTCCAGCACATGGCACTACCCCCGTCTTCTTGTGCTAACACCCATATGTAAACCACTGAGATGGAAAGTGGAAGGTATGACATCTAATAAAACCAGTTTGTCAGTATTTCGATCTAGAAAATTCAAACAAGGTTGGGTGTGTACTGTGTGGGGCGTGTCAGAGCAGAACGGCTTTAAAGTGATATTCCACCGCAGAATAATAATCCACACGGCATCGATGTATTGTGAGACTTCGTATATCTCTTAATGGACGCACGTGTGAAAATATCGCGAGATCGACACCATGTTTACATGCTACCTGCTACATGCTACTGTTGACATTTCGGCTAAAAACATGGTGTAAATGGCATCTTTTGTGGTTAAATTTTAATGTTGCGGCTCGCGGACACTTGGATTACACCACACAAGTAGGATGGAGACATTTTGTGTTTGTTTTGTGTTCTTTTTTTTTTACATTTACATTTGGTCTCCAATCACTGCCATTAGCTGCAACCCTGTTTTCTGCTGAAACTCCAGGACTTAGCAACTTTCCCTTGTAGTTGAGTAATATTTGAGCAGGAGTATCTATACTTTGACTCAAGTACTGGAGTTGACTACTTTGTCAACCACTGACTTTCATTCCTATTTGGAGCCAATAAACACGCCTGTTTTGTTTTGTTTGTATATTAGGTAGAATCATGTTTTGAGCTTATATCCTATTATTTTTGTAATAACGTAGTCTAAAATACATGGTCACTGTGAAAAACAAAAGAAATACCGTGATATAAGTTTTAGGTCATATCGCCCACCCCTAATGTTAACCTGCAAAGAGAGCAGGCTGCTGCTGCTAACACTGCAGCTGTTAGCCACACTGTGTGGCCACTAACCTTATAACTTGCATTGTTTAACTGTAGATGCTGTGATTCAGCTCAGTCTGAAAATATTTTTGATTTATTTAGTGATTTAATGAGTGTAGTTGTCTGATTTAGCGGTTGTTTACTTTAGTGATTTTGTAGGATAATGTGCAATGTGTTCACAATGCATGACGCAGAGCGCACACATTTCAATGGCATTTAAAATACTATCATTATAGGAGACTAATATTGCTTAAATGGAAAGAAAGATTTGATCAAACTTTCAAGCTTATGCATCACCTAACCTTAGAAAATATTCATTATGCCACAAGAGACTGTGCCCTCAACATCTACAACACATGTAGATGTAGATCAACAAGTTCTGAGTCAGGTGGAAAAGATGGAGGCCTCAGACACTTCAAATTGACAGGTAGATGGATACATACACCCCATTTTTTCCTTTTTTCTTTTTTTTATCATCTAATTTTGTAACTCTTTTCTACTCTCTTTTCCCTAACTTGTATATTTGTGTGCATTTGTTTATGAATCATTTATCACACTTTCCATGGAACCTATGTTTGGCTGTGTCATAACATAGATTATAAGGTGCAACACTGTAGGGCTACTTGTGGGATGGGATTTTGTTAAAATATGTCTAAACATAACTGTACTTCAAATTGTATTTTGTATAACTTGAAAATCTAATTTGAAAAAAATACTAGTGTTATTTGGTTATTGAGAATGTGATTAAATGGCTTGAAATGGCTCGCAATACATGCAATATTTTTTCTGACAAAGTTTAACAGTATCAGTTGTTTTCTTTCTTTTAGACTGGGGACAGGGAAATTAGTTACCAGCAATATGTCTGCTCAACAAAATCAGCTCTCCCAGTTTGTGAATTGTTCTGTGTTGTTCTGTGTAGCAATAAAAATAAAAGCAAAAAAAATATATTATTATGATTTATTAACAACATGCAGTAACTTACATCTCTCAAAGACGTCATGTCCATAGTCATCCTTCACGTCCTGAGGCAGCCTCTCCCAGAGCGTCCTCAGGTGAATTTATCAGTCACATTTGTTTTGAAGAAGCCGGGCTCAGTGCAAGACACCTTGATTCCAAATGTGCCATGTTTAAACTGAAACACAAAGAGGGTCGCTGGAGGTCAAGACGACACTCATGAGAACAACAATGAACTGTACACACAGCACGGACATGTTACATCTCTCACCGCAGGCTGTCGTTGAAGGCCTCCACGCCGTACTTGGACACACAGTACGGTCCACCGAACGGGCTGATTCGCCCAAACACGCTGGCGACATTCACCACTCTCCCTCTGGACTTCTTGATGAGAGGGAGCATGCTCAGTGTGACGTCGATCACACCGCACAGATTGACAGCTGCATGGACTTGTAATCCTGTATAGTGAGCCAGTCAGTGGGAGCAGACGGCAGGGCGACTCCGGCATTGTTCACCACAGCCCACAGACCTGCAGCAACACAACAAGATGATAAACACAAGGAGATGAGAATCATAATACTGTCATGAAACTCTGCATCAAGTGAAGGCGCTGCTTCAGTCCATGTTACTTTTTAATGACAGGAAAAATATATATATATAAAAAAATCAAATCAAATAAAAATAAATAGTAAATAATGACGCTGTAGCCACCAGCTGTTATCTTAGCTTAGCATAAAAACTGGAAACAGTTAAAACAGCTAGCTTGGTTCTGTCTGGAGGTAACAAAATCCACATATAAAAGGTCACAAATTAATACATTTTATGTTTTGTTTCATCTGTGCAAAAACCAAAGTGTAAAAACAATGATTTCGCACTATTTCTGAGTTCCTTTCTGACGATAACAGAAAGAGGCACACCAGGAAGTCACTATGCCCAGGAAAGAAATAGTCCAGGCTAACTGTTTTCCCACTGTTTACAGTCTGTGTGCTAAGCTAAGCTAAGCTAAGCTATTTGGCTGAAGCTTCATGTTAGATGGACAGATGTGAGAGTGTTATCAACCTACTTATCTTTCAGTTTCTTGATAAGAGTTGGATGAAAATGAGGATTGATATGGCTCTTAGGGCTGAACACTAAATATGAAGCTACAGAGAACAGTTGGTTAGCTTAGCTTTGCATAAAAACTAGAAACATGGACAAACAATGAGCTTCATTCTGTCCAGAGGTCACAAAATCTGCCTACGCTGCGCTTCTGAAGCAGAGCTTGAGATCTGTGTCCGAACCCAGTGGGACCCGACAAGTTTGGGTCGGGTGGGCCATGCCGTATTTCTCACGTTTCATGGGCTTACGTCAGGTTTGGGCTGTATTTTTTTTCTCCAATTTTGTTGTTGCCAATTCAAATTCCCCCCCAAGTATTGTCGCTGTCACTGCCAGCTCCTACTGTTTGGTACATAGAGGGAAGCTTGTTAAGAAAAATGTCGGGCTGTAATCGGGTTCGGGCTGAAATATATTAATGAGGGACGGGTTCGGACTGAATTTTGTTGGGCTTGGGCATTTTCAGGCTCAACTCTTCAGGCCCACTAAGTTCTACTTTAAAGCCAGGGTTTTCCCTGCCTGTCTGACTCAAAGGTGGCCACCTTGTATTATTGTTTGCCACCTTTGTTGAAAATTCTGAGAAAAAACCCAAAGTTTTTATGCCAATATCTTTGTGCTGACTTTCCCAATTAATTGAAAATTATTATGTAAAAAAAAAAAAAAAGAAAGAAAAAAAATTACAATTATGATTAATAAAATAGTAAACTGGTTTCACGTAGCACACCTATTTTGATTGCTAAAGTTTAACAATTTACTTCAAATAAATATTTCAAAAGAAAATAGTTGCAGTTTCAATAGCCTGTGACCCAGTGACTCCAATTAATACTTAACATTATTACTGTGCTGGACAAATAATACATCTATTTATATTGGATTTCAGTGCTTTTTCTAGTTTATATATTTTTAAAAATCAGCATTGTTTGACCCGCCTGTTGGTACCTGCTCACTGGTCACATTGGAAAGCTCTTTTCCTTCATCATTCTTGTCTTCACTCTTCCATCAACATCTGTGCATTTTTGTTTGATCAAAAAATAGACCCAGGAGAGTGAAGTGTGCAGGGAAACACTGCACAATCTGCAACTGAGTGTTGATTCTTATTTCAAACTAAACTGTATTTTTGGCACAATCTTTGTGTTTTATCTTTTTTGTTCCAGTTTGTTGAAAAATGTGATTGACATTTAAATGGATAGTTCATCCAAAAATGAAAATTCAATAATCTACTCACCCTCATGTTGATTGTCACAGGAAAACAGTGCTGCAGAATCTCTCAAAAAATGTAAGTGAATGGTGACTGGTTTTAAAACGTAAGAAACAACTGGAAAAAAAAAAAAAAACATGAAATCCTCCACACTGGTCGTCTGGCTTAACCAAGCCTCCTGGGGTCCGTTTCACAAAGCAGGTTCAACAAACTCTGAGTGTAACCCTGAACTCTGAGTTGATCTACTCTGAGATAAGAAACTCTGAGTTTTCGGTTCCAGAACAGCTGATTTGAGTTGGTTTACTCAACTCGGAGTAGTTTCACCTGGAGTTAAGCGCGTGCACCACAACTATAAAAAGCCAGCATCAATGGAGCCCCATTCGACGAGTCACCATGGCAACGGGGATGCGGAGGGCGGTGTTTTTCACGCCACTTGAGATGGAAATCTTAATGCGCTCGTATGGCGAGTTTGAGCACATTTTCAGAAAAAAGTGCAACACCGCAGCAGCTGCCAAAGAGAGGGAGACGGCGTGGGAGAACATTGCTGCGCGGGTCAATGCGTAAGTTTAAATGTAGTCCTTTGCAATCACAATAATATTACAGGGGAAAACTGTTTGAATGGTAGCCTGTTAAGTTATTTCATTTAGGTGCAATCCCGCGGGGCAGAAGCGCACATGGCAGCAGCTTAAGATGAAATATAAAAACATTGTTCAAACAGGTAAGACCTCGGCATAATCTCATGGAGGTACCTCATTTTGATCATGTTTTACATTGTAAAGTAGCCTAATATTAAGTGGCTGTTTGACTGTGCAGTTGTTTTATCCCACACAGCCTAAATGTCTTCATCCATATCATGTTCTGTTAAATAATTAAGCCTATTTAAACTAACACAGACTTCTACTCAGCCAACAGAAAGAAATCCGATGCCCGTAAAACGGGTGGTGGCCCGGCACCACCACCTCTAACGGAGGCAGAGGAGCTGGCCCTAAGACAGATTTTAGATGTTCTGCATCTCCGACATTGTACAGAAAACTTCCATTGGCAAAGAATCGCAGCGCAACACACAATATCTGATGGGATGTGAGAGCATGACTGCGGCTGATGATGTTGCAAATGTAAGGACGGATTAGGTTGTGTATGTAGATAATAGATTGTGACGTGAAACGGTATCGCTCAAAAAGGTAACTGTCTGGAAATGCAAGAACATCTATGCGCGGTCTGATGACAATCTCCCGACGAATATTTAATTCTCTGCGCAATAATGCTGCTCCTTCATCCACTGGGTCGTTGAGAAAAGGACATGCCATTTTGACAGACGAACGAGGTTACGAATGTATGAATGAATGAGGAAATCAAATAGCGTGTGTGGCTGAAAGAGGGCGGAGACAGAGAGAAACTCGAGGTTCATTGAGAAAAACCTGGTCCCGACCAGGTTAGATTCATAGAGTCTGTTACTACGGTAACTGACCGAGAGCTTAAGTTACCTCTCTTTGTGAAACAGGCTAGAGTTACCCCTCTTTTTCTGGTTTGAGTTACCTTCCTTTCTGAAACGGAAAACTCCGAGTTTCCCTCATTTCAGGGTTAACAAACTCAGAGTTTTCACTAAACCTGCTTTGTGAAACGGACCCCTGCAGTCCCTACTCAAGACGTTTAGGTTTTCAATATAGCGCCCCCTGGATAAAAATTCTTGTCACTGGATATTCACCTGAGAGCAATTCATCAAATCAGGACACATTTACTAAAAAGTCTAATCAAAATGTATAGAAATGATGTTTAACAAATTGTGATAACCTGTTCAATCATTTTGCATGTAACGACTTATGCGGTGCCGAGATGTTTTGGGGCGTGTTTTGCCAGTATTATACATTTTGATCAACAAAATGACAGAAACAATTGAATTGTTAGTTCAAACCAAATAAAATTTGCTTTTATGATGTGCGCAATTGACTAGACGGTGTTGAGACTGAACAAGTAGCTTTGAGAGTTTGAAATCTGTTCTGAAAAATGTAGCAACTGAGCAAAGAACTGAGAAAAACTGTAATGTTGGAGCATTTTATTCAGAATGTGATTAGCACTTGGTTAGTTTCAAACATACATTACATATGAAGACGTGAAATCTATCAGTGATAAACATGCTCCTCTCTCAACTTTTTACAGGCAACAAGTTCAGAAAGAGTGTATATTTACAAAAACTAAGAAATTTCATCAGTTTGAACATTAAATATCTTGTCTTTGTCCTGAGTTCAATTTAATATAAGTCAAAAGTTTTTGCAAATCAGTGCATTGCAGTGCAGTGTTTTTATTTACATTTTACACAACACCCAAAGTTTTCTGGAATTGGGGTTTATTAACAACATACAAATGCAACATCTTTTTCTGAGTTTAAGTTTTATTTACATAATTCTAGGGGCCATGAGAAAACCTGTGAGCACTGGAGAAATCATACACACAATATACATTATAGGATAAATACATTTTAATCAGTTAAATTCTTAACAGCACTTAATCGATTAATGATTAATCATTAACATCCCCACATATGTCCCAACCAGTGTAATGTGACCGCATGCAATAAGCTAAACCACTCACCCTTCTGTCCAACCAAAGTCTTGATGAGCGCTGCTGCTTTGGCGACACTTTCAGAGTCTGTGACATCCAAGTGAACGGTCGTCAGTGTGTTGGAGGCGTTCTTCTTCAGCTTGTCCTCGCCCTTCTCAGTGTAACAGCCTGCGATCACACAGAAGCCGAGCTGTTCCAGGTGCCTGGCCAGGAGATTACCAAACCCGCTGTCACAGCCAGTGATGTAGACATATTTATCCTCCTTGTTGGGAACTCTTTTGCTTTCCTTGTACCAGCGATAAACGAACCAGAGAGCCACCAGCGTGAGGATATACAGGAACATTTTTCTAAGGCAAAGAAGAAACCACATTATTATTATTGTACTGTTGGAATTATCTTTGCCATCTTTGAAAGTGAATTGTTTCCTAAGTTATATAAGAAATAACTCATATCAGCATCCTATAGATTTCTAATGTTCAGTGGTAAAACTGTACAAATAAATGTCAACAAAAAAATATGACAGAACAGCTTCAGAAGATTTATTTAATTAAACAAAACGTTGATTTAAAAAAAACATGCAAGACAAAAAGTGAAATACTACAAGCAAAATAAGTAAAAGTCAACTGAAATCAAGTGAGAGAAAACAAACAGGAACTGAATCTCTGCCCAAATGTGCCACAAACACAATCTGTGTAGAAAGAGTGACTTTATCGATGCCTTTCTGTCCTCTGTCAGTGTTGTCTTAATCTCTTAAAAAATTAAGTTACTTATATTCTGAAACGTTGATCTGTCACAATTTGAGATAGGGATGGTAATGATCAATCATTAACTGACTAACTGGCATCAAGAATTTAATCAATTAAATCTGTATTAACCAATGACATATAAGTTTTGTGAACCATTTTGGTCTGGTTTGGTTTGGTCTGTCTAGTTATGCTAGAGATGGCAGTAGTTGTGCTTCATTTGTAATAATAATGATAAAAATAATGATAATAATAATGATAAGTAGAAGAAGAAAAAGAAGGAAGAGGAGGAAGAGGAGGAGGAGAAGAAGAAGAAGAACAACAAGAATACCACTTATATGGCACTCTCTCAACAATGTTACAAAGTGCCTTACAAAAGAAAATAAAACCAGAAAATCCAGACAAATTACAATTAAAAGCCAAGGAACAGGAAAGAGTAGAAAAAAATCAGCATCAGATCATCAAAAATCCAAAAAAGATGATCAATCAATATGATAAGAATAAGAATAAAAAAGAATAAAACATATCCAGGACTTGAACAGGACCGGGACAAACTTGAGTGTGTTGGAATTCAGCAGGCAAAGATCCACTTGACATTATTTTGTTGGTGAATCAGTTGTTTTGAGCTAGAGCCTTATTATTTTAATATTCTGTTTATTTTGAGCTTCATGAGTTAATGCTTCATATAACTAATGTGCCACTACAATTGTTTAATTCAAACTTAAACTGAGGAAAAACGTGTGTTTTGCATCTTATTAATTATTAATAACATGTTCAACTATTGGTTATGGAAAATGCACAAAATGTGCCACCCTAATTTGAGATAGTTATGATAAACTGATACACTGCTCCTTGTTATCTCTGCCAGGCGTAGGCGAGATTATACAAGATGAATAAATTCCTATTTTGGTTATCTTCTCTGCCATCTTGACCGTAAGGGACATCTGAGTGAGATTCAACTCAGGATGGAGGTAGGGAGGGGTTTGATTTTGTGTGGTGTGTTACATCAAAATGTCTTCAAATAAATAACAGGTTTAAATTGATAAGTTTGGACTTATTGTCTGTTAACTGTTTCTTTATTAAGTTTATACAGTTAAGTGAATGCAGGATGCTTGTTTACAGTACCATTATCCTATTCTATGCACCTTGAAGTAAACTGAGATTATACTATTCCAAAACACAGTTATTTTTTTTATTTATTTGCTCTGTTTGACCTCAGTACTGTGATACATTTTACGATACAGCTGACAAAACAATCTCACCACAAGATTTAAGGTTTAGTAGCTGTTCTGGAGCTTTTAACTGTAACACTGCGGTTGCCTAGTTGTTGTACAACATTGCTGAGATTCCTTTGAGAGTTCAATCTCATAGATGATCAGGTGGATGAGAAGTCCTCAGAACAGTCAGGAAAAGTGACATAAATGTCAGTTTCAGAGCGATAGAGACAGAGTGTCCCCATATGCACTGTAAAAGCTGTCAACACACGGAGCGAGGGGAGACAAAGAGACACAATGCTGCTGCCACAGGAGCGCTGACTAAGATCACAGCATGGAAGCCAGAGTATAATAGATTGTATGCATTTCTCACTTATTATTGCTCACTTTGCTGACTAACTTGCTAGGTTTATCTGAAGTCACTTAAGTCATATTTTAAATATTTTGGCAGTGAAAGGAGGTGGCAGAGGGCCAAACCACTGTGAGGCATGAGGAGGAGCATGCAATCTTGCAAAACTTGAAAATACATTTTATTGTATCAACAACTGGCACAGGTGCTAAAGTTGTTTATTAATCTAATCTTTGTCTTACAGGAGACCTCAGGCCAAACTGTAACTTCACGCAGAAATCTGTTTTTTATTTTGTGATCATCAGTTTACAAAGACACACTTAGTTGCAGCAGTGCCACCAGTACAAGGAGCCAAAATCTGATTAACACAGTTGATTATTTTCAAAGGACTTTTAGCTGACTGTAGATAAATTCTCAAATTGAACATTATACTGGACAATATACTTAGACCTAAATCATAGGTGTAGTGGTAAAAGTACTAAAGTACTAAAATATGTCCAACAACAAAAATATACAAAGATTTCAGGACTGTAGTCTGACATCAGTGTAGTTTCTTACCCAAACGTCTTTAGAAGGCCTGCACACATCGAATAAACTGATCTCATGTTGTATGCATGAATTATTTAGTCTAGTTCATCTATTTTCCAGATGTTTAGAACTAAAAGTAGCCTACACTAATACAAAAGCTGAAACAATTAAATCAACTGGCAACTGTTTAAATTATTGATTATTCATTCAAGCGAGTTTTTTAAAAAAAATTGTCAGTTAAAGATGATTTTAGGAAGTTAGACCTGATTTCGTCTCATTTCAAGCAAAAGTCAACCACAACAGTACTGCTGCAACTTATTTAAGATTTATTCATACGATAGACGTGCATCATATTGTGGTGACGGTGAATGTCAAGTCTTGCATATAATATAAAATTCAGATTCAGAGGACCAGAACAACACGGTTGAATATCTCTTCAGAGAGAACAAAATAGAAAACTTACATATTCTCTGCGTTCATCAATCAGCAGAGCAGTAGATTTTCACCCTTCAACGAACACCGAGATGGTAGATCCCAGTAAAAGTATGTTTTGGGGTTATTGTACCTTCCGAGAAAGTCCTCCGGCCTTTTTTAACCTGAAATGACGTCAATCGCTGAGATCTCGCGAGAGTTATCATTTTAACCCAATCCATGATTTTTCACAAACTCTAACCGAGTGCTGTTTAGCATTTAATTTACCTGAGAAGACCTTAAGCACAGCGCTGTCACATTATAAAACAGAATTAGTTTGCAGAGCAAGAACTGTGAAGAAACAACAAAAAACAAATCTCGCGAGAGTTTCGCAAGTCTAGGGTTCCCATCTATACACGACCGTCTCTTTTCACCTGAAATGACGTGAAGAAAGAGTGCCATCTGCTGGACACTGTATGGCACAACTACCAGCCATGGATAGATAGATAGATAGATAGATAGATAGATAGATAGATAGATAGATAGATAGATAGTACAATAAACCTACAATTGGCTAGAGAAAAGCTATGACATAGGTAGGCAATCCCCCCACCCCCTTATTATTTTAAGATACTAAATTAAATAAAAAATTCAAATAAATAAATTTTGAAAACTAAATAATTATTTAGAAACACTAAGTCATCATTTTAAGACAATAAATTATTATGTTGACATACTATAAATTCGAAATACTAAATCATTATTTTGAGATAAGTCAGTATTCACGCATCTATTACATATTAATTAATTAATACAAAAATATTAATATTGCACACATTTTAGGATGACAGTAATCATCCGTTTTAGTTCATGTTTCATAATAGCAAGTTATATTCCCATTACAGTTAACGTGAGCTCAGGTGAGCCTCATCAGTTCACAAGCTTACTTACCATAACCAGACACCAGCTGGCCTGTTTATGAGCAGGTTTCATCTACGTTAGCACCATTGTTCCTGGTTAACTCAGTCAAAAGTAAAATAAAACTGCAGATAGATAATTATCTCATGTGTTTTATGTTAAAGAGCTGATGTGTGAAACTGACCGAGCAAGGCAGATATTTACAAAGGATCCCAAAAACAACAAGATGTGTCACTGTAGGAGAGTTTTCTAAAGGAACTCTTCATCGTTCAGTTTTTCACAAATATTCAACATCAACACATCTGAGAATAAACCTACCTGGTTTTCACAGGAGAGGAAGGATATGAAAAATTGTCATTTTTAAAGTAACAAGTAAAAAGTACAATATTCACTAATTCAATATTCACCTCTGAAATGTGGTGAGGTACAGAAGGACTTACTCAAACTCAATTACTGTGTAAAGCTGCTATGAATGCACATTAAACCAGCATTTCATTGAAGGCTGTTAATTCAAAGAACAATGAATTCTCTCCCTGAATTCAACAAAACATTTTATTAATAAATAAAACGTTTTGTTGAATGCAGCTGGTTGCTTTATATATCATTATTGACTAAACTTGTTGGCTTAAATTGAGCAGTTGCTTGCATTCATCAATATTCACTTGTACATGTTTATCTGAATTTATTAATGCAAGATAACATAAGGAAAGCAGTGCGAGAAAAATATTAATGCAAACATATACAATGAATGTATTTCACATTATGGGACCTCCTCCCCACAAAGTTAAACAGAAAAAGTGACTGCTGTATTTCCATCACCACAAAGAAAAAACACTACTATATGTAGGCTATGTTAAATATGAGTATAGTCAGCACATCAGCTTAATGAATGCTCATTATATGATTATATTTACCGAGAACTGCTGCTAATATGGCTGCTCTCTATAAATGGATTTATGTTAAAGGAGCAGCTCCAAAATTCATCAGAAAACTGATAAATGCCTCTCTGCCGCTCCGGAAGAAAAACAAAAACATTATTATATGTATTATATATGTGTATGTGTAAGTGTAGTCAACACAGTAACCTAATCATTACTTATTATATGTTAATATTTACAGACAACAGTCGCTGCTGCTGTCAACCCGCTTTAAACAGGTTGACAGCGAGGAGCTGTTTGGAACTATTGAGAGCTACATGAACCACGTGACCGGGGTGGCGGCAACATCAAAGAGTATCGCAACTCTCATATGGTGCTGGACACCATAGGAAATAAGGAAATAAATAAATAAACATAAAGAATAATGTAAACTCAACTTGTTATTTTGTTTTTGTTTCCTTGTTTATTTGATTTTTCCTGTCAAGCAGAAGATGGGAAAACAAACGTCTCTAACCAGTGCAACAACTTACCCATGTAATAAGATGCCCCACTCTCCCCTACTGAAAAAATAGCAGAGTACTTCCCCAGGCACATTTGTGGTGGATTTTATTCTGCAAATCCAAAGTTTTGTTAATTTTTTGAAACAAATCTCGGGGTTCTATCTTAGTGTCTGTTCAGGTGCACTGAGTGAATTTCCTGGCCTGTTCTTGTTTGCTATTTTGGTAACACTGAACTTCATTTCTAGATAAACAACATGCAAAAAAAGACCACATTTAAATTTGTACTTTGGTCTTATTGAAAGTACTGCGGTGGCTTTGAGCTGCAGATGGTTATTAAGTCTGGATCACTGTGGTGATAAAATTACACACGGAAAACATGATGACTACCAGATGCACAAAACGTCCAGAAAAGAATATTAAACTCATTGTCATCATCTGCTCTTGGCAGAATATTTGAGCTGCTTTGCAGTGAACAGACAACAGCACGTTTTCTCTGCGGGAAACTACAGGTCAGAGTCCTGAACTATCAGTGCGCCATGACGGAGAACGCTGTGTTTACGCGGTAAAAAATAGTCATCACTGATAAAAGCATAAAATAAGTTATCATAAGCTGATACATTCATATTGCTTTCCCTCAAGAGCAGGGTGATTGTTGTATGTTTCACTGTGGGGAACGTGGTGACGATGAAATCTTCATCTAAAAAGAGTCGTTATCAGCTCCTGGCAGGATACCGGAGCTGCTGTTTTCATATTCAAACCTCCGCGCGAAACAGACGATACGTTTTATTGGGGGAAAATCTACAGGAGCCTGGCAGCGTGTGTCACAGCCTCTAACGCACCCAGCTATGAATTTGTTTTGTATCCTCTCTGATTCCACTCTGTGCCCCGGCTGCTTTCAGCACATCCACCCTCACGGTGCAGGACGCATCTTGACTGCGATCTGTCCGCGCTGCTGTGTTCATGAAAACAGAGCCTTTGATGTGCGTCTCTAGCTGTTAGACGCTATTGACTTGCGGAGGGAAAGATGCAGCGAATCTGATCCCGAGAACAGGCGGGCTGAGAATGTACAGTATCGGAAATATGAAACATTAATAACATGTGAAATAAAACTCCACAAAACATGTTAAGTATTACTTTTTTTCCTCAACAGATGAGGTTGTTACAGGTTTAAATACTCTTGGTGATTTGGATCATGTTTGACGTGCTTTAATTTTTCCACAAATATTTCAGATTGAATTAATGTGACGCCATGAACCATGAAGCCATGAACGCGCAAGCACAGCCCTCGGTTTAAAAGAAATCGTTCCCGGGCGCATGATCATTTGAACGTCCAGTAATATCGCAATTCATCCTTCATATTAACATTAAAACAGGAAGAGACTCTTTAACGTTGAAGTGGTGGCTCTTAAAAGAGCCTTTGTGGGGAAAGATTGATAAAAATGATGACAGCTCACTTCTTCTTGGGTGCTGCCTTCTTCACTTTGGGTTTGGTAGACTTCTTTGCGGGGGCTTTCTTTGCTGCGGCAGCTTTCTTTGCTGCAGGGGCCTTCTTCGTTGCAGGGGCCTTCTTAGCCACTCTCTTGGTGGCTTTCTTGGGGCTCTGGGCTGTTTTCTTGGCCGCCGCAGACTTCTTGGGCTTCGGGGACTTCTTCGCAGCTGCAGGTTTCTTTGCCACTCTGGGCTTTTTAGCCGCTACGGGTTTCTTAGCGGTGGCCTTCTTCTTTACAGGTGCGGCTTTCTTAGCTGCAGGCTTCTTGGCTTTTTTGGGTTCAGTCGCTTTCTTGCTCATCTTGAAGGATCCGGAGGCCCCGGTCCCCTTGGTCTGAACCAGAGTCCCCTTAGCCACCAGCGCTTTGATAGCAGTCTTGATGCGAGCCTTGTTCTTGTCCACATCGTAGCCTCCGGCAGCCAGAAACTTCTTGAGGGCGGCCGCGGACACGCCGCCCCGCTCCTTGGATGCGGACACAGCTTTAAGGAGCAGCTCACTGACACTGGGGCCGGTCTTCGGCTTAGAAGTCTTCTTCTTGGCTGGTTTAGCCGGAGCTGCCGCGGCTGGAGCTGGAGCTACTTCTGCCATGTTCTCTGAATATTCTGTTTTTACTCACGTCAAGTCGGGAGTCTGACTGAACTGTTAGGAGAGTCCAGAGCAGGAGGCTGTACTTAAACACACCATGAGAACCGTGGAGACTCAGCCCAGCCCGTGGCTCCTCTGTGCAGTGTGAATGTCGTGTCACTTGTGTTTTCTCAGCATCGATAAAAGAGTCCAAACTAAATGTGGAACAAGTGCTGAAGGCTGACAGTGAAGGAGCAGATAGTGGACTTGTGTCTCTTCATATTGAAGTCATGTAGAGCTCTGATGCTCTCTGCGTTTTGTTTGACGAGCCTCCAAAACTCACACATTCACCGCCACGACCAGCACTGCTCAGCCACTTTTCCCCCTCATTTCTCTCCTAAAATGTTTGAAAATGCATCCGAGCTTCATCAAAAGCTGTTTTCAGCTGCTCCGCCTGTTTGTTCAGAGACTCAAAGCAAAAAACAACCATCTGTTGATGATCAGTTTGTAAGAAACTCAAGTTCTTCTGGTAGCAGCAAACACACTGAGCAGCTCACGCACAGAGCTGCTGACTGCAGCTGTTTTCTGTAGAAGCCCGTTTCCGCCAGTGAAAGAAAAAAATGTCCCAGTGGTAGATCATAAATATGAGTTGAAAAAAAGTCGAAATTATGAGATAAAAAGTCAGGTTTTAAAAATGTATCTCATAATTTTGACTTTTTAAAATCTTTTTATCATCTAATTATGATTTAGTGTGGGGATTTTTTTTTTCTTTCACTTGTGGAAATGGATTTCCATATTTTGCCTCTAGTTTTGATTTAGATAAACTGTTAATAGTTCAGGCCCACTTTGGTCCCCAAGGAAAACCTGCAGTTTTCTGTGTTGTGCAAGTTCACACTTAAAGTTCAGCTCACAGAGATTAAAATGAACTAGTTCATGTTCATAGTTCACGTTCTTACAGTCTGAACCACGGTCATATCCAAAAAATGAACTAGCTCCTAACTTTTGCTTTGAATGCAGGCGAGTCTAAAGAAAGTAATATTATTATATGCTACAGCGGTAATGTGATTACTGTGAGGTGTGCTTTAGTTGGTCAATATGACTTATTTTTTCAGTGTTTCAACTGCCCACAACCACTGTACCAACTGTCCCCACCAAGGGGGCAATGGTAATACTCTGACTTCTTGCATGAAATTTTGCATTACTTGTCCTTACTAGTGAAAATGTATCTATTGTAGGGATGCACGATAACTGTTTTTTCCCACCGATACCGATAACCGATAACATTTTTAATAGTTTATATATACACCTGAGGTAAAGATGTAGTGAGTAAAGATGAATTTAACATTATAACTCTGCCTCTGACTTATCAAAATAATGTAACAGACATCACTAGTGTTGTAATCACAACAAAAACAAGAAAAGTTATGACTCAAAAAAAATTTATTATTGCTTCACTCAGCTGCATCACTCAATAAAAAAGATTTTACAGAACAAAAACTCAGTGCAAAAATAAAGTGCATTACTGTCCATACAAAAATAAAAGATTTACAGAATGAAAACTCTGTACGTTGTTCTGGATTAGCATTTGAATCTAGGGGTTATTTTTGATCAGGATTCATCCTTTAACTCCCACATTAAACAAATCTCAAGGACTGCCTTTTTTCACCTCCGCAATATCAAAAAAATCAGGCACATCCTGTCTCAAACAGATGCAGAAAAACTTGTCCATGCATTTGTTACTTCTAGGCTAGATTACTGCAACTCGTTATTATCGGGCTGCAGCAATAAGTCTTTAAAGAGTCTGCAGTTGATTCAAAATGCTGCGGCTCGTATACTAACAGGAACTAGGATAAGAGAGCATATTACTCCTGTATTAGCTTCACTGCACTGGCTACCTGTAAAATCTCGGATAGAATTCAAAATCCTTCTCCTTACATACAAAGCGCTTAATGATCAGGCACCATCTTATCTTAAAGAGCTTATAGTACCCTACCATCCCACTAGAACACTTAGGTCTCAATATGCAGAGTTAATGGTCCCAAAGATTTCCAAAAGGAGATTGGGAGCCAGAGCTTTCAGTTATCAAGCTCCTCTCCTGTGGAACCATCTTCCAGTTTCTGTTCAGGAGGCAGACACCATCTCCACATTTAAGAGTAGACTTAAAACCTTCCTTTTTGATAAAGCTTATAGTTAGGGCTGGCTCAGGTTTGCCCTGACCAGCCCCTAGTTATGCTGCTATAGATTTAGGCTGCTGGGGGACTCCAAGACACACTGAGCTCCTCTCTTTCTTCATCTCTCTCCCCAGATGTTTATGTTCCATTAATGCCTGTTACTGACTTGATTCCTTCCCCGGAGTCTTTCTGCTTTGTCATCCTGCAGATTCCCATGGACTGTGGCCGCGCATGGATCGCTGATCACTGCTGCGCCTTCTACTGTGGATTATTATAACTCACCTAATCAATCAAACATTCATCACATTGTTATTATTATTATTATTATTATTAGTAGTAGTAGTAGTAGTAGTAGTAGTAGTATTGTTATTAATATTATCGTTATTATTATTATTATCATCATTATTATTATTATTTTATTAATTTTATTATCATTATTGTAACATCTAGTATTAGTATTATTACTTACATACAGCTTACATATTTATATGTACTACTTTTCCCTACACATAGTTTTACTATTGATGTTCTGTTACTACTGTTCTCTCTGTCCCTCTTCTTTTCTCTCTCTCTTCCACCCCTCCCACCTCCCCTCTTTCTTCCCTTTCTCCTCTTCTCCTCTCAACCCGACCGGTGCCGTCAGATCACCGCCCACCATGAGTCATGGATCTGTCCGAGGTTTCTCCTGTTAAAAGGAAGTTTTTCCTCGCCACTGTCGCCAAAGTGCTTGCTTATGGGGGAATTGTTTCAATTGTTGGATGTAAATATAATTAATTATTGAGTGTGGTCTAGACCTACTCTATATGTAAAGTGTCTTGAGACAACTTTGTTGTGAATTGGCGCTATATAAATAAAATTTGATTTGACTTGACTTGACTAGACACGGACTTAAACCTGGAGGAGCTGCTGCTGCTGCTGCTAGCACTGCTAACGTTAGCCACACTGTGTGGGATAGCCTGGCAGCTGACAGTCAGCTCCAGGTTGTTTACCCGCAGACACTGTCATCCTCTTCGGTCTGAAAAGGTGAAGCATTTAGTGAGTTGTTGTCATGTTTTGTATATTAATGTGTAATGTTTGTATTGCTCAGCGGCATTTAAAGTACGATTTGGCGATTGTTGACTGTGATTATCAGCTTCAAATGGCTCTTACAGTTTTTCTCAGTCGCTTTGGTACATTTCTCGAATCATCCTCGATATTTGCAAAACAGTAAGTTCTTTTCTCAAAACAATTTGTACAAATAGCAAAACACCATGGATTACCTGCAAAAGCCAGTCTCTTGCTCAAAATCCTAAGTTCATCTCTCAAAAGTAAATACCTGTGTCGATGAACATGTCAGTGCATCAGAATGACAAGTCCTTGTGTCATTGTGTCCGGATAAGACAGTCAAATTGCTTAGTCATGTTGTCAATATAACAGTGTACTCTGGAGGGATGTACTGATGTAAACTATGGCTAAAGTTTTGATGACAGTTGTTGTAAATTGTAAGTTGCACCTTCGTGTATGTGGGAGAATGATTGCAAGAGACTGGACAAGATTCACATTTAAGCTTTCACCATCTTTTTTGTAATTTGTTGACAGACCATGTCATTGTGATACACAAAGAAAAAGACAGCACTGCATAGCACAAAGAAAAAACAACAAACAAACAAAAGTCAAAATGTGAACAAAGACAATATCCTAAGGGAAAACTGTACATGCAGTGCTGAAGGAATTACAGTGAGGTCCTCCTACACCTCTTGACGTTCCTCTATGTTGGGCCACAAATTCTCATCCACATCACAACGGATATTGTCTCTTGCAATGCAGCGTGGAAAGAATCGTCTAGAATGTCGTATCCAGCCTCTGCAGGCATCTGCTGTGATGTCTTCACAGGCTGCATCCATGGCAGCCAGAAGGGTCATTTGTGTATGTGGCTGATGATCATACACTCTCCATCGCCATGCTGAGAAGAATTCTTCGATGGCGTTCAGGAATGGGGAGTAGGGTGGGAGGAACTCCATTAGCATTCTGTTGTGGGTTGCAAACCATTGTCTGATGATGCCAGAGCGATGGAAACTAACATTGTCCCAAACTATTACATACCTGGGCAAGTGATCTCCAGCCTGACCCCTCTCTTGTTCTGGGATGAGATCCCTGTAGAGAGTGTCTAAAAAGGTGACAAGACGCTCTGTATTGTATGGGCCAATAATGGGAATATGTGTTAGCACACCATTCTCAGAGATGGCAGCACCCATGGTTATGTTCCCGCCTCGCTGGCCTGGTACATCAACTGTTGCTCTGTGGCCGATGATATTTCGACCACGACTTCTGCGTTTTGTCAGGTTGAAGCCAGCTTCATCCATGTATATGAAGTTGTGTGGTGGTTCACTTGCCTCCAGTTCCATTATACGCTATATCCAGAAGACACAAAATTAGTTCTATGAATTACATTCATTTTCATTGTGGACAAGATACAGTTACATCAAATGTATGCAGCAAATATTGCATCTTCTTTTCTACAGCCATAGCAAATGTGTAAAGGTTACACTTAGTGTACTGTATATCACTTTAGAATGTTGTATTGTTTACTGTGAGATGCAGTCACTGCATACTCATACATGTTTTACCTGTACATACTGGTAGCGCAGCTCCTTCACTCTTTCACCATTTCTTTCAAATGGAACAGTGTACAGCTGCTTCATATTCATTTGGTGTCTTTTCAGCACCCTGTCAATGGTTGAGATGCTGACTGTTTGGATGTTTTCAAAGATGTTGTTGTCCTCTATAATGATGCTCTTTATCTCCCGTAGTCTTATGGCATTGTTTTCTGTAACCATGGTGCAAATGGCCTGTTCCTGTTCTGGTGTGAAAAGGGGCCCTCTGCCACCCCTGTGAACTTGTCTTGCAGTCCTATGTGGAAGAAATATCATGCAAAACACAAAATTGAGTAAGATAAAATGTCACTGTATAAAGTATACATACAGTATATTGTAAAATGTAAGTGAAATACTGTAACATTGTATGAAGCATTGCAGAATTACAATACAGTATTACAGTACAGTACGTTTTGTTATATTACCTACCTGTTCTCTCTACGAAAAGTCTGGATGATTGAGGACACAGTTGTTCTCCCAACATTTGGCTGCACCCTTCGACCAGCCTCGGCCATTGTAAGTCCATGATTGACAACATGGTCTACAAGTGTGGCTCTTATCTCATCTGGAACACGCATATGTCCTCTGCCTCTTCTGCCTCTTCCTCTGTTTTGCCTCCCAATTCCTCCACCACGCAGCCTCACTCCTCTTCCTCTTCTTCTTCTCTCTGGCTGTTGACCCCGTCCAATTCCTTGTCCTTCCATTGTCAGACATTGAAACACTGTGTTGTGCTCCAGCTATATATATACTTGCCAGTTGATGGTTCATGAGATGCACCTTTGAGCTATTTCAGAAAACTGGTTGATCATTGGTTGATCTAATGCTTCACACATTTCCCTTCGTTAGAGAAAGTCGAGATTCACCTGGGAGCAATTTACCAATTCAGGACAGATTTAGAAAAAAAGTCTAATGGAAATGTATAGAAATATGCTTGACATATTATGAAAACTTGTTCAACCATTTTGCATGTAAAGACTTATGCGATGAACTAATGCCTAAATGTTGTGGGGGGTGAGACTATTCAACAGAGACCCATGATAATACATTTTGATCAACATGACATAAGCAATTGATAATGTAGGAAACAGCAGAGAATTGTACACAGTCATTTCATGGATGTACCAAAGCATTTGCAGCTTGTTCAAAGAAATGAGGAACTGCTTTTTTGGTGTGCACAAGTGACACAATGATTTGAAGATTGAACAAGTAGTTTTGAGAATTTCATTTTGATCTGGGAAATGTACCAAAGCGACTGAGAAAAACTGTAATACACACAGTATTTTTACGGACAGTATTTAACGTGGTGCAGCGTTAGCCGCAGCAGTCCTCTCATCCTCATACTCTCTCCATATACCATCGTTTCAATGGTGAAACTTTTAAGTGGCTAATAAGGTTGGATGTGTTGAAACTGGTAGACATTTTACCTCCTCTCAGCACTTCGGCTGAACATTTATTGCATACTGCAATCGCATTGTCTTTTTCAGAAATAGTGAAAAATGCCCACACTGGTGATGGCGGAGCCATGTTTATGTTTGAGGTGGCACATCAATATGATGTTATGAGCATGACATCAGCAGGCACCAGCAACACAGGGCAAACAAACGGACTGAAAATGAGCAAAATCAAGGCAATGTCGCTATTTATAATTGGATGTAGTTATCGGCAAAAAAATTTCGTTATCGGACTTATCTGTGTGACATCATTTTTTCCAAAATCGGGCCGATAATTATCAGTACCGATAGTTATCGTGCATCCCTAATCTATTGTATTATTAAGTAGAGAACATTTGTTTCTCATATTGATATTTTTAAAAGCAAACTCAAGACCTACTTCTTTAGTCTGGCCTTTTAAAAAGTCACAGTTGCCCCCGGCCTCCCCTATATTAAAATGTTGAGTTAGAATCTTATGACTTAATGACTTAATGACTTAATGTCTCAAAATAATGATTTAATATCTTAGAATTATGACTTAGTATGTATGTCATTTTGAGAAAGCTACATAGTCATCATTATTTTGAGATTCCACACTATTATTTCATTAAACATTTTTCATTACAATGACTTACAGGATCTTCTTTTTTTCCATCATATTGGTGATGAGTTTATAACACAGATCTATCTGTCTGTTCCTCACTGTTAACAGACTCCAACCTGCAGAGTACAGAGGTTTGTCTCACAGCAAGAAGGCTGTGGGTTTGAATCCCAGTTCAGATTTCTTCCAGGTGCTCTGTTTCCTGACCAGTGTATTAATTTGATTTTTCCTGTCAGTACCACTGGACCCTGCTGACTTAGAACTGGAGGTTGTCCCTGGGTATTATACAGGGGCTGCCCACTGCTCCTAAAACTGGGAGTGGTTAAGTGCAGAGAATAAATTTGACTTGATAATTGTACTTTGTATGATCACAGTAAAGTTGGCTTTGACCTTTATCAACCACATGGTCAGGTGAACTTGCTGAGGGCCATGGGGGTCAAAGTTTACATCTGCCCCACATCCTGCCCTCTCTGTATGTTTATGCACCTGCTGCCTCCAGGTTCCCTTCAAGAACAAAGCAAACGGCACATGCAGCAGCACACAGACAGCAGCTACCTGCTCTGCTGGTATCACTTCAGAACCCTGGACAGAGACGCCACACAAAACTCCCAGAAGAGCCAAGACAGAGCTGCAGCCAATCACAAAGCAGCATCTGGCTGCACTACAGGTGGAGCTCACCTGTTTCCAACAACACTTTGGTCTCTTTGTGATCAAATGTCAGTCTAAAGCACCAGCGTGTAGACTTTAGCAGCATCTGTTGGTTAGCTTGCAGACTGCAAACACCTCCGCTCAGCCTCACCTTCCAAGTGAATAGGAGAAACTATGGTGGCTGTGAAAAAGCCATATCTAGAGCCAGTGTTTGGTTTGTCTGTTCTGTCTTAGTTTTAAAACTAATCTTAAAACCCATTTTTATTCCTTGGCTTTTGACCACGCATGAGACTTTGTGCCCGTTTTATTATTTTTATTGTTTTTCACTGTTTTTATGGTTTATTTTATGTTTTATGATTATTTATGTACAGCACTTTGTTTTCAGCTGTGGTTGTTTTTAAAGTGCTTTATAAATAAAGTTGAGTTGGGCTGATGTAGATTTCTACAGTGTAGAAACATGGTGGTGCATTTCTGCCATAATCTGCAGATAAACTGCAGTAAATCTCACACAATGAACCCTTAACACAGAATATTTTTGAGGTCAAAATCAAATCTAATTTAATAAATCATGAATGAATTTCTGATTTATCTGCAGCCAGTCACATCATGATTGTTGCTGAAACAGTTTGAAGGAACTTGTCCTTTAATGAGTTAAAGACTTTCTGCTTTACTTCCAGGAGACATGTTGTCCCTGATTTATGCTGTTGTACAGTAAGTGGCGCTAATGTAACCAAAAGTTCATCATCATTCGTCATGCAAGACCAAAGACAAGGAACACACCCGCCTCTATTTTCTATCATGTCCTCAGAGAAGATGTAAATAACTGTGACTACAGGAGTAAAGATGTCTTTGGTGGTGGTGGTTGGGGGGGGGGGGGGTTCTTTGACTCGAGTCTCTAGAAGCATCAGAAAATATCTAGGCAGGGAAAGACTGGAGGATAGACTGAGGTTTGTGTCCTTCCACCACTACACGTGCCTGGCTGGGCAGTAAGCCGCGATGGCTTCCCTCAGCAGTACACCAAAATATGCGACCAAAAATGGTCAATTTTGGGCTCGCCAGAAGTACACTGGGAACGGTGAACCTCCTCCCCGTGGTTATGTCGGTGAAAATCTCCTTTTCCACTCCTGTTGGATCATCAATGTTTGCTCCGTCATCACCTTATCAAACAAAAGAGACTTTGAATTTTGCTTCTTCCAGGAAACTCAAATCTCATTTTTTGCAGTGCACGCTTCAAAAAGAAGCGACCCTAAGTGGAGAGACCGGGTCGTTGAAGCATGCATTCAATCGGACATAGTCAAGTCAAGTGGTGGAGTTTACCTCAAAAGATTTTGCGAGATTCTGCACACAAGTAAGCCTCTTGATAAATTTGGAATTTGGTATGGCATAAAAAAATACAAAGTTAAGATGCATAAAAATACCCATGGCCATATATTCAGATTCCTAACTCTGTCTCTCTTGACCCTTACAACAGCCGCATCATGTTACCCTGGTCAGTCCACCTCCTGTTTCATATGTGGATCCCACGACCACCAGGTAAAACAGTGCCACTGTGAAGTGCTGGAGGTGTAGCAGCCTCGGCCATAAAGAACTGTACTTCAGAGAGTCTCTGCAGCCTATGTGGTGTAAATGGCCACACATTCTTCAGCTGCCTGGACTCATATGGACTCCTGGACCCCACACCACCTGACAGCAACTCTGGCTCCTTTTCCCCCACCACTGAGTTTACTGCTCCCATGAGTGAACCAGAAATGCCTTTCAAGATAGTAAAAATAAAAAGATGGCCTTGTTCAGCCTCTTGCAGAAAAGGCAAATGCTGTGATGACAAGCCCTCACCTCAGGACTGTTATAAGTGATGGGGTTTTTTTAAAGTTGCCACTTTAAATGTCAGAGGTATTAAATCAAGTGTCTTCAGACAACAAAAGATTCATCATCAATTAAATACTGATTTTGATAGCTTGTGTGTTCAAGAATTGAGACTGACAACAAATGAGGTTGAGTGTGTTTGTAACATGTGGAGAGAAGGTAAATGTGTTATATCTATAGGTGAGAGCAGTGCAGATGGTGTCGGTATATTTTTTAAACTACATGATGTCGCTATGATTAGGAAAAGAGAAATAATTCCAGGTAGGCATCTAATGTTTGATTGTTTTTATCAAGGTGAAAAACATTGCATAATTAATGTAATTAACATATTTACTGCTCCTGAAGTCAGTAAGAAATGTCAATTATTTAGTAGAGTTTGTGAATTACTGACTGTTGGTTTTAATTTAATCTTATGCAGTGATTTTGATACCATCATGTCAGAAAATGACAGGTGCAGTACCATCTGTTAATTTATCAGATAAAGATAAAGATTTATCAAATAAAGTATTTGCATTTCCTTTACATTATCTGATAAACCGCTGTTTCTGAGATATTAGAAAAAAAAGACTCAGATTATATAAAACTATTCTAAATATTACTAAAATCAAGTACTATAAGACATATCTATCATGGAACATGATACTCAGTCACACATGATATTTTTAAGTCAAGTCAAAATTTACAGGCAGATAATCAGACTCCTAAACAAAACAAGCTTGCTTCCACAAAAGGTGACTATAAGTATGTGGAAATACCTTCATATTCTTTTTTTGTTTTGTTTTGTTTTGTTGAGGTTCACATGATGTCCAAATATGGCAATGACATGTCATCCACTGAAAAGGCTATTTTATTCCAGATTTGAGAGATTTGAGAGTTACAACCCTGACTGTTGACTTTGGCAAACCGGTTTATAATTAAACTTCCTGTCTGTGAATGGATTTCAGTATATAAGTAAAAAAGTAGTTGTTTCTTGGTGGTCGCACCACATGGTATGGACATTGTCTGACAAAGTTTGTTTGTATATTATGATGTAAATATAAATACTTTGATATTTTGTACAGAACTACAAAACTTTGGAAATTATGTCCAATAGGACAAAATAAATTTGGATAGATTTACAGTAATTTCAAACAAGTTTTCTAAACAGCATTCATGATCAGACAGCTGCTCCACATGATATCTTGACACTTCAAATAAAAACATTACAATTTATCGTTTTGGGAAGGGGAGGTGAGTATAGATATAAGAGAGGCCACTGATAAAGTGCTGTCAGTCCAGAATGGTCCATGGAAAGAGCTCAGATTTGTCCAGACTTCATCACTGAGTCATTGTTCTACATTCTGCTGTATACCCACACAACACACATCAGCTGTTTCAGTTCATCTCAGACTTGCTGAGATCCAACAGAAGACGCTGCTGTCTCATCATCGTT
Organism: Lutjanus argentimaculatus; assembly: GCA_034769285.1. Lineage (NCBI taxonomy): Eukaryota > Metazoa > Chordata > Actinopteri > Lutjaniformes > Lutjanidae > Lutjanus > Lutjanus argentimaculatus. The sequence goes on from JAWZSL010000087.1 coordinate 60,260, forward strand.
GGACATTAACTAGTTACATAACTCCAAGACAAAACTCAACAAGTGCTCCTACAGACAGCAGCCACTGAACGGCCCTGACACATTCTGGATTCTTTATCACATGTATTATACACCATATCAGTTTTAGACAAGACAGCTATTAAAAAGTATAGTTCTCATTTGACACCTAGTAGTTTCAGTTTATAATGCTCATTACGCACTGTTAGATAAGGGTGATCATAACTAAGTTATATATTTACGTATTAGTCACAGAAAATCAAACTATAATTAGCTAAACAAAGAATCGCAGCTCTTTGTGAAGTAAGTGTGTGGCCCTTAAAAGGACCTTTGTTTTTTTTCACTAACAGACAGAATGAAGCGGTTTAACCTCCGAAGCCGTACAGAGTGCGTCCCTGTCTCTTGAGAGCATACACCACATCCATGGCGGTCACCGTCTTTCTCTTGGCGTGCTCGGTGTAGGTGACAGCATCACGGATGACGTTCTCCAGGAAAACCTTCAACACACCGCGGGTCTCCTCGTAGATGAGACCGGAGATGCGCTTAACTCCACCGCGGCGAGCCAGACGGCGGATGGCGGGTTTGGTGATTCCCTGGATGTTATCACGGAGAACTTTACGGTGACGCTTGGCGCCTCCTTTACCCAGTCCTTTTCCTCCCTTTCCTCTTCCAGACATACTCGCTAAGTCGCGTTAGAAATCAGTGATACAAACCATCAGTAGTCTCAGCTATTTACAGTAGATTTGAGGACGTAATAGAAAGCAGGGGCAGAACCCATTCCTCTTCTTTGGTCTTTCATGGCGGTTAAACTCTTTGGTGCATTAGCACCACCTACTGAAAGCAATGCAAGTTTGTTTATAGGACGACTGAGGCACGAAGTGCTTTACAGGCACAGAAATAAATTCAAATAAAACACTAGGAGAACATTTTAATACGACTGAAAACCAAAAGCAAACAAATATAGAAACAGCAGCTACAGATCACAAGAGTGTTTTAAGCCCTGGTTTAAATGAGCTGACAGTCTGAGCAGACCTCAGGTGTTCAAGAAGTCTGTTCCATAGACGGTGAGCATAGAAACTAAACGGTGCTTCACCTTGCATGGTTTAGATCCTGGGATCACTGAGTAAACCTGTTCCAGGGTTCATAGTGCTTCATAACACACCAGTAAATCAGAGACGTACCATTTAGAGCCTTGTAATCAAGTCACAGGATTTTAAAATCAATCCTTTGACAGACAGGAAGCCAGTACAGTGATTTAAAGGACAGTGTGCTCCACTTTCTTTCTTTCTTTCTTTCTTTCTTTCTTTCTTTCTTTCTTTCTTTCTTAATGACATATTAATGACTGACCTCGTTAATATATTGTGTGTTAAAGTGAATTTATTTTATCTTGCGAGGCAGCTGGATTCATGAGAGAGAATCCATCATGTCAGGCTTCAAGTTATCATTTGTGTCTGCACTTAAAGTGGTGCAGCCAGTCAGTGTCCTAGGACGGACCACTGGCAGCTACAGACGTGGTGTTAGGTGTGAGGACAGCAAGAAAGGTCCATGGAAGCAGCTCGTCTCAAACAAACCATGGTGGCTCCTGTGAAGATTAGCGTAGATACTGTGTTAGCATCAGTTATACCAGAACGGGAGAGTATTTCTTCATTGAAAGAAGAGCAAAGAACAACACTGAATGATTTTATCAATGAAAAAATAGAGCAGGTAGCTGCTGTCTGTGCTGCTGCTGCCAGCAAGCTCCTGACTGACAACAACAATCACTGACATGACGGTGCGTTGAATTATTTCTGCTGACATATTACATTTCTCTTCATTCAGTCATGTGACTTAAATCCTGAGGTGTGATCTTTATTTACCTGATTTGTATCTGTGATTGACCAGCTGACAGTCACCTGTATGACAGGTCACTTGAAACATTCAGTGATCCATGTAAAGCTGCACAGTCATTGAACAACACTACATATCACTGTGACTCTGGGTTCTTACCTGTCTGTAAATTATCTGTTAAAGTGAGGGTAGGCAAAACTGTTTTGGTACTATTGAGAAATAATTTCATAATAATCTTTCAGCATATTATAAATCAAGTGTTCGGAGAGAGAATAGACTTTTGCGGACTGGCCAGATGGGAGCTCAGCATTATTTTTTTTAAACTTTTGAGATGAAAAAGTGGATTTATTCTCACTTCCGTCTCCAGTCCCAGTCTGTGGTTGGTTCCTGGCTTCCAATTTGTATTCTAGTCAACTGAATGATGACAAGGGAGGATGTAGCCATTGTTTTTTGTTTGTTGCTTTAAAATGCCTTTTAATTCATCACATTTCAATATTATGATAATTCAGTTAAAATAGTATGAAACCAGTTTAGAGATGACTTTTTATTTTTTTATTTGACAAATGAAATCTCTGGAACTTCACTAGCTGTGGAGAATGTTGCTAAATCTCAACCATTCATTCATTTTTATTTCCGCTCACAGTAATGCACAACAAATCACAATTTGTTCACACATTCCATGACTGAGAAGTTATAAAAAATAAGCCTGTGTCACATGCAGGAACAGACCACAACCAGAGAACCAATTCAACTAAGCAACCAAATCCAAAGCAACAGACAAAAACTCCCTGCAAATCAAACCTGAAGTCCAAAACCATGAGGAAGAAATATTAACATAAAGACAACACTGGGGAAAGACTAAGGCCCTTGACAAAAAAGGACAAAGATGAAGTGAAACTGAATTTGAATGTTCACTGTAATGAATGGTCTGCAAAGCTGCAGCAGTGAACCTCAGCTGGCTCACAGCTACCTCTCCAGTACTGCTCCCTGAAACCAGGTCTGTGTATTTATCCCCTTTTATGCTCAATGGCTTCTTCAAGCTGGTCTTCCCAAGAGACAGTAAGTTCCAGCAGGAACACTTTCTTTGTGGACTCTGATGTTATCACTGCATTTGGGTGGAGCAAAGTGGAGCAATGATTTTTCTGGGAAAATGAGCTGCCTTCCTAGGTGGACTTGGAGCTGCCAGTTCTGTCAGGTTGATGGAACTGCTCCCAGTGATGTTGTCTAATAGAGGTGATAGTCTGTTTGGGGCCATGCTGGTTCTTACTGTGCTGATGCTGTCTGAAAAAGACCCTAGGATGGTGTCAGTCGTATCTGGTTTCCACCAGTGCGTTCCAGTAGTAGCTGAGGATATGCTCCAAGGTGCCCATCTTCTGGCACAGTTGGCATGCTGGAGTATTTGCCACATTCCAGCTATTGTGGTTGGCTGAACTTGAGAGACCTTCTTAGACTGATTGAACAAGAAACTTGATGTGCTGTTATTCAGCTCTCCAGAGAAGGCTGGCTATTTCTAGTTAATCCAGGTTGGATTCTCTGTGAAATCTTATAAAATGAGCCTGTGTTTACATTTCAGCAGGTAAAAGTTACAGTGATCAGTATGTTTGCTGGTTAAAAAGAAGCAGGAGGACATGTTTATTCAGATCATTTTATTTTTGACGTTACATTTTGCAGTTATAGCAGTGGAAACACTAGTGCTTTTGTCCACAGGGGCCTCCAAAATCAACAATACAAAAGTTCCTTGTAGCACCTTTAAATATATTGAAGCAGAATCTTAAATGCAGGACTTTTGCTTGTAATGAAGTATTTTAGATTGCCTTACTGTATTAGAGATGTAGCCAATTACAAACACGTTAACACAGATTCAAAGCACCACTGAGTTAATGTTGACTGTTGATGGCTTGACAGTGAGGATGACCAGAAATCCATCTGTTGCAACTTGCATTCTGATCTCATGTTTTAGGTCACATGGATGTTCACTTACACTGGCTATGACTGCACACAGTTTCTGTTCTCAGACTTTAAGTTGACAAAACACCAGCCTCGCCTCAGTCTTTTTTTTTTTTTTTTAATAAAAATAATACATATGTGAGAAACAACAGGTTCCACACCTTAATTTCTCCATCCTCATGAGCAGGACACACACACTGTCAGTACTGGAGATTCAGTTTAGACTGTATTTAGACTGATTAACAATATAGTAGAAACACCAACCATATCTTAACCATATCTTATTTTTAAATCATTTATTAATTTATCCCAAAATACATAGTCAAAGAACTGCAAGCATTGTGTGTAAGAACTTGTCTTTGGTTGAATCAATCAATCCTAAACCAAGTTTTGAGCAGGACTCTCATAACTCAGGTAAAGAAAACAATGAATCATGACTCCGTCTAAACCAGGCTCTTATATCCATATATACATGGTCCTAGCTACCACTGAAGACACACAGATCTTGTCCTTAGTATAGTTTCTGGGAAACTGTATTGTTACCAGAAAAATATCCCTGGTATTTCACTGAAAACTTTGAAATAGCTTCCAAACAATTAAAGAAAACATATTTTAACCGTGTCATCAAAGTAGAAAATAAGAAATAGCAAAAAGTAAAAACGAAACGAAACATAGGTGGTTAGTCAAAACTTTTTGGGGGACAGGTGGGATTGCACTGAGGGACCCTTAAAGCGATATTCCACTATGCCAGAATAACCCACTCAGTATGTACTCACCTCTATGCCGATGTGAGGATGGGTGAATATCTTCAGTTCACAAAACAATCCTGGAGTTTCAGCAGAAAACAGAGTAGCAGCCTCATCCAGTACAATGGCAGTGAATGGAGACCACGGATAAAATGTTAAAAAAAGAACACAAAACAAAGTGGTGTAATCCAAGTGTCTGCGAGCCGCGACATTAAAAATTAACCACAAAAGACACCATTTACGCCATGTTTTTAGCTGAAATGTCAGCATGTAGCCGGTAGGATGTAAATATGGCGTCGATCTCGCAAGACTTCCGCACGTACGTCCATTAAGAGATATACGAAGTCTCGCTTTTCTCCTTAAACTCCAGGATTGTTTTGTGAACTGAAGATCTTCATCCATCATCACATCAGCATAGGGGTGAGTTCATACTGAGTGGGTATGGCAAAGTGGAATATCGCTTTAAGCACTTCAAAATCCTGTTCATGGCCCTGCATATATTAAATTCTTACATTGCACAAAACAAAAATCACACAGAATGTATGATTACATCTATTACATATATAAAAATGTATTTTTTGTAAAAATGGGTAGCAGGTCCTCATGATGCACAGAATCTCATTACGTATAGTAAACAGATTTAAAGGAAAAGCATCTGGTTACTGTTGCTCCTGTACCAGTTAAAAATCTATTACCAGTGTATGACCAGCTGTGATTGGTGAAAATAACAACAATAGACTTTTATAACAATAAAAGTACTATAATAAATGTATGACTGAAAGAAGACAATGGACATGACAGAGCAATAAAATCAACTATGAATGTTTTAAAAGAAGCACTCGGAGGGGAAAATAAGAAAAATAAAGACAAATCAGAATAAACAAATAACAAAATAGCAATAAAAGGTATTGTACTGTACACTGTAGTGACCCATTAGATTAGGAGATAATACTCAATGAAGTCAGAGGGAAGTATAATTAGCAGAATCATACAGCAGCAAAAATCTATGAATACTCTCCATTGATTTATGTTCTTTATGATGAAAAATCATGTCCCACAGCCACAAAGAGTACATTTGACCACTGCACACTGTTCCACTGCACACCAGCATAACATGAACATAACTGTCTTACAATTCTGTCTGACTTTTTCTTCTCTCTTAGAAATATAATCATCAGAAATATTGTGATTTTGACATAAAACACACATTTAACATAGTTGATAGGGAAGGTTTTAGGGCAAAAAATTGTCCTGTGTATCAGTGTCTCTGCTCACACTCAGGTTTTCGTTAAATCCAGTGTTATTCAGGCTGCAGGGCTCAGTGACACTATCAGTGTATTCAATACAGTTCACTTCCTCAGCACCTGATTCATGGCATTTGGTGCTCTGAGGCTAGTGAGCATCTTTTTCTTATTTGCTGCCAGCACAGGAGTGTGATTCTTTCTTTATAGTTTCTCTTTCACATTTTCTGTCAAACTGTTTTCTTTGTTGGCTTTAGGTTTTAAATGATGATGAACAGCAGCATATGATTATCATTCCACAGACTTCAGCCTCAGATTAGGCCGAGCTCTTTGCCAAGGAATGAATCATTGATGGAGAGGACTTTTATCATGATCTGAACTCGCCTCTGCTCCTTTCTTCCGCACTGTGTCAATTACATCTCGTGCTTTCTCTGCCTTGGTTTTGACTCTGGCTGCTTCAGCCTCAGCATCACTTAGAACCCCACGGCCTAGAAGTTCATCCAGCAGCCTGTCTAGACTGGGATCAGACACTCGTCTGACAAAGTCTGCCCGAGCCTCATATAGCCTCTCCTCTGCTGAGGCGTTGATCCTCTTCTTTGGCTGACTTTCATCTGTAGAGGCTTGTGAAGACAAAAATAATCCAATTCAAAAATCAGTGGCCAGAGTTCAACAGAGACAGTTCAGGGATAATTTCTAAAAAGTAAAGCTAGGGTAGGCAACATTGTTTTGGTATCAGTGAGAAACAATTTCATAAAAACATTTCAGCATATTGTGAATCAAGTGTTCTGAGACAGAACTAGACTTCTGCACCACCCTCTCTGATTTATTCCACACAATTGATGTCTGTCAGTCTGTGCTCACTGCTCACTCACGACTGCCTCCGTCAACTGTTACCTGCACACATGAAGCGTGTGCTGCTCGTCTGGTAGGAGGGGCTCAGGGCACAGAAAACAAAACCTAACTCAGATGAGACTCAAAAATCAACTGTTTTTAGGCTTTCTACCTGCTGCAGCTTTAATTCAAGCACTTTTATGTCCTGAAAGGATGAGGCTGGTGATACTCTATATGTCAGTTATTGTCAACAAAGCCCATGGAAAACAGAAAAACCACTATGTGTAGCAGCATGTGTACACAGAGTTCATATGGTGCATTTTACAAGCTTCTAATTGCATAATTCCAGTTGTCCACACAGATCACATACTTATGTTTCATTTGTGCTACACGTGTGTAACCAACACCCAAAGCATATTTTCATGCTTCAAGTCTATGTTCTTACATTTTACGTGTGTAAGTAATAGTGTGGTCAGTTGGACGATTGGTTGGTTGTTATGCTCTCATCTCACCAAATTCTGACTGGTTGGACAGTCACTGGTGTTACTGTAATAACTAGAAAAGCGTTTCTTAAACTATTATTGTTGGGGGGCAGGAGGGACATTTGCAGACCTGAAGTATTTTATTTTTTAGTGATAGGTTAATGTTATTTACTTAACATTTACTCAGCTCCAAACTAATTGACACCATGTTAAAGTATCAGCACAGATTGTGACATCAGCCCCCAGCCTCGGGGACAGGAGAGCTGAGTGGATTCATTACACCTGTGTGGATTTTACTTCACTTTCTCAATGAGGGCAAGTGGTTCAAGCTCAATGATGAATCCATAATATGATGATAAGTTTTGACATGTTTTATGTTGTTTTAGTTTTTATTTTCTACCCTGCTGAATTTGGCGTTAGGATGTTGCATTGCTAATATGGCGACTCCCATAAACTGAGGCGAAGTTGGACTGATGTTGTAATATTGAGGGATAGTCAAGAAAAACGGTGTAAATGTTAAGCCTCATATGAAGCCAAGTAAATAAGGAATAGTAGGTCAGAATGCCAGTAACTGTTTGTTCATGTTGCTTTTGGTCAAAGTTGGGCTGATGTTGTAATACTGAGGGACAGTCAGGAGAAAGTGTGTGAACTTTAACACTGATTTGGAGCAATTAAATAACAGGTAGTTGTTCAGAATGCCAGTAACTTTATTTTCATGTTGCTTTTTGTGGAAGTTTATGGGCCACTACAGCGCTACATTAGCTCAGTTAGCATTAGCTTTGTTGTTATGAGTAAGCCAGCCAGTTCTGCTATATGATCCTCTTTGCCAGTGTTTGTGTGCATGTATTGCTATTGTATTCTAATCTATCAGACAGACATGCCCAAAGGTAATGTGTGAAAAAGAAATATTCAACCTGCAGGAACCATTTGCTTGGCAACACTGTGTAACTTAGCACTTAAGCTACCGAAATGTGAGGATTCTCAGGTAAGTTCTGAAGTTCTGTGTCTTCAGATTTGACCGAGTTATGACTCCAAGAGGGAGTGAAGCTTATGCTCAAGATCACACTTTGCAAAATTCTGTTACAGACTGAGTGATGCAGTCTTTACCAGGCAGATAAAGGTCATACTCCCAAACTTGTGTCTTGTCTGGATCTTGCACCATCAGAGTCACTTCCCTCGTGCTTGTCTTCAGGATGATCTCAAATGATGCATGGTAATTTGGTCCATAATTTTCAAAAAAACGTGCAGTCTGAAATGAAATGCAAACATGTCACTTTGCTGGTTGTTTTCAGAGGTTGTATTCAGTGGCAGTAGAAGTTGTATCTCATACTCACTGCAGGTTGTATCTTATAGTCCTCTGGGTCACTGTGGAGGCTGTAATGTTGGTCTTTGTGCAGGAGACAGTAGGACGGAGCATGGATGTACTCAGACTTTTCATATTGCACTTTGACCTTCAGTGATTTCAGGACAAATTGTTAGACAATTTTCATTTTTCCTGTCTTACTTTTTGAATAAAAATATTTTTTGTATGACCACACTTCTAATGCACAACATGGGTCTAAAAATTTAATTTCTCATTTCCTTTGTGATTTCATTCATTGCTGAGTGAATCTTTGCAATGTCCTTTAAATAAATATATGTAATCATTTAATATTCCAGGCATTCATATCTTGTTTTTGATTACCACAAATCATTATTTTTGTGGTAGATGCTATTAGCCCCAGGTGTCAGTAGGAAATATGAATATTTGCACCCAGAGTGGAACAGCCATGTGGCTATTTACACCCACATGGCAGCAACAAACCATCATTTTCTAAACTCTACCACCTGAGACTGTTAAGTGATTATCGAAAAACACAGGGAAGCTGCAAAACTGAATGTGTTTTGGGGCTGACATCAATAAGAGCTGTTTCCTGGCTCTCCCTCTGTGCTGCTTGCCACAAAATGTTACTTTAAATCTTTCCTTATTTTCCACAACCATTTGGTGATACCCAGATATGATCTTGCGACCCCCCCTTTCAGGGTCTTGACCCTCAGGTTGATCAAAAAGATGTAAATCTGTCGAGTCTCACGTTCTTGATATATGAGGAAATTACAGTTACCCACCACAAGAGGGCCTAGTGGAGTAACAAGCGGGATTCTGTAGAGTGTTATTGTGGTGATGAGGGGGCCACTTCTATAACTCGGCGGTGATTCAAAACAAAACAGAGTCTTAGCTGATGGTACATTCTGGTGTGACAGAGAGTTTTACCTCATGCAGAGGAACATTGCTTGGCAGCAGAATCACACTGAGGATGAGCTTGTCTGCTCCATATACTGGCCGCAGGAAGAGCAGGACTTGGCCAGTTACTGGTTTCGTTAGGAAACTGATAAACCTCTTGATGAGATCCCACACAATGCCAAAGGCAGAAAGGTGAGGGGTGTCCACAACCACGTGAGTTTCAGTAACCTCCCGCGGCTGTATGATGCTCAGGCCGTCGTCAGAGATGTGGACGACAGAGAGACTTTCACAGACCAGTGCTGTGAATTAGAAAATAAAAATAAATATTACTATTTCCTGTTGGTTCACTGGGTGGTCACAGGGCACAGAAGTGTTCTTACCAGGGTCAGGTTCACAGTGAGGGAGGTGCAGCTGACAGATGGAGTCCTGAGGACACTCAATGCTGAACAGCAGTCCTCCAGGTACTTTGCCAGCAGGTTGAAGGAGCGTTTCATCCCAGATCAAAGTCTTGTACACGACCTCCCCCTTCTGAGTCACATTAAACACCAGCCCAGTCAGAGAACACTGGAACATGCCTGAGCTGGGGAACGTGAACCTGTACAACAGAGAAGGGTCTTGTTTTCATATTTTTGACCTTCATTCCTGTCAGAGGACTGCCCTCACCAAAGTTGTCGGTGAAATGTAGGAACAGCGAGACATTACTACAGCATATTCACACAATGCAGGAAACGGACAGTTGAGATCTGGAAAATCAGCTGTCGTAGAGAGATAGAAGAGATGTAGAAATATAGAATTATCCACAGCTGTACCACAGCTGTACCACCAGACTGAAGAGCAACTTCTTCCCTCAGGCTGTGAGACTGCTTCATTCATCCTCAGCACTCATCTATGTAAAATAGTTCTATATTTTTATTTCATCTTTTCAGCCAATCCAGTCAATCAAAAATGGGAACGAAATCTCATTTTAAAACCTTGTTTTAAATAAATAAACCTGTATAAAAACAAACATTTTGACTGGGGTGGAAGTAACTAATTAAAAAAAGCTCAAATTCCTGTGATTTAGGAGATTTTGGGCACTTGTACTTTCATGCATATATTTTCAAGTCTGTACTTTTACTTGGATTTAAGGATTACACCATGTAACCTACTTAGTTACTGTAATCTACTTAGTTACTTGCTGGGTGAAGCTGTGGATCTGGTTAGTGCTCGGACTACAGGTGCGTTAGTGGTTGTATCACTGAGCTACAGATATGGCTAACTGTGCTGTAGGTACTCTTTACAATAAAGGATTAGATTAGGGAATATTGTGTCATATGAAGCCTACTATTAAACCACGTGGTCTAAAGGTGTGTCCAAACTACACACTAATTCTAAAAGGGTTTTAAGTATGTAGTGTGTTCACATGGGAAAAATGACAAAAAAAAATTTCCAAGCAGTACACACACTAAAACCTGTTGGATTTTTTAGTGTGCTGTACATGTATACTTATTTCCCACAATGCAATGCTCAAGGGAAATGGGGGAGCTTTTCAAAGATGGAAAATTTGTTGCTAATTTTTATGAATGGCAGTGAAACTGTTTCAGACACAACCTGGAAAACAAACATTTTGCTGTCTTTGTTAAAGTCCACCTCCGGTCCTCTTTTAAACAATATAAAATGTTCTGCATGCAGTAATAAATTGTGTTCAATTTGTTTTGTTTTGTTTTCCCAAATACCTTGTTAAAATAACTTGTATGTGTCTCTACACCTTGCCTTCATTTAGTATTAAATAGTCCCCACCCTCTCCACACACCCCAACCCCCACCCCGCCTGATCCCAAAATAGCTGCACCTGGCCTCTCCTCTGTTTTTGTTCCTCATATGTCTTGTAACACATGAAGAACAACACATGGTCATGGTAACAAGTTTAACCTGATTTTCACCAAAGAGGGTCTTAAAATTGAATTTTAAAGTCACGGTTTGATTTCTGACATCACCTGCATCACTTCCTGTTTATATAAACCATTATGTATTTTATTTCCTACACACTAACTGACAAACAGTACAATATAATATTATCATGCTCTGTCCCAATCATACTACTAGCTAACTGTAAGCATACAGCTTACAGTTAGCTAGTAGTATGATTGGGACAGAGCTTCAGTATTTTCATGGAGGCCGACAGAACTTAGTGTCGTACAGTGTTTGGCCTACACTCCCACTAAACAGCTAAAGCTTACAATAATTCAGTTAAGAGAAATGACATGTTTAGAATAACCACTTGGTAACCATCAAACTGAAAGAAATACCGTTTTATTACCTGATGATGTTTCTTACCTGTATGAAATGCCTGTTCTTTCTGGTATCATCTCAGGTGTGAAGCTTGACTGAACCTGGAATGAGCCAGAAAGGCAAAATGAAATGAGTTGTTTTTCGAGCAGTACCAACTTAGTGTGGTAGTATGAGACAGCCAGAAATACTCACACTATCCCTCAACTTCATTGCATGGGACAGCGTCAGAGATCCAATAAGCACTGTGAATGCTGGGTGGAGAGGCTCAGTGAAAGTGGTGTGGAATGTGTAAAGGAGAGTTTTTGTGTCACCAGACAGCCAGTAGAAAGACAGAATGCCAGCCGGCCAGTCCAGAAACACTCCCAGTCTCCTCGGTCTGGCCAGAAATGCTTGGACATCAATGATTGGGGCAGGAATAAAAGTGTGCATATGCCCGTGATGGAAAGAATAGCCATCCGAATTAGTGATATTGAAACTCCAGGCCTTGTTGTTGACTTCAATTTCTGTGTTCCGCCGTCCTTTCCTCTCTAAACTCTTATATGCCACACCAATAGTCACAAATCCTTTCCACTCCACCTCCCAGTAGCAGCGTCCAGTCAGTCCTTCTCTACACAGGACCTGTTGCTCTCCATCAAATCTCTCCGGGTGATCAGGATACAGCTGCTTCTCTTGAGTATGGTCCACTGTCCTGCTGCAGTCAGACAGGAGGAGGTTTTCATGCACCGTGTTGGGGTCCAGCGTGAGATCACAGACATCTATCGAAGAAATGGTAATATTTAAGTTTCAGTTTTACCTATTTAACATAAATTCAGTGAATGAGTAGCTTACACTTGTGCAGAAGTTGTGGGTCTACCCAGTGCTCTTCATTATGGTCCACACTGAGGCAGAGGAGCACATGGTCATTAAAATGGACATCAGAAAAGAATGTGTTCACAGCTGTGCAGTTAGTAAATAGGATAGACATTTACATTTACTCTGGCATGGTCAACCTGACAGATGCTATAATCACTGGTAAAAGTACACTTACTGTCTTTAACAGCTGCCTGCACTGGGAGGAAGAACCATTATTTAATGTGAGAGTGCTACAGTATACCAACTTGAGTTTTTCCAGTCTACATTCTGGGTCCTCCAGTCTCTCAGAGAGCAGCCTGACCCCTGAATCTCCTGGGTGATTGTAGCTGAGGTCCAGCTCTCTCAGATGGGACGGGTTGGACCTCAGAGCTGAGGCCAGAGAGGTACAGCCTTGCTCTGTGATCGCACAACATGACAGCCTGTAGAAAAAAGAGCTCTTTCTAAAACAATACAACACAACATCCTGTACTGCGACCTGTGACTGTTATTGCAGATGTTGCAGAACTGATCAACTATATCATAAGGTTGGGGCATGGATCAATACCTCAGTGTCTCCAGCCTACATTTTGGACTCCCGAGTCCAACAGAGAGTAGCTGCACTCCTAAATCCTGCAGGTGGTTCCGGCTGAGGTCGAGCTCTCTCAGCTGGGAGTTTGAGCAGAGAACTGAGGCAAACACTTGACAGCATTTACTTTTCAGGTAACAACCACACATGCTGCAATCAAGACAAAAGATTCATGATGACTGAGCATTAGGATAACAAAAGAGCAACATGTGAAGATGATCCTGTCCCTAAAATTTTTTTACCTGAACTCCTCCACTTTACAGACTGGACCAATCAAGCCAGCAGGAATCACAGTCAGCAAGCTCAACTCATCGTTGACATCCTCATATTTTTCCTTCTTCTCTACGTCTTTAGAGAAATATCCACTGTAATCCTTTGGATAACTGTATACGCAGTCTGTCAGGTCCAGCACTCTCAGGGATGATTGTTTTAATTGAAGAATGCAGGCCAGTGTTTGACAACACTTAAAATCTACAGCAAACCTCGACAATCTGTGCAAAACATCACATATCATTTAGAAAGTTGTAACGAGTCTTAATTCAGTCATTAAACAAACTTGAGTTAGTTCAGAGTGTCTCATTTAAATTCTCATTTACTACAAAGGTAAATTACTACAAAAGTTTTTGACCTTAAATTCACCTCAGTGTCTCCAGTTTACTGGCAGGACTTCCCAGTACGTCAAAGAGAATTCCAGGAAGAGCAATGTTGGCGTTAGAAAAACACACCAGGCACAGCTCTCGCAAGTGTGAGTCTGCTGACTGCAGGGTGGACAGTAGTATATTAAGGTGATGACTCACATGCTCACTCTTGAGTCTGTAGAAACAGAAGAAAAGCAACAAACCAGGTTGTCACATGGTGGCCTTGAGACATGAACCATTTACTGTGACAGCAGTGTGTCCCAGCTTTGATCCCAGCCAGCCAACCTCAGAAAAAAGCTTCATTGTCAAGTTACAAAGTTCATTTTTAGAAATTTTTAAAAAAGACAACAACAGCTGAACATTGTGCTAACTAACATTAAGATAGTGTTAATTATGTACCATCGTATTTTCAACAATGCTGGCGAATAAGTGTTGTGATGTGTGATATTTGATAACTACAAGGTAATACCAGGACCAGACAATATGTAGGTTTAGATATAACACACCTTCTTCTGAATACACAACTCACTCTCCCAACTTGTCACATACCAACAATACTGAAACACAAGGTACCCATTACCAGCTGTATGTGATGTGACCAGACAGCCTTTTAAACATGTGATTAATGCTTTGAAATAATCGCATTTAGGTTAGGGTTAACACAAAAACTACTTGGTTAGGTTTAGGATAAGACTATGTTTGGGGTTACAATAGCTACCTTATGTACGATACGATACAATACGAAATACTTTATTGATCCCCAAGGGGAAATTCATTAAATGAAATTATGTGACGTGTGACGTGTGTCATGTGTCGTCACTGAAGTGATTTGCAACACAAAAGTCACATGAGAGGTTACATGACGCAAATTAAGTTTTGCACCACCCAACTTTTAATTTTGATTTCACACAGGACATGAAATCCAGTCTACTGCCTGGGTGAAAGTCCTGTGTGTGTCTGAGCCATCCATCCACCCACGTCCCCCATGTGTGGACTCTCCCACTTTATACTACATCAACTGCTCCGAACTCACTTGAGAGCCCAGTGCATTGCTTTCAGCTGTGAATGTCTACCATCCATGTGTGTACAAGTCGCCAAGGGGTGGTGACAAATGGTATGTGACAAGTTGTGAATAAGAATGGACTGGAATACACCTGAAATCTGTAAAGTCTCAATGAGATTTGTGGTTTCAGTTAACATAAGCTCACTGTGGTAGCAATATAAGAATCTGGCCTGTCATCAGTATTTAGCTTTGCATCATTCAAATGTATTTCAAAATAAGCATTATATTTACAACATGTTCAAATTTGTCATCATTTTAAGGGATGTGACACAGTTTTGCAGCAAAATGCATGTGTGATATTTATAAAAGAACTGAAGGCTAACATTGTAAAAAGGTTGATCACCTGCAATGCTACCTTGTTATCTAGCTCTGTAGTAGGTTTGCTGGTACTAACTAGCACCTTTTTTTTTTTTTTGCTGTGCCATTTTCTAGTACACTTTCCACTAGGGATGCAAGCGGATTAATCAACTATACGATTAAACGTCGCCACCCTCGCTAGTCAGCACCAGAAATACTAGTCATTTAAACTATTTATCAATATTTCATTCATGCAGGATGTCAGTTATCTGTTGCTTCTAAGATTTTATGCAGCTGCCCGCCACTAGTTGGGGCTGCGGCACTGTTACACGGCAGCCTCTCTCACCCAGCGCGTATGCCCCGATTGCCTAGGCAACCCCGGATGTTGATATCAGGAAAGTCAGACAGATGACAGCTCATAAAACCAGCACAGTTTGGCAGTGTTTTAATCTAGACGATGGAAATAATGTTGAATGTAGACTGTGACAGAATAAGCTGATATATATTCACTGGACTGGAGAAACGTGCCCACATTAAGCAGAGACACAGACATAAACCTACAAGCAGAGCTGCTGTTGCTAGCGCTGCTAACGTTAACCGCACTGTGTGGCAGGCTGGCAGCTAAGGTCTGCTCTGGGTCCTTTACCCGCAGACACTGTCATCCTCTTCGGTCTGAAAAGGTGAAGCATTTAGTGAGTTGTTGTCATGTTTTGTACGTTAATGTGTAAGGTTTGTATTGCACAGCCCAAAGCAGTGCGCGAGTGTGTTCTTAGTGTTAGACTAGTCAACTAGTCTAAATTAAATTTGGCTTTTAATCGACAGGGAAATTTGTCGCCAGGAATATCCCTACTTTCCACATACATGTCAAGTTGCTTGTTAACTACAGCTTACATCTGTGGACTACAGTCAATTTACTGTTTGGGGCAAATATTGCAACACATTCACTTTACATTCAGTCTGAACACACCTTGCTTAAAATCTGAATTCATATGGTACTTACACAGCTCTCTTGCAGTTCTTTATTAGCAGAAGAAGTTTCTCAATCCCCACTAATGGTGTAAAGCATTTTGTCAGATCAAGTTCCTCAACAAGCTCCTTAGACATCTTCAGCATTGTAGACAGTACCGAACAATCAATGGGTGAGAGTCTTACTCCTGAATTTAAATACATCCGGATGTCGTCCTGAAATCTCTCCTCATTTAGCTCCCACTTGCAGAGGAAAAGATTCAAGCACCTCTCTGGTGGGGTGTTTCCTGCATGAAAATTACTAAGGTATCTCTTCATCTCCTCTACTGTGTCTGAGCTGCTCTTTGTCTGTGTTAGCAGACTTTGTAGCATTTTCTGATTGGACTCCAGTGAGAATCCAAGGAAGAAGCAGAGAAACAGGTCCAATTGACCTTTCTCACTGTGCAAAGCTTTATCTACAACTCTCTTCTGCAATTCAAGCAAGCTCAGATCTGCAGTGTCAACATCCAGGAATGACTTCAGAGCGCTGATGTTCATTGTCACACAGCAGTGGAACACGTAGAGAGCAGCAAGAAACTCCTGAAAGCTTAAATGCACAAAGCTGAACATCTTTTTCTGGTGCAGGCCACGTTCCTGCCTCAGGATTTCGGAGCAGAATCCACAAAACCTTGAAGCTTCATCAACATCGATGCCACACTCTCTGAGGTCCTTTTCATAAAATATGATATTTCCTTCCTGCAGCTGTTCAAATGCCAACTTGGAGAGACTGAAAAGTATGGCTTCATTCCCTGATTTTGATGTCTTCTTTTTAGCCGTCGTCGTCTTCTTCTTCTTTCCGTATTTCTGTATTGTTCTTTCTGTTTGAATTCGTAAATACTGAATGTACAGTTCTGTCATTGTTGCGATCTTTCGACTCGTCTCATCACTCCATCTGTTCTTTAACACCTCAGCTGTGATCCAGCAAAAGATTGGGATGTGGCCCATGAAACTGAAGCTTAACATCTCCCTGAGACAGGACAGGACTTCTCTGGCCTGACTAGCGCTGCTGAATCTCTTCTTGAAGTATTCTTCTTTCTGTTGGTCATTGAACCCTTGCACTTCAGTCATCTGGTCAATGTATTTAAAGGGAATCTGACTGACTGCTGCAGGTCGGGAAGTTACCCAGATCAGAGCGTTAGGCAGCAGGTTCCCTTTGATCAGGTTTGTTAGCAATACATCCACTGTGGATCGCTGAACTATTTCACTCACTCTCATGCCCCCTTCAAAGTTCAGTGGAAATCTACTTTCGTCCAAACCATCAAAGATGAACAACACTTGCTTGTTAACAAGTTGCTGTGTATCTTCTATTGGTTTCAGTTCAGGGTAGAAGTGAAGAAGAAGCTGCAGCAGACTGTACTCACCCTCTTTGAGCATGTTCAGCTCTCTAAAAGGAAGTACAAAGATGAAATCAATGTGCTGGTTGGATTTTCCCTCCGCCCAGTTCAGGGAGAAGTTTTGGACAGCAAACGTCTTTCCAATGCCAGCAATCCCTTTTGTCATCACTCTTTGGATGGACCGGTCTTTCCCAGGTTGTTTTGGGGGAATGCTTCTTCCTGGTTTGAAGATATTTTGGTAGTCGATCAGTTCATATTCTACCTGTGAAAATGGTGAATTCTCATTGGGGAATTTAAACTGATGTAGAATCTCATGCGGTATGGATCCATATTGATCAGTCTGCTGAGTAATGTAGAGTCTTGCGTAGACATTCTCGAGTCGAGATGGACTGGTTGATGTGCCTTCATATATGCATGTAAACTTTTCCCTCAGGTGGGCTTTCAGCTTCTGTTTAACACTCTCCATGATCTGATTCCTTTCAGTGTCTACAGGTCCTTCACCACCTCCAGAATGTCTGTCTGTCTTTCTGCCTTTATCAGGTCTCCTCTCTCTTTGACTGAAGACCTTCTGATGTGAATGCTGCCAACCAGAATGTGAACATTCAAGCCTGAAAAGTTGGGGAAAATAAAATAAATTGCATTTTTACCTGCACCATCATTGACATATACACATACACAGCTGTGTGGGAGGTGATTAACATCACTTTTGACTTAGTGAGGTAAAACCATGTGCTCTTCACTTAAAGGTGGTAGCAAATACAAACTTCATAGCAAGACTATGTTACTTTTGCTGACCAGCAGTGGCCTCAAATGGCAAATACAGGATAGTAGTGGCACATTTAGGGCTTTTCCAAAATCATGAGTCATGGCCTGAGTAGCCTATTGTCCAATTTCAAAGACACATTTAGCCATAAGTGCTTCAAATGCCAGAAGTGTTGCTCTGTCCATTTTGAGAGGATGATTAAGTTGCAAGGGTACAGTCAGCACCTCAAACTAAGTGAAAGAATTTTGGAGCAGTGGACACAGTCGGCATTGTGGCACATGTGATTGACACTGTCCCAAAAGACTAATTTCCCATACAAAGTCATTATATATAGACAATTTTACAAGAATGGAAACATTTTTGTCACAAGCACCCTGAAACCAGAATTTGATCCATTTGGTCCACTGAAATTTTTAAGGAGGTAAGTCAGTAAAATGTCATGAGTGTGGGGGGTCAGCTGGAAGTCAGCTCCTCACTGACTCTTTGTCATGGTTGTGTTTTGTTGGTCATTTCCTGTTTTATTTTGTAGTATTGGTTTCCCTTGTGTGTCCTTCTTGCTTTTACTTCCTGTCTTTGTGTTTTTCCCGCCCTTGGTTGATTACTGATTTGGTTCACCTCTTGTTGTCCACCCACCTGTGTTTGATTACCCCCCTGTCTATTTAGTCCCTGTGTTTTCTCTTTGTCTTTGTCAGTTCGTCTTGTTGTACTGTGGTGTTAGTTCTGGTGTCTTTCTAATGTTGCTTCCAGTGTTTTTTTTGGATTACTGTCATGGTTGTGTTTTGTTGGTCATTTCCTGTTTTATTTTGTAGTATTGGTTTCCCTTGTGTGTCCTTCTTGCTTTTACTTCCTGTCTTTGTGTTTTTCCCGCCCTTGGTTGATTACTGATTTGGTTCACCTCTTGTTGTCCACCCACCTGTGTTTGATTACCCCCCTGTCTATTTAGTCCCCTGTGTTTCTCTTTGTCTTTGTCAGTTCGTCTTGTTGTACTGTGGTGTTAGTTCTGGTGTCTTTCTAATGTTGCTTCCAGTGTTTTTTTTGGATTTATGTACCTTTTTGGATTTCTTGGATTTTGCTTGTTTTTGGTTTTGTCTTTTGGATCCCTTCAGTTCAAGTAAGCCTGAGTTTGAGTTTGTTACCCTTTGTTTTGTTTTGCTTTACGATTAAATCTCCTTTGAACTCTGCACCAGTGTTCCAGTCTGCATTTTGGGTCCACACCTCCAGTGTTTCAGTTGACTTTACACCCCACGTAACAGAACGAACTGACCAATTATGGACCCAGCAGACTTTTGCACTGGCTAGTGAGGAGCTAAAGAAGGCCTACTCTGAATTTGAGCAACTGAACTGTGCCATTACAGGTTGCACGGATTTTAAGCGGAGAATTTTTGTTTATTCCTTGATGGAAAAGACTTTTTTATCAAGGCCCAAAATTTTGTTTTTCCCTCAAATAACTCATAACCTGACAGTGATTGCAGACCTAAAGCGAGAATTACAGGCTGAGTTGGATTCTACCTGCAATTCTGAGCTCAGCAAGGACTCGCTAACCCACCAGCCACCTGCGAAGCCTGCTCCTCTGCCAGCCAGTCCTCTGCCTGAACCTGCCCCGGACTCATCACCTGTGAAGCCCCCCAGGCGCAAGCGTGGCTCTCGCCGACGTCATGCCCCTCAGCTGCCCAGCGTCCCCGAACCCCAGCTGCCCAGCGTCCCCGAACCCCAGCTGCCCAGCGTCCCCGAACCCCAGCTGCCCAGCGTCCCGGAGGTTCTGCTGCCCAGCGTCACGGAGGTTCTGCTGCCCAGCGTCACGGAGGTTCTGCTGCCCAGCGCCACGGAGGTTCTGCTGCCCAGCAACCTAGTCTTCGTCTCTCCTATCCCGGTGGGACCGTCGCCACCACCTCCTGTTCCGGTGGGGCCGTCGCCCATCACCCTGTCCCGGTGGGACCCGCCGCCACCATTTCCTGTTCCGGTGGGGCCGTCGCCATCATCTCCAGTCCCGGTGGGACTGCCGCCACCATCTCCTCTTCCGGTGGGGCCGTCGCCACCATTGCCTGCCCTGGTGGGGTCACCACAGCCATCTCCTGTTCCGGCTGGGTCGCCGCCACCATCTCCTGTCCCGGTGGGACCGCCGCCACCATTTCCTGTTCCGGTGGGGCCGTCGCCATCATCCCCTGTCCCGGTGGGACCGCCGCCACCATTTCCTGTTCCGGTGGGGCCGTCGCCATCATCTCCTGTCCCGGTGGGACCGCCGCCACCATTTTCTGTTCCGGTGGGGCCGTCGCCATCATCTCCTGTCCCGGTGGGACCGCCGCCACCATTTCCTGTTCCGGTGGGGCCGTCGCCATCATCTCCAGTCCCGGTGGGACCGCCGCCACCATCTCCTCTTCCGGTGAGGCCGTCGCCACCATTGCCTGCCCTGGTGGGGTCACCACAGCCACCTCCTGTTCCAGCTGGGTCGCCGCCACCATCTCCTGTCCCGGTGGGACCGCCGCCACCATTTCCTGTTCCGGTGGGGCCGTCGCCATCATCTCCAGTCCCGGTGGGACCGCCGCCACCACCGCCTCTTCCGGTGGGGCCGTCGCCATCATCTCCAGTCCCGGTGGGACCGCCGCCACCACCTCCTCTTCCGGTGGGGCCGTCGCCATCATCTCCAGTCCCGGTGGGACCGCCGCCACCACCTCCTCTTCCGGTGGGGCCGTCGCCATCATCTCCTGTTCCGGTGGGACCGTCGCCATCATCGCCTGCCCCGGTGGGGTCACTGCAGCCATCTCATGTTCCGGCTGGGTCACCGCCACCATCTCCTGTTCTGGTGGGACCGTCGCCATCATCTCCTGTTCCGGTGGGACCGTCGCCATCATCTCCTGTTCCGGTGGGACCGTCGCCATCATCGCCTGCCCCGGTGGGGTCACTGCAGCCATCTCATGTTCCGGCTGGGTCACCGCCACCATCTCCTGTTCTGGTGGGACCGTCGCCATCATCGCCTGCCCCGGTGGGGTCACTGCAGCCATCTCATGTTCCGGCTGGGTCACCGCCACCATCTCCGGTTCTGGCTGGGCCGCAGCCATCTCCTGTTCCGGCTGGGCCGCAGCCACCGTCTCCTGTTCCGGTGGGGTCATCGCAGCCACCGTCTCCTGTTCCGGCTGGGTCACCGCCACCATCTCCTGTTCTGGCTGGGCTGCAGCCTCCTCCTGTTCTGGCTGGGCCGCAGCCATCATCTCCTGTTCCGGTGGGCTCACCGCAGCCATCTTCTCCTATTCCGGTGGGGTCACCGCAGCCATCATCCCCTGTTTCGGCTGGGTCACCGCCACCATCTCCTGTTCTGGTGGGTCCGCCACCTCCAGTTCCTGCTCTGGCTGGGCCATCGCCGCCGCAGCCACCTCCAGTTCCTGCTCGGGCTGGGCCATCTACGTCATCGCCACAGATTTCTTCCTGTTCCTGCTCAGGCTGGGCCGCCTACGTCGCCGCAGCAGCCATCGCCTGTTCCTGCTCCGGCTGGGACGCCGCCGCAGCAGCCATCGCCAGTTCCTGCTCCGGCTGGGTCGCCGCAGCCGCAGCCACCGCCATCGCCTGTTCCTGTTCCGGCTGGGCTGTCTACGTCGCCGCCACAGCCACCGCCTCTTCCGCTTCCTGTTCCAGCTGGGCTGTCTATGTCGCCACCGCAGCCATCGCCAGTTCCTGTTCTGGCTGGGCCGTCTTCGCTTCTGCAGGCTCCTCCAATCCCGGCTGGGCCACAGTCACCTTCAGAAGGGTCCCACCTTAGCCTATGCCGCTGGCCCCCTGTTTCTCTGCTAGCGGGGGCTGGCCTTCGTCTTCGCCTTCGCCGCCGGCCTCCTGCACGTCTTCCCCAGGGATCCCGCCTTCACCGTCGGCCTCCTGCACGTCTTCCCAAGGGGCTTCACCTTCACCGTCAGCCGCCACTGGGGTCCCGCCGCCTTCGCCGCCGGCCTTCAGAGGGGTCCCGCCTTCGTCTCCGCCAGCGCCGCCGGCCTTCAGAGGGGTCCCGCCTTCGTCTTCGCCAGCGCCGCCGGCCCCCTGAGGGGTCTCGCCTTCGTCTTCGCCTGTGGCCTCCTGCTCGTCCTCCCGACGGGTTCCGCCTTCGTCTGTGGCCTCCTGCTCGTCCTTCCAACGGGTTTCCGCCTTCGCCTGTGGCCTCCTGCTCGTCCTCCCGACGGGTCTCGCCTTCGTCTTCGCCAGTGGCCTCCTGCTCGTCCTCCCGACGGGTTCTGCCTTCGTCTTCGCCTGTGGCGTCCTGCTCGGCCCCCTGAGGGGTCTCGCCATCGCCGCCGGCCTCCTGCTCGGCTCTGCTCCCCTGGGTGGACTTCAGGCCGTCCGCCTGAGGTTTCTGGTTCTGCCTCTGCCCTGCCTCCAGGCCGCCCGCCTGAGGTCTCCGGCTCCGCCCCTGCCCTGCCTCCAGGCCGCCCGCCTGAGGTCTCCGGCTCCGCCCCTGCCCTGCCTCCAGGCCGCCCGCCTGAGGTCTCCGGTTCCGCCTCTATCCTGCCTCCCGGCTGCCCGCCTGAGGCTTCGACCTGGCCCCTGCCCGTCCACGGGTTTACAGACTTATGGACCCTGCCTTTTGTTGTTGCCAGGCTGTGTGCCTGAGCTTAGTGACGCTTTTTGTTTTGTCCCTCCTCCAGGCCCCCTCCACCCACCCAGCTCCTTGTGGACTTGAGTGACTTTGTTTTGGACTTTATTTTTAGGACGTCTGGGATCCGTCCCTTGAAGGGGGGGTACTGTCATGGTTGTGTTTTGTTGGTCATTTCCTGTTTTATTTTGTAGTATTGGTTTCCCTTGTGTGTCCTTCTTGCTTTTACTTCCTGTCTTTGTGTTTTTCCCGCCCTTGGTTGATTACTGATTTGGTTCACCTCTTGTTGTCCACCCACCTGTGTTTGATTACCCCCCTGTCTATTTAGTCCCTGTGTTTCTCTTTGTCTTTGTCAGTTCGTCTTGTTGTACTGTGGTGTTAGTTCTGGTGTCTTTCTAATGTTGCTTCCAGTGTTTTTTTTTGGATTTATGTACCTTTTTGGATTTCTTGGATTTTGCTTGTTTTTGGTTTTGTCTTTTGGATCCCTTCAGTTCAAGTAAGCCTGAGTTTGAGTTTGTTACCCTTTGTTTTGTTTTGCTTTACGATTAAATCTCCTTTGAACTCTGCACCAGTGTTCCAGTCTGCATTTTGGGTCCACACCTCCAGTGTTTCAGTTGACTTTACACCCCCACGTAACACTCTTCAAATGTTCATTTACCTTTTCTAGTAAGTTCATCAAAAAACTTCATAAATATACTTTGGCTTTTATAGAGAATTTTGCCAAAAGATTTAGAAATAAATGCTCTGACAATGTGGCAAATCAGATATTAGTATAATCAATATTCATCGGCCTACACACGCCAAATATAGATATAAAGCGATACTGCCAGAGAGGTCAATATTGGCCAATGATTTAACATTCCCAATATCTACTGTGCATCCCTACTCTAACCTGCATGCTCTCAGCAGCTGGAACAGGATTCTAATGTGCATGCTTTACAAGCCCAAAAATATGGAAGCCTGAAAAACCTCTTTCGGTGAATGTGCCCAGTGACAGGTTCGTATGAAATATTATATAGTTCTATATCATTCAAACTGTATTGCATTTAAGCCAAACCTTTTACTCAGACGAAGAAGCTTGTGTTATTTCTTCTTTCAAAAGTGACTCACTCTAAAGCTGTTTTCAGCATGCTGTTGTATGGGCCGCAACCTTATCTTACCTTATCAACTCAGGTGGATAATCGTCCTCCGTGCTCTTCATCTTTGCATCTCCTGCCTCCCCTCCTCCTCTCCGTACCGACTCGTTACCATCTACTTCTTCATCTGTCTGAAGTTTTCTTGCAGTGCCGGCCATCTAAGGAAGCAGGCAGGAAGCAGTTAAAGCCAAGCCAGACTGAAAATACTGGAGCTAAGAGGGGAAGAAGAAACTGCAGACTTATCAGTTTTACCTGTTAAACAGAAACAGAACAAAATGCAGGGACGATCATCACTTACTGTCAGTCTGTCTCTCTGACCCTCCTCTCCAGCTGCGCTTCTGTTTTCCCAGTCCCTTCAGGGCTATTCTTCAATTATCCAACAGGTTCTCTTGCACTTTCCGTCCATTCTCCATCACAGAACTGCCCCATCTAACTACACACTGCGCTGCCTTTGTAAATGATGAGGTTTATTGCATGTCACTGACTCAAAGCACTCGTCTGCATTTGGGTCCTGGAAACAAAACATATTTACTGTGGAGATATGTCATGTAACAACGGCAGACTGATCCTGAGTCCATGTACATGTTAAGTGTTGGATTTCACCACTAGAGTGATAAAAGGGGAAATGAGAATAAATGCTGACTGGGCAATATCTAACAAGCTAACAAGTAAAACTGTGACACATCTCAAGTTTCTCTGGTCATGTTTTTCATTTTAGTCATTCACGTTTGTGTTTCCTCTTTTCCTGTTTTTGTGAAATTTAAAAAAAACTTAACAAAAGACAAACTGCTGCTTTGTGTGATGCCACAAGTCTTTGCAATGAAATTATCCTGTTTTACAGTGTTAGACGCCGACACATGATGGTGCATTATATCACATCTCATCATGTACCTGTGTTTTATTTTATTATCTGTAGTTCTCTGTACATGACACTACAAAGTAAGCACTGCCACAGGTATTTTCCCTGATTAGTTCATTAAAAAGTGTGTGACACTGATTCCAAAGTAATAATCTCTCAATCATCACTGTACGAGACACTTCTTCATCCTGTTTCTACCTGTTTAAGTCATTATTCAGAGCATGCAGTGATTTGCCGTCTAATAATAGGCTTATAATCTTTTTTTTTTCTTCATGAGCTCTTTGTGTCACCAAAGGACATAAATATTCACATCAGAATCAAGAAAGTGCTGCAGAAACTTCTGTTATTCTGATTTCCCTGCGGGTGTCCTGATGATGCAGGATGACAATCACCGAAACTGTCCAATCAAAATCATTCCTCTTGATAAAAGACTTCCACGTAGGATACACCGGTGTTTCCTCACTCTGAGCTTCCAAGCAGTTGGAAGATCCTTCATCATGGCGGAGGAGAAATGACTTCCGGGTCAACGGAGGAGAGAAGAGACAAGGAGGCATTATTCAACGCAATGGAAAGCACCGTTAGTGTGTGTCTTGCTTCCACTTGGTGCCAGTTCATCTTAGCTGCGTTGTGTGTTTGTCTGTTGTCTGACTCTGCATAATCCCTACTGTGGACAATTTACCCCAAAATCAAAACTATATATTTTTCCCTCCCTGGCCTGTAGTGCTGTTTATCCATCTATATTTTTTGGTGTGAGTTGCAGAGTTTTGGAGATATCGGCCATAGAGATGTCAATCTTCTCTTCTATATTATGGGACTAAATGGCACTACCATTACCACTACCAATGGCACACTAATAAATATTTGAAAAATTCAAAACCAGGGTCTCTTTCCAAATATCATGACGTGGTTACTCAAAATAATCCACAGACCTTGTTGTGAACAGTTTCTAGTAGAAAGGAAGCACTTCTGGTAGATTGTGAAGTAGTTCTGGTATATTACAGACAGATTGCAGATTCTAATGGAGAGAGATATTTTTGATTTAGGGGTGAACTGTCCTTTTAAAGAGGCAGGAGCTAAAACAGCTTGTTTCAGACAGAAGGTGAATAGAGAGGCTGCATTAAGGGCGAGTATACAGATGTTTTTGAACTGTTAATCATGCAAAGCTACTGTAGAACTGTAGTGGAATCCCACAATGAATATACAGTGCTGGAGATGATAGTGATATGATAATGAAGCATGATAGGTCCTCTTTAAACTGAAAACTGTCTTAAGTAGGTTAACCTATTATTCAGATTTCCAGAGAGAAATGTGGTAAATCAAATTATATTTCTGTTCCACCACTGTATTTATCACAGCCCAGATGTTCCTGTGTTGGAAATAATACTCATACTTCAAGAGCTACTTTCAGGAGGCCTGTTAGAAAGGAGAGGATGCAGGAAGTTGCTCTTCAGATAAAGATGCAGAGTGATGAGTGATGATGTTTCACATGAACCTCAAGTTATTGGAGCAGTTTGGTGTGTGCAAAACCAAAGAAGTCTACTTCTGTAAGAGCCTGGACATGGTATATAATTACATTTAAGTATCCATCCTGGATAACACATGCACAATTGCATAAATTTTCTTTTTTTTTTCTTTTTTTTTTTGTTTGTTTGTTTGTTTGTTTTGTTTTTTTACAGGAGGAAAAACAAGATTTTTGATATTTCCCATGGGATATTTTTGATGTTTCGACTATGTGGAGAAATATGTTAAACAAGTACATTCAAGAAGAGACGTGTGCCTGGATGCAGCTGTTAGTTATACCAGGAAAATAACACAATGCACATCGCTGAGTCAAGCTGAGTCATTCAATCAGTCGACCACAAAAATTTCAGAGCAGTGGAAACGCCCAAATCTCATTTAAAGGCAAACAAGGAGTAGGCTAGTAGCCCAGTTTTGAGAATGTGTCTATTTTTTTTAATTGATTTATTTATTTTTGTAACACTTACAGACCTAATTAATAACAGCATGTTGCTTACTTATGTCTTAGTCATTTGAAACAGCATACTGTAAGTAAGTAATGGTGTATAATTATTTAAAAAATGTAGTTTAGAGTGATAAGACATTTCAATCATTTTAATGGGATGTGTAAGATTGTAGAGTTGTATCAAAGAACACCTGCTTTGGGGACATGTATAAATGTCTTCTTGAGAAGAACAACAGAAACCTGAGTGCAGGTTTTTATTTTATCATTATTTCATCTTATTAAATGAAACAACTGAAGACAAACTGTTAACAGGATTAAAACGTACACAGAGCAGAGAGCTGAGCATGAAGTCAGCCTGTACTGTAGTCCAAAAGCATGTCCACAAACTGTAGTTAAAAATGTCAAAAAGACAAAAAAGTGTTTGTTTGTTCTGTTATTTTAACAGGTCCAGAGCCCTGGAGAACAGTGTTAAACACAGCCTGTGAGGTTTGAAGAAACTGTGTAAGTTACTTACAGCTTTGTTTTCTGAATTCCCCTCCTCTGCTGTGTGGATTATTTAGATGAAAACAGACTTTCAAATCAATCAGCTTGTGTCTGAACGCTTCCTGTTCTCCTGTCTCTTCCTCACTGGATGGACTATTGACCTCACAGAGTGACAGGCAGCGATATCGCTGCAGGTTTACAGGGTGGGGTTACTACAGGCTGACTGTTCTAATGTAATGTTCCAAGTAAAGGAACTTGTGCTAAATGTTCAATCACTCAATTAAAAGCAACAACCGTGTATTAAATTCTATAAATATAAATGATACTTTATTATATTATTAATGTATTGTATTTATCCAAAAGAATTAGCAGTAAAATGTACTTATATATCCAAAGCTCTCATGCAGAGTAATGGTTCCTTTATCAGTTCTACCTTATGATGAGTTAATGATTAACCAGTTAGATACTGTAGGTGGCAGGTGACAGAAGAGCTACTTCACAAAATGGAAACACTCATGTGAAAGACTACTCTCCTACCTAAAACTGCATTACAGTACTTGAGTATTATGTGATTTGCTCTTTCTGAGTTTATAGTTTTATATTTAATTTTATGTTTTTAGTTTTATGTTTAATATTTACCTGCTCTTAACAAAAATGTGATGGAAACAGTAGAAGTACTGATCTATTCATCTGTATCACATGGTCATATGAGAAAAATATATGGTTGGTGTGTTTTATATCAGTATTCTTTGTTCCTTAAGAACACCATCTAATCTGAATGCTTAAACAACTTATGTGGGAGTTAAAGCACACTGGATTTGTCACTGTAATACACTTCATCTATCACTCATTCTTGAGAAGTGGAACAAAAGCATATATTGAGGGGGTTTGATTTTTACTCTTCAATTACGCTGGAAAACATATTTTAATAGATTAAACTCTTGGCCTGAGCAGTATTCCCACCTTTTTTTTAAACCAGGAAGTGAGGCAGGGGTCCTTAATCCTTTTTATGACTGATTAAATGTTTTTGTAAAAATGTGATGGATGGAAGGATGATAAAAGTAG
This sequence comes from Lutjanus argentimaculatus, assembly GCA_034769285.1. Taxonomy (NCBI): domain Eukaryota; kingdom Metazoa; phylum Chordata; class Actinopteri; order Lutjaniformes; family Lutjanidae; genus Lutjanus; species Lutjanus argentimaculatus. Next base: position 88,418 of record JAWZSL010000087.1, read on the forward strand.
CACATTTTATACAAAAAAAAATGGAGTTAGTGTTGGTATTAATAATATTCATTTATTTATTCATTCAGTCATTTTATTTTATTTTATTTTATTTTATTCTTTGTAGGAGATGATTTGTCCCAGTTCTGAAGAAAGGGTGCCATACAGTATTTTGAAAAATAGCTTTAAAATAAACAGGCCGCAAACAAAGAAAAACTAATTCCCTCCAGTTCCTGCCACTATCATGCTTAAGTGTGTATTTCACACTCTACTTGTGCTTTTTCTTCGCTTGTAAGGAAAGCAGAGACAGATTTGGACATTGGTGGGAATGAAGACTTGAGCTGCTGTTTTGTTTTGTGGTGCTGTTTTCTCCCAGTTTTATGTTTCTACCTGTGGAATGACAGTAAAATAAAACTTAGTTTCCAGATGAAGGGCCTCATCAGGAGATGATCCTGATGGCCAGAAAAAGTTCAGAAAAAATACAAGGAAATCCAGTATTATCCCAGCATAAATACAGCAGTGGCTCCTCTACGAGCAGGAGGAAACAGAACAACTTTCACAGTACTGCCCTGTAAAATCACTATGATCACTGACCTACTGAACTTAGACACCACTTCAGTTTACAGAGGAAATACTGACAGTCCAGTATTTTCCTGGTGGCCTCTGACCTCTCAGAAAACACACTGCTCTGAGAGGCGGCGAACCTACGCCCCCTGCTGTCCAAAGTCAACATCTGCAGGATGGGACGGCATTTCTATGTTATCTCTGCATCTCTTGCTGTTTTATCATGTTGTATTTCTTATATTCATTATTTTATTGTACAGCACTTTGGTCAACCGTGGTTGCTTTAAATGTGCTTTATAAATAAACTTGACTTGACTTGACTTTTATCCCCCATATACTCAGTGGTGGAAAGAGTACTGAAAATCTGTACTCAAAGAACTGTAACATGGCTAAAATGTTACTCAAGTACAAGTAAAAGTACTGGTGTTAGAAGTATACTTGAGTAAACGTACAAAGTCTTTAAACTACTCAGAGTATTAGTTACTTTTAACTGTTGATGTCACAGTCACCTCTCCAAACCAGGGTTACAAATTTTGTGCGTTTTCCTGAACCAATAGTTGAAAACACTAACAATCAATTAATCATTAATAATTTATATGATACAAAACAAGTTTTTTTCCTCATTTTTAATTTTTTTTTTTTGGCTCCGCCAGTCAAAACAATGTCAAAATATAATCTAAATATCCATACATTTACAATTGGTTAAATGTTGACCAGCAATTACTTAATTAATCATTAACATCCTTACTGCAAATGTGTGCTGCCGCAGCGTTGTTTGTTTCTTGTTTTGTCTTTCAGTTGTATGTCATGTTTTCATTGGGCTGATTGTGATCAGAGAACTTTATTAGCTACTAAAATGCAGATGGAAGGTTCTGATATTAATTTAAATTGTCCTCAGTACTCAAATATGGGTTAAAAAGTAACAAAGTAGATTACATAGTGTAACGCATACTTAAGTAGGAGTCAAAATACAAACTTGAAAATCTACTCATAAAAGTACAAGTACCACCCAAAAAACTACTTAAGCTCAGTTTACTGTGTACATGATATATTTCAGTATATGGACTTGCAGAATTAAGTTTACTGTTACAGATGGTGTTACATATGATAATTATTTCATTATCATTGACAGCAATTTAACTAGTATTTTAATTCCACATTCACATGTGCAGTATTTAAGTTTCTTCTTCATGTCCCTCTTGTCTAAGAGATAATTAGTTCCTACCTGTCATTGTTTAGGGGGGACAGGTATGAGTGTGGTGCCATGTGTGCAACAGTCTTGTTGACCCTGCTGCGAACCCCAAAGAGTAAAGTTGTGTGTACTGTGCTGTCAGGCTGGATTGGTGAAGATAAAGTACACAAAGAGAAGTTGTAGCAGCTTATTATGAAGAAAAGAGGGTTACACACTGGTGACAGCTGTGTTTTTTTCTTTGTCTTTAGATTAATTAGTCGAGGCATTCACACACTGCACCCTCTACTCCTCTGTTAACTACATCCATGCACGCCCGGCATAGTATTCACTGGTTTATGCTTCTATATAAAAACTGTCCTTGGACTGTCTCCTCCTTACTTGTGTCACTTGTTGCAAACCACATCTGTTGCCTATAAGACTCATTCTGCTCATCGGATTCTGTTGAAAGTCCCCAAAACAAATACAAAATGTACTTGGACAGTCATTATTCCAGGCTGCTGCAGCCAAGGACTGTAACGACCTGCAAACAATGTTAAAACTGGAAAATTTCACTCCCAAGTCAGTTTTCAAAAACTCTATTTTGAACATTCTCACTGAGAAATGCAACTGTGTCTTGACCCAGTAACTGTCAAACTTTGTCTGTCAGCTACTTTCTGCTGCTCATTAAACGCACCTTGTTCTTTGGCTGTTATTCCACTGCCAGTCTGTTTTGCCATTTGTTGTTTGCCTGTTTGTTTATTTGTTGCTTTGCTTTGTTTTGTTTCTTGTTGTTATTAAATTGCATCATCTGTCTTGCTGCATGTGTGCGCTACTTTGTTGTTGCTGTGCTACCTGATGCTGCTGTCTGTTAGCCACTGTGTTTTATACTGTTTATCTATCGGTTTGTTTGTGTGTTGTGTGTGTTGCTGTCTTTTATCTTTTGATACCCCCTTTAGTCTCTGTCTCCTTTTTCTTGAAACACTCTTGCCTTTTTCCAGGCACCATTGTAAGTAAGAATTTGTTCTTAATGACTAGTCTGGTTAAATAAAGGTAAAATAAAACAAATATATAGAGTGTGTGCGAATAAACACTAAATAATGTCCACATTTTGTTAGTGGTGTCGGGTTCCTGTATCTAACTGTTCACATGAGTTTTATGCTGACAGCACAGGCAGTCAGCACATCAGTCACATGAGTGTTGATCTAAGAGAGGAAAAAAAAACCTCCACTTTATTTTCACTCTGACAGACTTTCCCTGAAATCTCTAAAGGCAGAAGTTTGTAAAGGAATTCCTGCCCTTTGTGCAGAAGCCACTCCTCCTACAAACTTTTACTGCAAACACATTCTTCCTTCTGCTCAAAACCACAAGTTCCCGCTGCAGATCGCACAGCTGGTAAGCACAAACTGTATGAAACTCCTACTTTGATACATCTCTCTTGTTTATGACGGCTGTTTGTGTTGTGTGTGCAAAAATGCACAGCTGGCACACATTTTTGTATTTAAGAGTGAAGTGCTGACCTGCAGGATCGGCTGTGTTTTTCTGGGGTGTGTAGCTGTCAGTGGACTTGATACACTGTACCAGCACACAGAGGTGCAAAGTTCAGTTTAGTTGCTTGTCTTTTCATTCTTGCCGTTAAGTATCAGCCTGTCTGAGTGATCTCAGCGCTCCTGACTGGTACTGAGACATTCAACATGAGGAGAATTTTGAGTTTGCTTTTGGTTTTACTTCTGCTTTTTTCTGTCTTTGGGAGCTGCAGGGACGGTGTGTTAAAGCTCGCCACATAAATGTCAGAGATGTCATTGTTGTTGCTCAGATCTGAGCTGCATACTTGGTAACTGAGCTGTGGCGCCAAATGAGTCAGAACAGGCTGGACTACCTCAGCAGTGGTATACCCACGTAAACAGATAAGGACGCAACACTTGCTTGTTTGTTTAAAGCAGCAAGCAGCACTTGATGAAAGTCATAGTTTTTCTTTTATAGATGTTGCAGTTAGTTTTACCCAGCATGCACTGCAAGCCAGTTTAAAAACAAACAGCTCTCTGTTTCTTGTTGTTTTCTCTTTACTTCCTTTTTTAAGTTCCTAAAAGTAAGATTGTTCTCCCCTCCAGTGTGGGCGGGGCTTAAATGTGCACTGTCTCTATAGGTAAAGCCATAAACACTATATAATAGTGTTATGTGCAAACATACTGGGTACGTCATGCCCAATGAAGACACCATGAAAAAACACTAAGAACTTCAGCTGAAGTGAAACCTTCATACTCAGAAACTCATCTGAGAGAATGAAGAAGTTAAAAATAAAAAAGTTTAAAAATATAATTTTATTATTCATCAAATAATTGCTGGTGAAGGAAAAGATATTAAAAACTTTTTGCCACTTTTTACCAACTGTCAGGAGCTTAAAGGAGAAGCTTTATAGAAAATAATATATATAAAATAATATTTATTGGGTTATAAATTTAGTCATTTTTGAACTTACTTACTTACTGGGCTCCATAGATGTCTTCCTGTTACTTGTTAGGTGCAAACAACTGTCTAAAACTACTGAATTTAAGAAGATTTAAAAGAGATAAAAGCAGCAAATTTGTGAATCAGGAAACAGATGTGGAAAGACTTGTAAAATATAATCCCTGTTAACCCCCCAGATGAGACACTGAATATTTTTTTGATTATTATATATTTATAGATATGTATAATTATAACAAATAATTCTGTATAAATATGAATTTCACATGTACCATCTTCGGGCAGTTTGTTCAGATTTTATTACTCCAGACCACACATCGTGGTATCGTGGACATGAAACAACAATACACAGAGGTAAACAACCAAAATAGATCCATATCACAAAACAGATTGCTGAAAAATGCACCAAATTTAACCTGCTACTCTTGGTTTATCTATCTGCAGTAATAATATAAGTTCTTTCTTCTATACTCAACAGTGACTGCACTGTTAAATCCAAATAAAAGATGATATTCATCCCCCAACATCATTATCATTACATAAAGTACCAAACATTTCATCCCTCTCCAGACCTTTGTATCTTTCTTCCAAAACTTAGCCAGAAACACCAAAACTGCAACAAAATAGGTAAAAGGTTTTGCTGGAATAAGTAGCAGGCAGCTTGTATCATGTGTTTGTAGTGTGTAGTGGTCACATCTAAATCACCCAGTAGAGGGCTGCAGACTCCACACAATGACAGCAGAATAAGGCACTTTTTTTTCTAAAGATTATTTACTTAAACATGTATGAAACAGTCCTGTTTGAATCCACAGTGTAGATCACATGATGTCATACTCTACTGCAGGAACTGATCTTTTAACACCTGCTTTAAGCTTCAGACAATATTATCACACCTCTGATCCAGCCAAAGGTATGAGAAGCAACATTTATCTAATATTCGCAGGACAAATGTGATCCAGGCTGATATTCTAGTCTTGTGTAAATTAAATCATCAGCTACACCAGCTGAGTTTTGTCTCCTGTCCCTTCAGCAACACCCCGTCAGTAAGTCAAGTATACTAAAATGTCTCTAAATTAAACATGGATTCTGATACAGTTACTAATTATCTGTTTAAAACTGTAGTCAGTAATGTAACCCAAATATCACAATATTAAAGTAATGTAAGCTGATTACTTTCTGTTACTTTTGGATTACCTCAGTATAAAAGATGGTGACGTTGTCTAGCCTAATATGTTTTAGGGCTGCAACTCATGATTATTTTCATCATCGATTAATTGGTCAATAATTTTCTCAATTTATCAATTAGTTGTTTGATCCATGAAGTGAAAAAATGTTGATCAAAGTCGAAAATGACATCCTCAAATGTCTTGTTTTGTCCTCAACTCAAAAATATAAGGTCAGAGAGTTAAATAAATAAATAAATAAACTGAAAATATTCACATTTAAGAGGCTGAAATCAGAGAATTTTTACTTTTTTTAATAGAAAGAAAAACTCGGGTCCCAATGTGGAGCGCATAAACATACGTCATGTTAATCATTGCAGCTCTAAGTATTTTACATTTATTGTTAGATTTATTAGTTTGTTTGTAAAGGAGTAGTGTGAACACAAACCCCCTGGGTCTGGACCCAGTGATCCACTAGATGGCGACATTTACAATAAATTTTGTTTGAGATCCGTGACTTCACCTCACTGCAGTTACTATCAGGTCCCCCAACCACGCCTGAAACCAGCCAATCTTTATGACTGTATGTGTGTGACAAGCACCTCATCACAGGTTGGTTTATAATGTTACTGAGTAAAGGACGTGTGTGTTGATTGTGTCTCTAAATCAAAGTGAATCAGAAAACAGTCTCAGTGATGGTGTAACCAAGGTTTTTACTGTGAAAATATGTCCCTACCATAAAACAGCTTGTTTTAGAATGGAGTTTGGTTTGACAGCACCAAAACAGCAGAATAATGTGTTTTTACGATATAAAAGTTTTTCTATGTAAAATTAAAAGCAGCCAGTCATTATGTGTGTCTGTGACAAACACCTCATCACAGGTTAGTTCATCATGTTACTGAGTAAATGTAAAGGGTTACAAAAATGTGTAAGACATAAATATACAGTGTGAAGAGTTACAAAAAGTGTTTCAAAAGACATAAATATTCAGAGTATAAAGGGTTAAAAAATACAGCATATGCACAGGAATTTAAAATGTCATGAAAGGATGTTAAAAGGTCATTGGGACAATATTACAGTTCATTGCTAAAGTAATAAATTTAATAAGTTAAATGTGTTATGTGTGTTATGATGAAAATGGGCTGCAGAATAAATCCTGCAGGTGAGCAGCTGAAGGTTTCTGCCTCTTGAATCAGAAAAGAGAGGTGGTTTCAAAGTTTCACAGTTTTTGCTGTGAAAAAATATGTCCCCACCATAAAACACAAAAACAGCTAAATAAATGTCTTAACGATACAAAATGTGACCACTGTCTAAACATTATATTAGTCAGGTTTGTCCACCTTTGATTTAGGAAGACTGAAAGGACTCTAATATCTTTAAGTTTTTCTGTGTAACAGCACTGATCTCTGATGGGCAAAAACATGACACAATTGCTCACATGATTGACCAGAGCATTTGGGCTCCTAACTGCTAGACAGCGATACAGTTTTCTTACTTTGTGCATTTAAACTGGCAAAGACCACGAGCAGTTTCTACAAAACCTGTTCATCAGTCATGTAGAGTCTCAGTTCAGTAAACTGCTGCTAAACAGCATCTAACAGATTCAACTAAAAAAGAAAACATAAAAACTGGAGTGTTCATTTTACTTAGTGTGTTGTGTAGACAGCAGATCAGCTGATCAGTTCTACAACAGTCCATTTCTAATGGTCATGATTAATTTACTGCTGGGCTCATCAGCAGAGATCAGGCTGTATAATCATGACCTACTGACACATTTGTTATCTGTCTGCTTCCTGTGGTATCATATCAGTACACTGTTACTTCACTTTAAACATGGAAACAATGTACATCCGTTATGTACAAAAAAAATACCACAGTGCAAAAAAAATACCACAGTGCTCTTTACATCATAACTTATCAAGCTAAGTAAAGAAGGACGAGCAACTGAGGTTTTCTGATCGAGCTTTAATATCTTTTGTCTGTTATTATAACACGTGTACATGACTGATATCATGCCAGCGTCCTTTTTCCCTTCTTAAATAAAACTACAAGAGTGGACTTGAAACCTTTTTAGGATACTGTCAGGCACCAGTCATTCATAGAAAATAAAATAGAGTTATCAAGGCTTTAACCCATTATTTTGTCGTCTTCATGGTGTTTTTTTTTTAAATGTAGTCACCATCTTCGACCTATACTTTCAGTGTTAAACTTTACAACCCTGTAGACCCTCAGAAACAAGTTTCTATCACTACATCAGTGTTCAGACTTTTTATCAGCTGTCACATACGCTCTGTAAAATCCATCATCTACAATAAATGTACACAGAGATAATAAGTCTACAGTTTTAAGACGTTGTTTTAACCCTCCGCAATCAAAACCCAACAATCCTTTTTAAAAATGGCATTTTTGTAACAAAAGGATTCACACACGCCATGTGAATGAATCTCTCAAAGCAGCAACAACACACTTTGTACTTTATACAAAACACTGCTGTCTTCACTGCTTTGTATACATTTCAAACTTTTTCATCTGTGAAGGATTGTTCCAGAAAATCTGCTCAAAGAACACAAAAGGCTTCATACAAAAACATGGAGGTTAGTTTTTTTTTCCATTGCAGGTTTCTACTGTACAACAACAAAATACACAAAAAATAGAATTCGAGTACAGTGATCCATACGTTATTGTAAACTGTCAAAAACAACAATAATTACAGTAAAATTACAGTGACCTGGTGTGTCGTTTGCTCATAATTTGATAATAATGATAAAGTCCAGTTCCTGTTCACAGGCAGATGTTCTCTTCCACCCTCAGGACGTCGGGAGAAATGAAAGAACATGATGTTAGTGGTTCTGTTCTTTTTACAAACACACAAACACATTCACATCAAAACTGTGTTACATCAGCACTACAGGCTACCTATCTGTTGTTCACTAAGGAACACAGACCTGCTACAGGACTACACTGGACAGTGTGCAGAATGATGGTGTGGAAAGTTGAAGACATACCTGTTCTCATGTCCAAGTGTGCATATTATGGGTGCTGCCGTGTAGATGACTCTGACTGCTCAGACTCATCATTGGGACATGATTTGTGATATGTTACATATTATGAATTAATTTATCTGTTTGATAATGAAATGTAGACGTTTCAGACAGCTGTGGTCTGCTGTGTTTTATTAGTGTGCTCATCCACCAACAGAGGATGTCAGCAGGTGTTTCAGCAGGTGTTTTGGTCAGCAGGTATTTCTCACGCTGTAAACCAGAGGAGGCCATTTTTCCCTCGCTGCAACAGCTGCTTTCTTACTTCCAGATGTTGCTGAACTTTTCAAATGAGGTTGAAGAGTTTCAGGTGCAGAATTGTGGCCTCAGTGACATGTTAGTTAATAATACTAATAATAATAATAATAATAATAATAATAATAATAGTAATAATAACCCTCTATGGTACGCAGTATGATGCTAGTTGGTTTTAAAAATCTTATTATATTTTAATCATAAAATTAAGAACATTAGGATGATTACTCTAAAGCTAACTGTCCCATAATGATAAGGAATGAATAAAATGAATAATGAATGAATAAAAATGATTACAGTACAAATGGAAACTATTCAGATGCCTCACCAGTTTAAAATTTATGCCATTTGAAATTGAAAAAGATTAAAAATGACTTTCAGGCAACATTGCACCTTTGTGGAACAGCCTGTGGAACAGCCTGTAGGAATGAATGTGTCAAAAACATTTTTCAGCAAACTTTACATCAACAATCTATCAAACAAAACAATCAGAATCTTGTCAGAACAAGACTGCAAGTCACATTTCAGTGTTTGATCACTTGTGTTACATTGAAACACTTGTTTTCAGTTTCCCGGTGTGTGTCTCTCCTGACAAACAGGATGATGCAACCATTTGTTGTGTTGCTGCCATCTTTAGCTCACTGCTTATGTGTTGAAATAAAATAAAATAGTTATAAATGCATTTTACACCATATTGGTTGAATATTATATAAACCTAAAGACACAACACCAAAAATCTCATGGTAGGAATCTGTACAGTGTTACCTCAAGACAGCATTTACAGTTTAACAGTTTTCCATATCTGATAAAGTACATGAAATATTTTTTAAATTTTTTTTCCAAAATGACAAAAAAAGATGTTTTCAGATCGTTTTTGTGGAGAGAGATGATGGAGCTGAACCATGTGTGGAAGGCTGCAGAAATATCCAACATGATATCACATGATAAATTTTAACACTGCACCATAATTGAGGATGTGCTGTGTGAGTATTGAGGGACAAGAGGCAACACTGTGACATAGAGGGATGATAATGATACTATTGATACTATTAATAATACTACTATTGATAATAATAATAATAAGGGACTCCAGCTTTCATTACGTAGTGCTAGGGCTGAACGATTTTAGGAAAAGATCTAATTGCGATTTTTCTGGCAGATATCGTGATTTCAATTCGATTCACGATTTTCTTCAAATCAAGCTTCAGTGCAATATTCACAATGTGCAGTAACATTTACAAACATGACAGAAAATTACATTATGACATCAAAGCAACCTGGTTGAAGTAGGTGCAGGAGGGAATCACATACTGTATCTTCTGTCCAGCATGCGGAGGAGGTTTTTAAATCCGTCTTTAGGGGTCCAACGGATCAAAAAAACTCACGGTTTGGATTATATCACGGTTTTGAGTTATGGATCGGATCATTTTTCGGATCAGCAAAAAAGAAAAAAGTGGTGGGATTAGGGTTAAATTATTTTAAAAATGCACTTGGCTTTGATCTCTGTCTGTCTGTAATTATCACCATAGTTATGTAATGTAATAATAATGATAATGGTAATAATATTAAAAACTTCAAACTTATACAGTACTGTTCTATGTATATACTATCATTATACACTGCACAATATAATACACAACTACGCTCTGTAGTCTGGCTCAATGTCCCGCCTACAGCACATCTGATTGGTTAGAAGTTACAGGTAATCAATCAGCACAGACACACTGTGTCACAGACAGGGCGAGACAGAGCTGCACCGGTGAGCAGAGAGGAACTGTGTAGAAGTTAATACAGCTGATATCGCCAACGTTTCAATAATTATCACAATCTTATGATCTGTTTCTTTGATGACAGCATAGTTACATCAGTGAAAAAAGTCATGGTCTGGATTTCACTCAAGACGATGTGACGGATTTTAAATCAGTCGTTCTTCACAGAGATGTGCTGCACACAGCAGCATCTGTCCTGTCTTTTCACTGCAACTCTGCATTGAGATTTCAGGTATTATAACTTATACAAAAGTAACAGTGACAGTAAAACTATGATGCTCACATGTAGTCCCGGATCACATGCTTGGCGAACTGTGGAGGGCGATCCGTACGAAACATAGATCAACTGCGATCCGTTGCACCTCTAGCTGAAGCCATTTCAAAACACATTAACGTTACAAAGCAGAAGCAGGTTATTACTGATTGATTAGCGTGACTTGTCCACGAGTAGCATGCCGCTTCTGATTGGTGAGCTTGGCAGGATAGTAGGGAGACGGCATGTATTATGTGTAAAATAGTTGACACAACAGATCCTGGGTCAGTCAGGAGCGCTGCAAAAAACCGCAGCTTTGGCGATCACATGATCGCATTGTCTGAAATCGCAATTTCGATCAGAAAATGATAAATCGTTCAGTCCTACGTAGTGCTACACTATGTTGTATAATGATAAATATATGACATTGGAATTTTGGTCTCATCAAAAGACTCAAAACTCTACTGGATCAACTGTGTTGACAATTATGGAAAATAGGTTCAGTCATTGGTGGATATTAATATTTATTACTAATATTAATATAGAAAATTAATATAGAAAAAACAAAATTATTGACATAAATTAATGACGGGGCACCACCCTGTGACCAGGGACTAATAACTGAGCGTCTCAAAAGAGGTGTGAAATCTGAGCACTCACCTTCCCAACCAGCTGTTACCACAATACACACAATATACATGCACCAATAATGACATGCATAGTTACTATAGTCATACAGAACTCATTAGGATTTTAGCAATACTAATGGAAATCAATAATGCTTCATTCAATATCAATTCTCCACACCACAGGCAAGCAGCTATGTACACAAGCAACAACAGTACTGTTGGCAAACAACATACAGGTGTGTGAGTGTATGAGTGAGTGTGTGAGTGTATGAGTGTGAGCCACTTGTGACGTCCCAACAACTGTGTTAAACGTAACAAAAACACTTCCTCACAGTTGAGACTATCTGCATGCATAATTATGAAACTCTGATGCACTTCTGGGAAACTCTTTTGTACAAGTCTTAAAATAGCAGCCAGTCATTCCATATATGAAAGATAAGTTATGCTGTGACCTGCTTGCTTGCCATTTTTGGCACACACACAGACACAACACATAAATCAAGGTTAAACCAGGTCATATGGACAGCTGTATTTAGCATGTGATTGATCGGGGAAAAAACAAGTTATGCTGTTTGATGAAAGTATTTGCTTGTTGCATGTTTTTAATGTTTTGTGAATGTTGCGCAAAGCATTTAACATCCAAAGTGAGTCAGCAACTTTCAGTTTAGGCCTGTGTGTCAAGCAAATAAGAAACTGTTAAAAAAATAAATAAAAGAAAAGTTTCACCATATAGTGAAACCTGGTCTCAGTGAAACCAGCTAATCTGACAGTTAGCTCATCATCATGACCACTGATGGAAAAGTGTTTTCACTGGACTGAAATTTATTTATGTGGTCTTTACATGAGAAAAGAGAAACAACATCACAGTGACAGTTCTGCTTTCAGATGCCTTCAAAGAAGTTTAATTGAACATTTACAGTTTTTCTCAGTTGTTTAAAGACGCTTCTGAAACTAAAATTCACTTTATCAAAAGTCTAAACACAAAACTGAAAAAGGTAACCATTTTGTTAAAAGTTAAAACTCCACTTTGTTCAAATGAAACACTGCACTCAAAACTAAATTCTGTCTTCTGTAAACTGATTGTCCACCAAAAGCCTGCACACAGCTATCATCTGAATATAGTAACCATAAAAAATAGCACACAGTTGATGAAATCTGTCACTCAAGGAGCAAAACTTCAGGCAAGTGATTTGTAAAAAGTGTGAGGCTGAAAATGTTTTTAACACTGAGCACACTTCTCTACATTAGACACAGGAATCTAACAAGATGTCACGTCTTTGCCCTTTAAAAGTGTTGCCTTTCAAAATACTCCACCTGTAAGGAGCTGATCAAACACAGCGTCAGACATAAACACTATAAACAGTTTGGACATTTCGACAAAAGCACAGATGAAAAACAACTTCCCTCTGACATTTTACATGTATTTTGATTGGTCCGTACGTGAATGAAGTCATATGACCAGGTCCAGCTGCTGATAGTATTCGTAATTCATGCCTTGTTTTTATCTTCATAAATGTAAATATAGAAATTGTTGTATTTATGTAGCCAAATAAATTCTGTTTAGAATATTCTGTTCTGATTTTCACTGCAAAATGCAACCTTTGGAAATGCATGGATGTACTGACTGATTTTACAATGTGGAGAGAAACAATTCTTTTCATCAGTGTGCAGCACTGGTCTGTGTTGCAATTTGTCGATGTATTCATGTACTTTACTCAAACAATGTCTCTGAAAACATCAAACTCCGACTGTATGATAAGAAAAATAGACCTGTGTTTAGATCGAGCACAGCAGTGTTTAACTGCTTCAGGTACCGTGTGATCATATGAACAGTGTGTGTCTTATGGTGACAACGTGTTTCATTCATTCACAGGCGTTCTGCTACCTGTGTGTGTGGTTGTGTGACAAAAATGAGTCCTGGGTTTTTACAGTTGCTTGAGCACAATTTTGAAAACTCAAAACTGTACAAAAATGAGTAAAAACCCAACTTTGTCACCACACAGCACACACATGCCTCATGATCTGCTTTAGTTTGAAGCAGTTCAACACTGATGTGCTCAATCTACAACATGTTTAATATTTCTACCTTTTTATGAAAAGTTTTTTAGAGATGCTCTCCTTTCAGAAGCTGAAAGGGTGAAATAAAAAGACTAAAATCATCAAAATTTTATTTGTTTATTTCCCCTACATGAATCATATTCATTCACCTTTGTCTCACTTTATATTTCTCGCCCCACCTGCAGTGTCTGCCCCCCCCAGTTTGAGAACCACTGTGTGAGGGTAAAGTACATGAATATTCATACACAATCCTCATGTGTTAATGGAGAGTTCACAGTTCAACAGCTGAGTGTCTGTACACTGGACACTGTTTGATCCACTGTTTGAACTGTGTTTTATTTTGAAAGGCAGTGTTTTGAAACGGCAAAGAAGTGACATCATGTCAGATTTCTGCGTCTAATGTAGAGAAGTGTGTTTTACGGTGGCCAACAAGTACAAACGCGCTGCATATACAGAAACGCGCTCCATATAAGAAAACAGATGCAAAAGGAAAACGCTGCAAATACAGAAACGCGCTGCATATAGGAAAACAGATGCAAAAGAAAAACGCTGCAAATACACAAACGCGCTGCAAATAAGAAAACAACTGCAAAAAGAAAACACTGCATATCCAGTCATACAACGGAAGTGCTCCAGGCCTCTAGGGGCAGTTTAGAGTCGGGAGAGGCTACAAAAAAAGTACATATTCTTTTTTCTTTTTCTTTCTTTCTTTCTTTCTTTCTTTTTTCCACACGTGGCCCTCATCTTTTTCTGTATTATGAAAGTGCAGCTGACTCCAATTTTCCTCCCACCAATAACTTTCTTCTTCTCATTCACAGGTCTGCTCCACACATTTTTTTTTTTAACAGACTTTATTATCACATTAGAGACATTATACAAATAAACATGACATTAAACATTATGACATCATACAGACATGAAACAACAGTGAAGTACAGGGAGTGCATAATAGATATCACACAAAAACCAGAGCTTGACAAAAATAAATAAATAAAATAAAATAAAATAAAATTACAATGTATCAGGATGCATAAAAATAAATTTAATCAATAAAGAAACAGAAATATAATAAATATATATAAAAAATTGAGAGATTTTATCTAGTAATATAAACCATAATATTTTCCATAAGACCGGATGTCTTGAAAGCTTTCTTTTTTTACATATTTTACAGACAGATTCATAAAAAGATTTAAGTTCCACATAAAACAAAGTTTCATTTGGCATAGCCTGGAGAAATCTAGCTTTATGGATGGACACTTCAGGTCTAAATCTGTTAATGAATTCATTACAGGGATAATCTGCTCCACATGTTGATACCGTTTTATACAGTCTATGGTTGATACGTCCGTTGTTTGTCTCTCGGGTGGAAGCTCAGCACTGCCCCTAGAGGCCTGGAGCACTTCCGTTGTATGACTGGATATGCACGTTTTCTTTTTGCATTTGTTTTCTTAGTTGCAGCGTGTTTCTGTATTCGCAGCGTTTCCCTTTTGCATCTGTTTTCCTATATGCAGCGCGTTTCTGTATTTGCAGCGCCTGTCTGTATATGCAGCGCGTTTGTACTTGTCGGCCACCGTAGTGTTTAGTGTTTTGCAAAAAGTGTGAGGCTAAGAATGCACCTATAGTTGTGCAGATCTGGGTGGAGGCTTTGCTCCTTGAGTGTCAGATTTCACTAACTGTGTTATTTTTCACTTTAGTGTGCAAGCAATCGTAAAAAACTGCTTATTGTTTTTCACAATTGCTTAAGCATGATTTTGAAAAGTGCTCATTTTGTCAAGAAACTACACACTACACAATTCACCCAACTGCATGCACAAGTATCAGAACACCTCAGATCTTTTGCAAAATGAAACACTTCATTCAAAACTGTACAAAAATGAGTAAAACCCCAACTTTGCCACCATACAGCACACACATGCTTCATACAGTCTGATTGTGTTTGAACCAGTTAGACACTGCTGCACTCAATCTAAAACTCAAACACATTTAACATTTCTACTTTTTTAGACTTTTTATAGTTTTTTAGAGATATTGTGAGGGCAGTGGTTCCCAAACTTTTTTTGGCATGCCCGCCTTTCATAAGCCAAACTAAGTTTGCACCCCCAACCTCACAATTTTTATCAATCGTTAACAATAATTGGGGGTTAGGGTGAATTGAAGAATAGAATCAGCAAACTTTTATTTGTTTATTTCTCCTACATAAATCATACTCATTTTACTTTGTTTCACTCCATATTTCTCCCCTGGTCTTCTGCGCCCCCTTGCAGAGGTTCTGCCCCCCAGTTTGGGAACCGCTGTGTGAGGGTAAAGTACATGAATATAAACACAACACAGAACGATGCAGCACACTGACAACATTATTTTTCTCCAGTAAAATCAGTCAGTTCATCCATGCATTTCCAAAGGTTGGATTTTGCACTAAAATCAGAACAGAACATTTAAAATAGCACGTAAACACAGCAACATTTGTGGAGATAAAACAGAAAGTATGTATTACACTCAGGCTCTGACCTGCATACTGATTTTGGTGAAAAGTTGTTTTTTTCACGTGTGCTCATGTGCTCAGTGGTGCACATTTGATAAATTTGGTACAGGTAAACTCACCTGTTGCCTGGAGAGTTTACAGTTAAGCAGCTAAGTGTCCGTACACCTGACGGCTGTGTTTGAATTGTGTTTTATTTTGAAAGGCAGTGTTTTGGAAGGGCAAAGAAGAGACATGATATTAGATTTCTGTGTCTAATGTAGAGAAGTGTGTTTAGTGTTTTGCAAAAAGTGTGAGGCTGAGAATGTGCTGATATTTGTGCAGATCTGGGAAAATTTTTAATTTTAGTATGCAAGCAATCGTAAAAAACTGTAAGCATGATTTTGAAACCAGGCCTCATTTGATCAAAACACTACACACAATCCACCCAGTCCTGTACAATAATTTGGAAAAACTCAACTTTGTCAACATACGGCACACACATGCTTCATAGGATACGACTTATCTACATCACAAGCTGCAGACCAATCAAAATATGTCAAATGTCACAGGAGAGTGTACAAGGCATCGTTTCAAACATGGAATGCTAGAACCAAAAGTAGTGATATAGCACATTAATCATATATAGATGTGCTTACGCCTGATTGATGATTGATTGAGCACCTGAGCGTCGTGTCTGATCAGTTGCTTATAGGTGTGGTATTTGAAAGACTTTGCTTTGAGAAAGGAAAGACAGTAAGTGATATCACGTTAGATTGCAAATGCATTTGCAGTGATGCAAATCTGGGCTGAGGTTTTGCTCCTCGAGTGTCAGGTTTCACTAACTGTGTTATTTTTAATTTTAGTATATAAGCAATCATAAGAAAAGAAAGTGTGTAATCGTATAGAACTGTGTAGTGCCTCAACTGGTGTGATAAATTAAAACACAACTATGAAAATACTATCTGTTTTGGCTTCATGAGGCCATGTTACATGTTCAAAAATATAAAAATGTACACGATTATTTGCTTTTTCTCTCTTTTTTAAGTTTGGGAGTTTTTTGGTCCCAAAATAGGTTGCAGTTTTATGATACATACAGTATAAAGACTGCTGTTATATTGTACTGCAATATACAGTGATACTCTGAATATATCATATAAATACTGCATTGATACAATTATTGTATCAACATAGGATACAACCCACATTTGTCTCCCTTTTGAGCTCTTCAGAGTCGTACTGTGAACTTCATTCTCATAAATATGTTTCCAGTCCTTTTCTTTGTTCTTATCTTTGTTCTCCCCTCAGTCTTCCACTTCCTCTCACTCTCACCGTTTCTGTTTGCAAAGTTCCCACAAAAGAGCTGAGTTTACCTCAGGTGTGTTTGTTGTGGTACTGTCAGACTGAGACTGACTGGTGCATTACTGAGGCGTACGAGTGTTTTCATGTGTGTGTTTCAGATTTCGAGTATGTTTTACATTTTAAATAGAAGTGTCTTCTCAGTGGGTACAGCAGTTTTCTGTTGTCAGAAACTGTGTGTAGTGTTTTGCAGGACGTGTGAGGCACAGTTGCAAACAAAGTGCAAAGCAGAATTGCTTAAATATTACTTAAAATATTGTGATACTTGACTATATTTTAGTAATCGTGTCTGGATGCATTTATGAAGTAACAACCCCGACCCCAAACCTGCCTGACTGGTCCAGAAAGATGGTAGGTAGGTACGTGCCAACTGTTGGAATATTACAGCTAGATTATAGGCAGGCAGCCTCTCTGCATGGCTGGAGAACCAGAGACACAAGAAGCTTCCAGCTTGTGTGAGAACACTGTCTCAGTCTAAGAACACTATCAGAAATGTTTAAAGTCATGACACTACAGCTATGTTTTGCAGGTGTTTCAATAATTTCACCCCTTGACATAAAAACTTTTCAGGCCGTCTTTATCTTTGCAGTTTTGCTTGTGTTTGTCAGTACAGTACATGAGGTGTTGTGGGAAATAAGTCAGTACATGAGGCACACCTCTGTCAAACTTGAATATACCCGTACACACAGTCTCAGCTGCGTTTGTGAGTGGTATGACCTTTACGGTTCAGGTTGGTGAAGTTCCCTCAACTCAGACTGAATTGTCAACTCATTTCATTTCATTCCACCCAGGCTGGCTCAGTTCACAGTTTAGTAGTTGGATTCCACTGCCAGACTAAAAGTATCCTGGAGTATAGTCAGCTTTCTCATCTGCATGGAGAGGTGGGAAGTAACTAAGTACAAATAATTTCTTATTGTACTTGAGTAAATTTTCCTTTTTTTTCCTGTCAACTTTTTGCTTTTACTCCCTACTTTACTCCTTACATTTTCAAAACAGGCTTTTTACTTTTAAGGTAAAACAAAAACTATGTAACAAGACAAGAACACATGAAAGACGTAACGAGATGAAAATGACGTTAAAAAAAAAAAGAAAGAAAGAAAAGATGAAAAAAGCATAACAAGACAAACATATTAGGGATGCACCAATCAGCCAGTCTTCTGCGTGACCAGCCCTGACCGGTGACCGGCTGGTCAGCGTCACATATGCGATTCGGTTCCGGTCACATTCACACACACGCTCCACACAATGTTCACATCATGCGCACAGCAGACATTGACACAACCACCACAGCACTGATCACAGCAGCAAATACTAAGCACACACTCAGACACATGATTGCATGAAGTCGATGTTAAATAGATTCCAAGAACAGGATAAAGAGAAAACAACAAGACAGAGCAGCTGACGGTGTCTCCAGACGAAATCTTGTGAGATCGCGTTCCCTCTAGTACATAATATTGATAGTTTCAGTGTTTTATTATGAACATGCAATTTAGTTTTACATGAAAAGTTGCAAAAATGTTTGTGAATGCTGTCAATTATAGTTCTTAGAAAGACTGAAAATCAGAATCAACCAAAACTGGAATCAGCACGTCAGATCTTAAAAAAATTAGAAAATGTATGTAATGTATGTAATGTAAAAAATGAAAGACAAATATTACATAAAAGCATAAAGCATAACATGACAAAACAAATACTACATAGCAAGATATAACAAGACATAACAGGGTGTAACAAGACAAAAACAACATAAAAAGACAACAAGATGAGAACAGCATAAAAAGATGCAACAAGATAAAAAAAACAACGTAAAAGAAGGTAACAAAACAAGTGATGAATGAAATGAAATGATGAAAAAATTGTTAAAAGATGTAAAAAGATGAAAATAACATAAAAAAGACATCACAAGAATAAAACAATTTAAGAAGATGTCACAAAACGAAAATGGCATAAAAGGCGAAACAAGAAAAAAAACGACATTACAAGATGAAAATGAGGTAAAAGATGCAATAAGATTAATATAACATAACGAAAAAACAAAACGAAAACAACATAAGAAGAATTAAATGATGTAACAATACACAACAAGACTAAAATCACATAATGAGACCTAAGAGGACAAAAACAACATAAGACATAACAGGACATAACAAGATAAAAAGGACGTAAAAGACTTTTATACTCGGAGAACATTTCAGAGCCTGACCTTTTTCAGTTTTACTTCAGTAAAAAAGTTGATGATACTTTTAAGTTGATACTTTTACACACAAGTATTTGTACTTTTACTTGTGTAAAGAATGTGTAGACTTTTGCTAAATCTGTTGGCAAGGAAACAGGACAGAGATGCCTGTGTGTGAGCCTGAAATGACCTTTAGTTTGTTCCATCACAGAAATGACACCCATGGTCAGGAAAGAGGGAAGACAGAGAGGAAGGAAAAGTATGAGAAAGCAGTTCACCAGCTTGTTAAGCCGATGTGTTCCTTCCTGTTTGTGTTTCAGCCTTCACTAACCACCGTACAGTAGCTTGTTGGATGAAGGACAAAGGGGATCACAAAGGAAACACATTTTTCACAGTCTAGACTTATTTAAATAAAACTTGTAATGACTTTAAGACAAAGTTTATACTGGATTAGAAAATGGCTCATTCTCAGTGTCATTCTCACCTGATCTACACACCTCCTGAGACACACAGTCACAGCCTGATAAGAAGACTGAATAAGATGATCATTAAACACTGAAGAGCCACTAGTGCATATAGAATTTGATTCAGCTGCATGACACGACACATCTTAGTCAGCTCTGTCCAATCACAGTTTTACACTGCCTACACTCTTGCATGTATCTAAGCTACATGTCATCATGGACAGTGTCTCCCACCTGCTACATGCTGGTTAAACACAGGAGCACATTTAGTACCAGACTGATTCCACCAAAACACACCACAGAGCGCCACAGGAAGTCATTCCTACCTGTGGTCATCAGACTTTACAACTCCGCCCTCAGTTCACCTGTCAGAAACTACTTACTTATTAGTTATTTATGTGTTCAACTCATCAGAAGCTGATTATTGTTTACATTTTGTTTATATCTTCAGATGTGCAGTGCTGACCTAGCTACATGGTTATATGGGCAATAATTCAATTGTTAAATACTCTGTGCAATAAAAACAATTCAGTAGTGCAAAACACTGATTACACTGGCATCATTACTGCATTTATTTATACTGGGCATTCAAACCAGCGGCTGTTTTGATGCACGGTGTCTGCTGGCAGCGTGTTTTAGCCTTAAAGTCATAGTTCACCCAAAAATGAAAATTCACTCAATATCTACTCCCCCCTGTGCCAATGTGAAGATGGGTGAAGATCTTCAGTTCACAAAACAATCCTGGAGTTTCAGCAGAAAACAGGGTTGCAGCCAAATCCAGTATAATGGCAGTGAATGGTGACCAGTTTTAAAATGTAAAAAAAGAACACAAAACAAACACAAAATGTCTCCATCCTGCTCATGTGGTGTAATCCAAGTGTCTGTGAGCCGCGACATTAAAATTTAACCACAAAAGACGCCATTTACACCATGTTTTTAGCCGAAATGTCAACTGTAGCCTCTCAGACCGGAGCCGCGTGCACACGCCTGAAGTGGGTACACAAGCTCTCGCCCAAGCGGCACGACACTAGATATACGAGATCTTGCGATACTTTCACACCCGTGTTTACATGCTACCTGGACAGGTGTGTGAATGCTCATAAAATGAGCACAATGTGTCATCAGGGATTAAGGAAACATGTTCATTTCAACACATGACATGAATGCCACAGTCTGTGTCCCCCTTTGAAATTTCCATGTCAGACCAGGATAACTGTTTTGTATGTTTGTCTCAAACTAATCAGAGTTCAAATTAATGCTGGGCAAGTAAGTATTAATAAAGAAGGCGTAGATGTTTATAACTGTTAAATTGAGCAAAAAGGATTAAGATAAGATAAGATAAGATAAGATATTCCTTTATTAGTCCCGCAGTGGGGAAATTCCAGCATTACAGCAGCAAAGTGGAAGGCAAAAATAGAAGCATCAGTAAAAAAGAAAGACAATTACAGCATAATTAATATCCAGTTTAACTGTATATTAGTCCAACTCACTATTTGGACTCATTTTTGCATGCACAGTGGCTACATTAAGTAGGTAAGTGATGGATTTTGTTTTTGAAATACACAGCTGAATACAGATGTATTGTTTTTTCCAAATCTGTAAGACTGTTATGCATGTTCTCGTGTGTTCTCGTGTGATGTCTGTGGTTAGGGTGTAAAGCCGGGGGCAGCAGGATGTGGATGTGGCTGCCATACAGTGAAAAGACACACATGAGACATGTTTTTTTTTCTTTTTTTTTCTCTGCTTCATCAGTGGCAACAGCAAAACCCAGAGAACGGCTCTTTCATGAATGAGTAGCACACTGTTCTCCCTCTGCTTACATAAAGTGTGGCTCAGGTTTGTGTGTGTGGGTGGTGGTGTATGACTGGGTGTTTTTGTGGCGGGCCCTTCGAAGTCAAACAGCACGGGGCCACTTTTCATTCCCAGTCTGTCCCTCCACAGAAAGAAATCATGTGACAAATCATATGGCCATAATGGCATGTGTGAAGTTTAGAGGAGATATTTGTTATTACAGTAAACATGCCTCAGTCTCCTTTATGAGGAATGAGTGACTCATCAAACAGACGACAGATAGAGAGAAGAGGAAGGAAGAGGAGAGGTGACCACAGGTGGAAATTAAGACGGCCCCGAACAGCTCTGTGAGTGAGGAGCAGAATTTCTCTCCACTCCGCTCACATGGTCTGATGGCCCCACAATACAGAAGATTAAAAATTCTAAACAATTTTCAAAACTGGATGCATCACACACATCAGGAGAAACTTTTCTCTAAACTGAACATCCACACAGTACGAGATCTGAAAATAAAGGCACACCACACACTGAAGTTGCGTTGGTCAGAGCCTGGGGCAAATAACTCCTCTCTCTGTGAGGCTGTGCAAAATTCTTGCAGCCAAAAACATGCTCAATGACTCGGCTTTCAGGCTGATGAGGTATAATTTTTACCATCTTAGTTTAGCATGCTAGCATGCTAACATTTGCTAATTGCCACTGCAAAGTTGCAAAGCTGAAGCTGATGTGAATGTCATTAGTTTTGTTTGATGTTTGGTCATAAATCAAACTAATGACAACCAACCAAATATTTTTTTTACAGTTTACCTCTGGGGATCACGAATATCTGCACCAAATTTCACAGCAATCCATCTAATAGTTGTGGACATATTTCAGTTAAAAGCTAGAATGTTAATCTCTTCAGCATCATCTGCATGATGTTTCCTGTACTTTATATAATAACGTTGCCCCAACATTGTTGGAAGGTAACAATTTACTGGCTACGTCCCTCCAATGTCATGACTGTGATATTTTCTTTTTGACGTTGTAACAACATTACTGCACCAGTACTGGAACAGTGTTACCATTAGCTGTGTTGCTGTGCCGTTGCTGAAACATCACAGTTCAACAGGTTTTCTGTGGAATTTTGCAACATCTGTTCAGTCTCCTGCTCTCTATATAATGACATTGCTGCAACAATGATAAAACTTGACAACTGCAACTTTGGTAAAATGTCATAACAGCTAACTAGCATGTCATTAAATGTCATAACAGCTAACTAGCATGTCATAAAATATCATAACAGCCAATTAGCATGTCATAAGGTATCATAACAGCTAATTTCTATGTCATAAAATGTTACAATAGCTAACTACCTTCTCATTAAATGGCATAACAGTAATAAGCGTGTCATTAAATGGTTTAACCCCTAACTAGCATGTCATAAAATGTCATACCAACTAACTAGTGTGTCATTAAATATAACAGCAATTAGTGTGTCATAAGGTGTCATAACAGCTAATTACCATGTCTAAATGTCATAACAGCTAACATAACAGCTAACTAGCATGTCATTAAATGTCATAACAGCTAACATAACAGCTAACTAGCACTTTTCTACATTCTGAGAAATTATTTGTCTAAAAAACAGAAAACTCTGCTGTGCAATGAAAATGAGTGAACCTTACCGTCAGGTCTCACTGCAGCACAGTTTAACTGCTGCTCATTACTAACATAACACAATATTATGTATATTAGAGAATACAGTTGTTCCATAATTCGGGCTGTGTTCAGATTAACAAGAAAACAAACTATACATTTGTAACTACACTGCCAACATCCTGGATGACATCTATTACACACCAGCCACAGAAACAGGCTGAGTGGAACAGTGGAAAAATACAGATAAGACACACACACACACACACACACACACACACACACACACACACCTTCCTCTAAATTCCTGAACAGTGTTTGCATTTCCTAATAACAGTGTCATCGACTTTTGTTAATCCTCTCTCCTGGATCAAATTGTTTATTAGTTGTTTATCTTCCAGAGATTCTCAGCTTTCCCTCCCATTGAGTCACTGCTCGCTGCACTTCACTCAGTTTGAACCACAACAGGCAGAGAGTCTCAGTCTTTACATTAGGCTTGTCTGGTTTAAAGTGAAAAAGAAAACCCATCTTTACATAAGAAAACAAGAAGAGATTCTGCTGATGCAATGACACAGTTTCTTGTCTGACTATTTTTCAGACTAAATATAGTCAGTGCAGCCTGTGTAGAATTTACTACATTACAGTTTGTTTTTTTCAGTTGCTAACATGCATGGGTCAAAACTGAAGTCACATTATCAGAACTCCTCACAGTCTCTGAAACAGAGGTCTGCATAGAGGAAATGAATCCCTTTTCACTGCTTTCACACATGTGAAAGTGTGTTTAAGGACCACATTTTCCAAAATCCATGAATGCTTTTCTTCTTAATGCTCCACCACCTGCAAAAGTCTATATATCTGCAGCTCATACTCAAATGCTAAATCAAAGCAGAATTATGAAAACATCTGCATTGCTGCAGCAACTTTATTGGAATATTAGAAAATCTTAGCAGACTATTTAAGATAAAGTTAAATTACAATCATTTTAGACACCACTGATTGCAACTTCAGCATCAGTCTACCTAAATGTCCTGTTTTTAATGTCATTACTAAACAGACCAAAGAGGACAGTAGAGCACTTCAACTTTTTTATCCTTTAAAAAGTAAATCACTATATACGAAGATATACTGTAGGAAAAATAAAGGCTATAGACAGAAAATGCTGCATTTCTGATTCTTTCTTGTTACATGTTTAGTGAATGAAGTTATTATTTCCAGGGCTCCAGACTGCGACTAAATGGTCGCATTTTGTGACTAAAATTTGAGACAGTGCGAGTAAATTTTTCATCTGCTCGCGCATGTGCGACCAGTAAATTTGCCGATTTTTTTTTTTTATTATTATTGAATATTTTTTGTTGCTGACAAACTTCTGCTCCACACTTCAGCCCAGTAGTTGACAGTAATGCGCAAATGAGCTGGTTTGCCAACCGACATTAACTCCAAAAGAAGAAAGGGGACGAGCGCCAAAGAAGAAGAAGGCGGGCCAATGTGTGTGAGAGCGAATGACCACTGTGATTGGCTTATGTGTGAAAAGAGGCGGGTCTTGGGGTTATCGCGTGAATCCACAGGTTTCACATAACTCTTGTAAACAATGAACAATGGCGAAGAGGACAATCAGTTCTTACTTTCTCTGCAGTAAACCTAGTGTTCCAGAGGAGACAAATGCTGATAATAAGTCCGACTCATGGCGAAAAAAGCCAGGAAATTCTGTTTTCGCGATGAGTGGCTACGCGAGTTCACCTGGCTGAGGTATTTCAAGGAGACAAATTCAATGAACTGCAAATTCTGCTGTCGATACCCACAACATGCGGGGAACATGAAATTCACTGATAATACTGGCACCACACAATTAAAACACGACACTTTGAGCAAACACAGTGCCAGTCTGAGACATAAAATGTGCCGTGACCTGTGTAATGAAAGTGCAACTCCACTCCCAGTTGCATTTAGAAGACAAGAGGCTGCTAACCAGTGCACCGAGGAGGCCGAATTGATATTAAAGTTTTAACATGGCCTATTTCATTGCCAAGGAAGAACTGCCTTTTACAAAATTTAAAGGCCAAATCGATCTGCAAAGGAAGAACGGTGTAAAACTGAATGCAAGCTACTAAATTAATGAGAACATGATTTATTGTTCAAGTATTTATCAGTAATACAGTGAAAATGAGAGGAAATGTGAATATTTACTTTGCAAGTCGATGTCAGTGTGCGCCCCTAAATTTTATGCTTGCGCTCCTAAAATTTGAAGTTAGGGGCCACTGTGCTCCAAGTAAAAAAAAGTTAGTCTGGAGCCCTGATTTCTTATTCTTATTTCTATAATGAAATACTGATGAAATACTGTGAAAAATCCTTCAGACCTCAAAGATAAACTTTCCAAATGACTTCTGTTGTGTTCCCTGAGGTTAGTGTTTTTAGGTCACTCTGTTATGGGTTAAGATGTTTGCTTTTTATATAAGAATTCTTACCATTTTTATGGGCAAATTAGTTTGTTTTGAGACATATGAAGTGTTTTGGTGGTTTGAGTGAGTTTTGGAGATGAGATTAACTGTTTGGTCAAGTTTTGGTGATGCAGACTGGATGCAGAGTTTTGAAAAAGTGTATTCAGTATTAGCAGATTGAAAAAAATAGACTGTAAAACCTTGTGATAGCCTGGCTTGACTTGATGTCAGCTATAGTCTTTAAATCCTGTGGAATCACACGTGGGGAAAACCACAGAGGAAGATCATCTTTAAACAAACAAAGGGTGAAGTCGTACGGCTTCAAACTAACTTAAGTAAGTATAACAGCCATTTGCCTTCAGGCAGGGACATGCTTTATGACTGCTGAACTGATGATGCTGATGTACGATTAATATTTGACTGAAGTCTGACATCTGACTTGTGTGTCAGAGAAAGACAAACCAGAAAATAAACAGCATCTGGATCTTCAGGATCTCAC
This sequence comes from Lutjanus argentimaculatus, assembly GCA_034769285.1. Taxonomy (NCBI): domain Eukaryota; kingdom Metazoa; phylum Chordata; class Actinopteri; order Lutjaniformes; family Lutjanidae; genus Lutjanus; species Lutjanus argentimaculatus. Next base: position 114,583 of record JAWZSL010000087.1, read on the forward strand.
CCAAACCCAAAATCAAGCTTTTATTTGTCCTTTTTTTGGCCTTTTCAGCACAAATGCCACTGCCTATTGAGTGTGGTCTAGACCTACTCTATATGTAAAGTGTCTTGAGACAACTTTGTTGTGAATTGGCGCTATATAAATAAAATTTGATTGATTGATTGATTGGTCTTAAACAGCAAGCAGACACTGATCATGTGAAAATAAAACGGCAAATAAAGAATTAAATATATTGAAGAGCTATTTGACCCTCTTGGAGTGACGATTGCTCAAAATTTGTAGGAGGAATATGGGGAAAACTATTTGGACAAAATTCAAAATGGTGGAAAATTGACCAAGATGCAAATGGGCGTGGCTTATATGAACAGATTTATCCAGGGATTTTGCTTCTGAGACTTGCAGCTCAAAAGTTACAGGTCAAAACATAAAGTTTGTTGTTATAGTGCCACAATCTGGCCAAAAGAACCAAACCCTGCATGAGATTAATATTAATTCATTATGTGTGTATAATTAGGGGAACTATTAATTATTTAAGCATTTATTTCACAGACAAACATGAGATGATGTCAGTGACAGAGAGCTGTATATCAGAGAGCTTAGTAAAGGTTAGGGTTATCACCAGAAAGAGCACTTTTTCATGTTTTATGAACATGAGGACAGCAATGCAAGTCACACAACACAAAAGAATGAAATCTTCCACTTCCCTCTGTTCATTTCTCTTTCAGTCTGTTGTTTCTAATGTTCCATTTTTCCTCTCTGTTTGTCTTTTACTTAAGAAAAGAACTTAAAAATATTCCTCAGTGTAATGCTAAAGAAGTTTGGATACCTAACCACAGTATTAACAGTCAATATGACATTCATTCAGTGTGTATCAGGGAGTGAGTGTGAAAAGGAATGGTGAGGAGACTGAGGGAGCAGTCGTCCCGCCACCCTCCTTTCTCGCGGGGAGGGGTCCGTCGCCGGGTGGAAGGCGGGCCGGCGGAGGGAGAGCTGTGGTGTTTCCTTAAGGAACTGTTCCAGCACTGTGACAGACACTCTCCTTGATCGCGCCACGCCCCACCCCGACTCCACCCCCCCCACACACACACACACATATATAGAGTGAGCGGTTCTGCAGCTCAGCAGTAGACTTGCTCTCACTCTAGACGTTCAGCAGGGCGTTTAATCCAGGCAGACTGTTTGTACCATGATGTCCTGCAACAAAATGAAATGTTTCATTGCAACTTGCTTCTGTGAGTACTTTTACTGAACTTCTCTGTTGTGACCAAGTGGATTTTCTCAAGTTGTTTGATCACAGAGGGTCTGATAGCTGCTTTAATGCAGAAAGTCTGTTCCAGTTATTCTGAGTTTAGTTTGTTAGATTACAGACTCACTACAGGACTCGAGATGGATGTGTTATCTTCTGCTGTAAGACTGAAGCTAACATTCTGCTAATGTGATGAGACAGTTTTACTTGATCCCAGTGCACTTTGAGGAAGCTGGTGTGTCAGTGAGCAGGGGCAGGACAGGCAGATTATTGCATAGAAGTAACATGCAGTGTATCACACACACTGCTGTTGCTCCTGCATGGTGTGTAACTGCCCAGACTGCCTGGGTGTGTCACAGTTAGAGGCACCAAACTGCGTTCTGTGTATCAGCCTGTGTCCTGTCTGACAGTCAGGACTCTGACTGTATGAGACTCTAGTAATCTGAGTGTGGCATCAGACTGATCCAGGTCCAGGGAGTTAGATTTGTTTCTCTAATTGTATGAATGAGGAAGTCCTGTGATATTGTTACTTTTCTTATATCTGTGGTTGGGTTCTATGTCTTCCAAGTTCTAGTTTTAATTTAACGGTCATGTATATACATCCTTAGTTTCCTCACTGTACTTGTATATCTGTGTTATCTCTCATTCTGTCACTGGACCACTCAGTGACTAAAGTCCAGAAAATACACTGAGCTGCGTATTTTCTGACTCACTGTGTGTGTGTGTGTGTTTTCTGTTAACTTGCATCATAACGCCTCAGATCCTCGACTTTCTTAAACCTATCAGGGGAATTTGCCCGGTAACTTTGTTGGTCTGTGAGGCTGCTAGATTGAGAGGTGTGTTTTCTCTGGTATGTAGCTCAGGTTAACTGCCTCTCTGACTCTTCATACGTGTTTCTGCTGTGGATCACTGAGCGGCAAAGGTGAGGCAGTGATGAAAGGAGCCAGAGAAACAAGGTCTGACTCCAGTCCAGAACAAACATCAGTAATATAGTGTCTTTTAGTAGAGGAATTATTCTCTGTTTCCTGCTCAGGGACTACAGATGAAGATGAGCTTATAGCTAACTCTGGTGCAGCTAAGTAGCTGTGCAGTGTCCCTGTTAAACAAATAAAAATTTAAAAAATTTTTAAAAATAATGTGGTGGTACATATGGTAATGGAGACTGTGCTTGATATTAAGATTGCATTTAGTTTTAAATCTATGTATTATACTTTGGCCAGTTACCTAAAAACATGATTTTAAGAAGACACAAGTATTTACTGAAACTAATTTTGGTTGTGAGTAAGAAAGCCATCACTAGAAAATGGTCCAAATCAGCTATATTACAAGAATTTTTTGAATTATTTGGGATATTTATGTCATGGAAAAGCTGATGTTTTCTTTAAAGCTGCATTCCAGTCATACTGGGCCAAATGGGTCCAGTACTCTAATACCATAGAACCTGCTCTAAAGATTAGACAAAATAATTTCCCCATTAGAGGTCTAAAGTGAATTAATGAAACATTTTTTTTGTCTGTTTTTTTTTTCTTGTCTGGTTTTGATTCTTCTATACAGACAAATCCAGCGAGCGTTTTGTGTGTTCCGCCATCTTGCGGTGCTGCTATTGTTGCGGAGGCACGTCGTGTTGTCACTCTCAGTGTCTGCTGGTTGGTTCTAGAAGGGAACCCTGAATCTCGCGAGATTTTTCATGGTTTCGGTCAAAACGTTCACTCTCGCTAGATCTTGTGGATTTGGGGTTCCCTTCTAGACACTGTGTCTGTTGTGACTTGCTAATAGTGACAACACAGATAATTGGATTGAAGACATTAAACAGCAGTGCTCAGTAACTGGTGGAAGCTGAAATTTGACACGACTGTTGGAGCAGCTGAACTTCACAGGTTCTTCACATTGTTGTCAAAAGTAACATTACATGAAACTTAAGTGTAAAAGAAAATTATAGACTTCTTATGTTGGCTCACATTCATGCTGCTCATATTGTACAGAGATGCCACTGCAGCAATGGCAGCTTGTTAACTTCCAGTACTTCACAGGATTCATCTATAACTCACTTGATTTTGACTGTTGGTCTTTATCTTGTACTTATCTGTCTTAATAGTTGATTATATACAAAAAATGAGTCATGTTGCAAGTCAGGATGATGAATGATTAATGAGTGTTTGTTGGCAACTTATGTGACAAAAATTGCTGAATTTATCTGTGGAAAAGACGTGGCCCAGTCAGTCGTGCCTTATGACTCTTGGTTGGAGTTTGTCCCAGAAAGCAGCCTCCACCTGTGGCAGTGAGAGCTGAGTGGGTCCCTCTGTTCACCTATTGTGATGATGTGCTGTGATTTCAAACCAAAAAACTCACAGTGGTTCTCATTCACTAACGTGCATAGAAATGTTGTGACTGTCCACACAAAATAAGTTCTCATGCAAACTTACCGTCTGATTCATGAAACCTGCGCACTGGCTGAGTTGGTTCTTACCAAATGTGCAAATAGTAACTGGTATGCAATGAATGAGAATCACTCTGTACTGACAGGCTCATGCTTACTGTCTGCAATCTACATACTGACACACCCACTTTTCTCTATATGAGGAAATTTTACATTCAGGCAGAATCAGGCACTGCTGTCGTGATTGTTGGTGTTTTAGTTGTGTGAAAGAATCAGGAAAAACTCAGATTCATTGACTTCCTACCAGCACTGAGCACTGCCTCTCCACTTTTAGGCTGTCCTGCGATCACACAGCTGTGCTGCCAGGAGGAACCCAGATAAAACTCTGCAACTCATAAAAACAATTTCTTGGGCTGCAACAGCCGAGGCGCTGCATGTTGTCTCATGTTGTGGCAAAGAAATGGTTTGAAATTAAAACTGATTTGGATTAAAGAAAAACAGACCCAAAGAAAAATGAGCACCAGATCTGTCAGCCTGAGATAACAGACTCACTGTAATTACAGGAAATATCCATAAATGAAATAAGAAATGAGGGTGAAAAGTGATGGTAAAACACAGAAAATAAAACAAGATAAATCATCTATAAAAACACTTCCAACACTAAATCTTTCTTTTAGTTAAAGGTGTATTTCAACATTTTCTAAATTTCTACTTTTGTGCATATGCATGGTTTGAAGCAAGTTTAAATCTGTTCAAAATGTACAAACAAATACAGGTCAAAAAAAAAAAATTGATGAATCCCATATTTGTGCATAAAACGTTCATATACACGTTTTAAGCACAAATTTGTACGCACACTGTTTATGAATGAGGTCACATGTCTTTCTCACTTTCCATGATGGTGTTGTAGGTCATGTTTTTGGCAACTTGTGAGAACATGCGCACAATTTACATGTGGAAAAATCACAACCCGGTCAGTCGTCCCTACTGAGTCTTTGTTACACTTCATCCCAGAAAACATGTTCATCTCTGAAAAAATCACAGATCTCAATGTTGCAGTGTATCGATCCACCTCCTGTTACTGATGACAACTTAAAATATCACAAAACCAAAAAATCTCGCACCTTGCTGACTTTAAAATGATGGGGGCTCCCAGGTGTTATGGGGTCTAGATAAGATGAAGAGACCAGTATCAGGCTGTGTGGACAGATGTCATTCTAGTGTTTCTGTATCAGGGATAATTAATAATTATAAATAAATATCTGTGACAGCGTGACTGGTTATACTATCCCTCAGTGTAATGTTTAAGAAGTTTGTGTACTCCATCTTTTCTGACTACAGTATAAGAACTAACAAGCTGATCTGCTGACCTGAAACTGAAGCAGATCACTGAAACACAGAGAGGTCACATACAGACTGGATTCTGGAGTTCTTGAGTCTCTTGTACCTCATGGATGCCATGATTAATGATCGTCTCAGCTCTCAGCTCAGAGAGCCAGCCTGTCCTGCTGCTCTCTGTCTGTCTGTGACTGGTTGTTCTTCCTCTGTGTAGGAAACCCCCCACTGTTTCTTCAGCTTCTTGTTGTTCTCAACCAACAGAGTTGATCATGCAGTCAGTTTGTAAAGCACAGTAAGGACAGAGAGAGATGGCCAGAGGTGGAACTGTGTGAATTGCCTCACCAAATAAGGACTTCCCCTTCACTCCTCCCAGCACACACACACACACACCCTCACTTAGTTATAAAGACGCTGTTTTGCTGAACAGTGTTTCAGTCATCTTGAAGCTGCTCTCTGCACTCTCACTGAGGTGGATAAGCCTTCTCACTGACTTTGTTCTACGATTCCCTGCAACATGCTGGAATGTTTCATTGCGACTTTATTCTGTGAGTACTTGTGCTAAACTTTTCCATTGTGATCAGGTGGATTCTCTCTTGTTTGATCACATGAATGTAGAAAGCCTGTTCGTTGAGATGAGACTTGGTATATGTAAGGTTTTTTTAATTGGAATTAGGTCAGTTGAACTCAAGTGATGCTGTTTTTAACTTTTAGGATTTCATAGTTGCAGTGTATCACACACTGCTATTTAACAAGACTGACTGTGTGTCAGCTTCATGTTTGAATGATGTCTCTGTCACAGTGGCTTATTCAGAGTATGTAATATTTGTGTCATTTCTTTGTTGGTCTGAGAAGCTGGTAGATGGAAAAGTGTCACACACAGTCCAACGCTTGAGCGCAGCTGCTGTTTGACTTCCCACTTCAGGACAAGACATGCAACTTAGGTCAAGTGGTGACTCTGAACTGTTTAGGCTGTGAATGTGAGTGTGTGACTGAACCAAAATTAAGAATCTGTTTTTCAGTATGACATCATGGTTCTGCAGTGAAATATTTTCATATTCATATATTTTCAATGATGGAGTAGTAGTAAGTAGATGTAATGTAAATTATTTTTATTTAGGTATGTGAACTTAATGAAAAGATTGTACAGATATAGCTGACTCTTCAACCCTCATGTTTCAGTCCCTGTACTGGACCGTTCACAATGTGTCACTGTTTATTAAAGATGGGCAATATATCATTTATATTTGTTATATTCAAGTATGAATTAATGTGCAAATATAGCGGATGACCACATTATGAGTTCTCAATGTTTCCACTGGTCGCTGCTGAGGGTCAGTTACTTTACTGAAGTCAGCCGTTAAGTGTCAGCTCAGATCACAGTAGTAGTAGCAGAGCTGTTCCATGAAACTGAGCTACTCAGGGGAGCTATGAGTCAGTGAGATGTGAGTGTGTTTTGCTAATAAATAGTGATGCACCAATTTAATCCCAATTGTTCTCTTTCTTTTTCTCCCAGTTAAAAACTTACACCAAACAATCACATCTAGCTGATACCTGAATCGCTTATCAAAATTTGTCCTGAGACAGATCTGGAAGCAGATCTCTGAATCAAAAGATAAATCAAACTCCGCCTGCCAGCAGAGATTCTGATCTTCTTCACACTGTGTCATCAGAGGTGGGGGGACTTGAGTCACATGGCTTGACTTAAGTCAAGATCCCACAATATTGCCGCAATGAGGGCTCACTTTTAAGCCAAGTGTAAGTGTGTATTTACTCTGAACTAAGCAGTGTCGGCATGAAGCTGCCTGTGTGTGTCCTTACAGTGAGCCGGCATCTTGGAATCAAAAGAGGCCAGACATAACACAACAATAACACAACAGCATAGCAGTCAACAATTGATTCTGCTCATCGGCTCATTTCTAGAGCTGATAAGCTTTTTATGTGTTCCTGGATAAATAAACCATTGCCTCTCCTCTTTTTCTGACAGATAAGTTTAAAAAGATCATCTTGTGTGATCTGTGGACAGAATTTCTCTCCTCCTGTGTGTGTGTGTGTCTGCTTAGTGCACACAGTGCTGTGTCAGCAGTAAAAAGTGTATGCTTGTGTCCCTCTGTTTAAAAGAGCTGACAAATATGTGCAATGAGATCGTAATTTAAAGAACACGGTCTTACCCTTTTTCACAGATGTCAGTTCGGCGTGGATCCAAGGTGGATTTGATAGGTTAGCTGACGTGAGGACAGCAAAGTGGGAGAGAGAGTGACAGGCAGCCAAGGGCTGCAGGTGGGAGTTGTACCCACAGCCACTGAGCTACCAGGCCACCAACACTGGAAGCTTAAGACTTTGTCACAACTTTTGGCTGTAATAACTTCACACAAAGCCTAAAGGGGTTTCAGAAGATAATGTTTATGCATTTGGACGGTTGGCAAACATGTTTGCCGCATGTTTGATCCCCTGTTTAACGTTAGCTTGCTTGCTTGATTAGATTTGTGTTTGCTGAATATTTTTCAAAGATGAGTGCATGTTTGTTTGTCACACTTGTGCACAGACAGCACAGCTTTGCCATGACTGTAAAATAGTTTCATCCTCCCAGGTTCCAGGGGCTTCTTGGTCTACTGCTCTTGTATTTGATTGATATCAGGTGGCTTCAGTTGTGCGCTCTCCCTCCTGTCCGCTCACACATAGAGAACTGTTTTTTAACCTTCGTCTCCTCTCTCTCAGGGCTGTTGGCTTTATTTGCTCCCAGCCTTCATCCTCTCATTGAGAATGTTGATATTCTATGTTGCTGCATGACTTCAGCTGTTCTGCATCATTATACATGACGCTGCTGGGCATCATATCATACTGCACTGCAACAGCCTGTTTAAAGGGATTGTATACTAAAGAATCCTACTTTATGCTAATTAATAAAAAGATGCAGTGATAGTATAGTTGAAGCTCATCCCCGGGTTCTACACAACTGTGTACATTTGTTGTCATGTAACCATAAATTTACGAAGCACCTATCATTTCTATCCAGCTGTGATGGATAAATATAATGACTGTTATGTCAAAGGAAATGAATCCAGGTCTAAAAATGTATATTACACATGTTGGTGATTTGCCAGGTATAAAAGCATGTGGTTTAGTTTGTCTAACTGTCACTGTCTGGGCCAAACCCTCTCTCTCTCTCTCTCTCTCTCTCTCTCCCCTCTCTCTCTCTCTCTCTCTTTATTTAATCAGCACTGTTGGTCACCCTTTATGCCTGTTTGTGCATTATACAAATATTTAACCTTTACAAAGTGTTTAAAAGAGCTACTAACTAAGACTAAGCAGCATTCAGTTGGTTTAAAAAATGAATGGTAATGGATCCATGACTCATGGTAGGCGGTGATCTGACGGCACCGGTCGGGTTGAGAGGGAGAGAGGAGAAAGGGAAGAAAGGGGGGAGGTGGGAGGGGTGGAAGAGAGAGAGAAAAGAACAGAGGCAGAGAGAACAGTAGTAACAGAACATCAATAGTAAAACTACAGTATGTGTAGGGAAAAGTAGTACATATAAATATGTAAGTTGTATGTAAATAATAATACTAATACTAGATGTTACAATAATGATAATAAAATAATAATTATAATAGTAGCAGCAACAATGTGATGAATGTTTGATTGATTAGGTGAGTTATAATAATCCACAGTAGAAGGTTCAGCTGTGATCAGCGATCCATGCGCGGCCACAGAGAAAGACAGACAGACAAAGCAGAAAGACTCCGGGGAAGGAGTCTCCTCAAAGAGAGTTTCCTCAAAGAGTGGGGAAAACACAGGCGTAGTCGGAGAAATATTTTGATGGTGTGATTTATTGCCGGCCTCCCAAGGTGCAAACAGTGATATGTACAAAAAGATGAAAAACAGGCAAAAGAGAAAAAAAAAATATTTTGTACAAAAATTCAAAATGTCACAAAAAGAGTTCTTCAATAACTCAACTATTTTCCAAAGAAAACAAATTCCAGCACACAGTCAGGCAGATGTTACCTTCTCTGTAACCAAAACAAGACTGACTCATCCAGGGCCAAAGCAGCCCCTTTTAAACCAGTTGCCCCTCCCACTAGGCTTGGTATACACATAAAAACCTACAATCAGTATGATTTTTAACCAAATACATCCTTTACAGCCTCCTCAACTCCAAATATATATATATATATATATATACCAAAAATAGTGTGATTTTTATAAATGTTCCCCTTTAACCATCACAAGTTATTTACACAAAAAAAATTAACTTTACAAACAGGAAACGTACCGATGTAAGTCACATGATCGCAAAACGCGCGAGGACAGACTATTTAACCGAGCAATCGGTTATGCCCCTGTTTGGCCAACCAAACTCAGACAGCGGGAGACAGCAGGAGGAATGTGCAACGCATTTCCACATGGTAAGCGATACAATGACTGTGTGAATGTATGCCTAAACAAAGGTAGAACTACCAAGTGTGCACCCTTGGGCGTGCTACAGAGACGGAGGAGGAAAGAGGGATAGCTGCAGGATATTTTTAATTACTTAGCGAAGATGGGGAGGTAAGAAGGGACAATGAATGAGTGAGTGTGTGTGTGTATGTGTGTGTGTGCGCGCTGCCCACAGTCAGTGACGGAGCGGCTCCGTCACCGACTGAACCTGAGCCGGCCCTAACTGTAAACTTTATCAAAAAGGAAGGTTTTAAGTCTACTCTTAAATGTGGAGATAGTGTCTGCCTCCCGAACAGAAATTGGAAGATGGTTCCACAGGAGAGGAGCTTGATAACTGAAAGCTCTGGCTCCCAATCTACTTTTGGAGATCTTTGGGAACACCAGTAAGTCTGCATATTGAGACCTAAGTGTTCTAGTGGGATGGTAGGACTATAAGCTCTTTAAGATAAGATGGTGCCTGATCATTAAGCGCTTTGTATGTAAGGAGAAGGATTTTGAATTCTATCCTAGATTTTACAGGTAGCCAGTGCAGTGAAGCTAATACAGGAGTAATATGCTCTCTTATCCTAGTTCCTGTTAGTATACGAGCCGCAGCATTTTGAATCAACTGCAGACTCTTTAAAGACTTATTGCTGCAGCCCGATAATAACGCGTTGCAGTATTCTAGCCTAGAAGTAACAAATGCATGGACTAGTTTTTCTGCATCTGTTTGAGACAGGATGTGCCTGATTTTTTTGATATTGCAGAGGTGAAAAAAGGCAATCCTTGAGATTTGTTTAATATGGGAGTTAAAGGATAAATCCTGATCAAAAATAACCCCCAGATTCCTTACTGTGGTGCTGGAGGCTAAAGTAAAGCCATCTAGTGTAGCTATATCAGTGATTAGTTTGTTTCGATGTTGTTTACGGCCAAGTATGATAACTTCGATCTTATCTGAGTTTAGAAGCAGAAAATTGTGGGTCATCCAGGTTTTAATATCCCTTAAGACATGCTTGCAGTTTGTCTAACTGATTTGTTTCATCAGGTTTTATTGATAAATATAATTGGCTATCATCGACATAACAGTGAAAGTTAATGGAGTGGTTTCTAATAATATTGCCTAAGGGAAGCATATATAAAGTGAATAATACTGGCCCCAGCACTGAGCCTTGTGGAACTCCATAACTAACTTTACTGTGCACAGAGGATTCATCATTAACGTGTACAAACTGGAAGCGATCTGATAAATAGGATTTAAACCAGCTTAGTGCTGTTCCTTTAATGCCAATTAAATGTTCTAGTCTCTGTAGTAAAATATGGTGGTCGATCGTGTCAAATGCTGCACTAAGATCTAACAGGACAAGTACGGAGACAAGACCTTTGTCCGATGCTAACAGAAGGTCATTAGTTACTTTCACCAGTGCTGTCTCTGTGCTATGGTGTACTCTAAAGCCTGACTGAAATTTCTCGAATAATTCATTGAGATGCAGAAAATCACACAGCTGATTTGCAACTGTTTTCTCAAGAATCTTAGAGAGAAAGGGGAGGTTCGATATAGGTCTATAGTTAGCTAAGACCCCGGGATCAAGAGTTGGCTTTTTAAGTAGAGGTTTAATTACAGCTAATTTAAAGGACTGAGGTACATAGCCTGCTGACAAAGAGAGATTTATCATATCTAGTAGAAAAGTGCCAACTACGGGCAAACTTTCCTTAAGTAATCTAGTTGGGATAGGATCTAGGAGACAGGTGGATGGTTTTGATGAAGAAATTGTCGAGGTTAATTGTGGAAGATCAATGGAAGAAAAGGAGTCTAGATATACATCTGAGTTTGCAGCTACCTATAAGGTTTCTGTGTTAGGGAATAAATTAATATCGGTAGGGGGCATAAGTTGATCAATTTTGTCTCTAATGGATGTAATTTTATAATTAAAGAAGCTCAAAAAGTTATTACTGCTGAGAGACAGAGGAATACATGGTTCTATAGAGCTATGACTCTCTGTCAGCCTTGCTACAGTGTTAAAAAGAAACCTGGGGTCGTTCTTGTTATCCTCTATTAATGATGAGTAATAGGCTGCTTTAGCATTGCAGAGGGCATTCCTATAGGTTTTAAGACTATCTTGCCAGGTTAATCGAGACTCTTCCAAATTGGTGGAATGCCATTTCCTTTCTAGTTTTCGTGATGCCTGCTTTAATTTAAGAGTTTCTGAATTATACCAAGGGGCTTGCTCCAGGGGAGCAATAGAGTTAAGCATAGTTCGCAAGGATCCTGCAGCATGATTGACAAGATGATCAATTTGGGAGAAATTAAATAAAGTGTTATCAGAAACATTTAGACATGACATTGAGTTAAGAGCTGAGGGAATCTTTTCCTTAAATGTAGCTACAGCACTTTCAGAAAGGCATCTAGTATAATACTTTTTAGGAATTGGTGTGTAGTCTGGTAGTAAGAATTCAAACGTTATTTAAAAATGATCCGATGGGGATCACGTGATGCGCCGACCTGAGCAGACGTAGAAAGTTAGGCTCCCTGCTGGATTGCGGCGAATATTATATTTTAACAACTTTTTAACCAGTGGAAAGCTGCCTCGAGTGCACACTACGTCTACAATGTCACTAGACAACTTTTTCACGCAAGCTGGGTCACACAAGAAGAAAACCGGACGTAAAAAGGGAGGTACAAGCAATGCTAATGCTACCTCGGATAGCTGTAGCCAAAGCGAGATAGACCCAGAGGAGGACACACGCGAGGTCGAGAACGGAGAGTCAAGTGCACACCGGGACAAACTGATTGTGGAGAGTGTCACTGCTAATATAGAGAAGATGCTGGACAGTAAACTAGCCAACGTAATAAAGCCTGTCAGCGAAGTGGCTGAAAAACTGGATGGCTTAATCGAGAGGATGGGGACGGTAGAGCAGCGGGTCTCCGACCTGGAAGACGTGTCGGCCACTACTACGCCCCGGGTGGGGGCTCTGGAGATCCAGCTAAAGAAAGCACTGGAACGTCTGGAAAACTTTGAAAATCAAAGCCGACGGCAGAACGTGAGGATCATAGGGTTGAAAGAAGGCATGGAGGGCAAAACACCGGTCAACTTTTTTGAAAAGTGGATACCAGGCGTTTTGAATATGCAGAATGACCACATTCAAATTGAGAGAGCCCACCGCACGGGACCGCGGATGAGACTCGCCGGCAGAGAGGGTCCAAGAGCCGTCCTGGTGAGGCTGGATAACTACACCGACATCCTGTACGCGGCGAGAAACAAAGGTACGATAAAAGTCGACGGTGGAAATGTGTCTTTCTATCAAGATTTCTCCATGGAGGTTGCGAGGAGGAGGAAGGAGTCAGCAAACGCCCGCAGATTGCTAAGAGAAGCTGGGATCAGATACTCCTTCTTATACCCGGCTGTCATCAAGATTTTCCACCCTGACGGCTCCAGCTCTGCCTTCTCGACCTTGGAAGAAATTAACGACTACATCAGCAAATTGCCCCCATCAAAGTAAACCCCCTGTTTGGAGGCCAGATGGACTATGAATGCTATAGATATGAATATGGTGGAGACACGCAGTTCATAATGCATCTCGAGACTTGCCCTGTTAATTTTTAAGGTTATAAAAAAAAATAAAAAATTAAAAAATTAAAAAAAAACACTGGTATTACAATAGCAATCTAGTGAGGGATGTCTGTATTCTTGCTGTTCAATTGACCCCCACAGTTGTACCTTATACAAGGTAAAGGTACACCTAGGCAAGTTAGTCATTCAGACTAGTTTTTCTTTTTCTTTCTTTTCTTGCTCTTGTTCATGATTGTTTTATGTGTTAAGTTGTTAATGATTCCAAGCTTTTGGTTATGTTTGTGCTTGGAACACATTTTTAAGTTCAGTGATGTTAACTATATGCCTGAAGCTACAAACTGGTCCATTTTATGTTTAATGGTTAAAGTTGCATGCAGCACACGCACACGATTCATAACACAACCTCCTGTTGATGTCCATTAAGATAAGTACTTGGAATATCAGGGGCTCTAACAACATGGTAAAGAGGAAATCTGTCCTGAACTCTCTTAAGAAAGATAAGATTCAAATAGGTTTCTTACAAGAAACACATCTCAGTGATGAGGAGCACAAAAAATATCAAAGGGAATGGGTTGGTCAGATTTTTTTCTCATCACATTCAACTAATAAGAGGGGAGTGATCACTCTAATACATAAAAATCTGCCATTCACAGTCACGTCATCCTGTAAAGATACTGAAGGGAGATACATTTTAGTTAAAGGTGTGTTACATGGTGAAAATATTTTGCTAGGTAATATCTATGCTCCTAATGTCCAAGATGATGCATTCTATGCATCTTTACTCAGTCAACTAGCTGATATGGATTGCCCTAATATGATAATAGCAGGCGATTTTAACTGTGCACTATGCCCAATGCTGGACAGATCTCCCCCTCAGACAGTTATATCCAAAAATGCCAAGGAAGTCTTAAATATAATAAGGAGTTTGACCTTTTGGATATATGGAGACACCTTAACCCACTTTCAAAGCAATATACATTTCATTCTCAGCCTCATTCATCAGCATCACGTATTGATTATATTTTTGTGCCTAGGTGTTTGAATGCAATGAATACAACACTGCTTATGGATGACAAATTCATTAAATACTTGAACGATCAAACAGATTTATTTTTAGAATTCAATGATAAGGATGCAGCTGACCCAAGAATTGTGTGGGATGCCTATAAGGCCTATGTGAGGGGCATGATTATTTCATATGTAAGTCAAAAAAAAAAAGAGCGGATAGTAAAGCAACTTGAAATTGAAAGGAAAATAAAAAGGTTAGAAGAAGACTATTATGCAACAAAATTAGACCTTGATTGAACTTAAAGCAACCAGAATAGCATTGCATAACTTGATAACTAGGAAGGCAGAAAAGGATATTCTATTTACTAAACAAAAACTCTTTGAATTGGCTAACAAACCAAACCGCCTTTTGGCACGATTGGCAAGGAATGCTCCTGTCAAATCTTTTATCTTAGCTATACAGGATGAGAATGGTCATAGACAAACAAACAATCGTCAGATTAATGAGAGCTTTAAAAAATTCTATGCTTATTTATATAGTTCAGAAATCGACCTAGAGAGGCTCAGAACAGGTTGTTTTTTAGACAACCTAGTTTTCCCACAACTATCAGAAGATCAAGTAAAATTATTGGAATCACCTATTTCACAATTAGAAGTAGATAAAGCCATCTCCACACTCCAGTCAGGTAAATGTCCAGGAGAGGATGGCCTCCCAGTTGATTTTTTTAAAGTGATGAAAGGGAAAAATTGTAATTTGTTGTTGAGGGTCTTAAATAAATCATTTGAAGATTCTGGACTTCCAGAATCAATGTATAGAGCCAATATAACATTAATAGCAAAGAAAAACAGAAACCCAGAGCTATGCTCCTCGTATAGGCCAATTAGTCTTCTCGGAGTAGACAATAAGATACTGTCTAAGATACTGGCCCTTAGGCTTGAGCATGTTATGACCTCTATTGTGGATGCGGACCAGACTGGTTTTATTAAGGGTAGAAATTCTTTCTGCAACACAAGACGCCTTTTCAATATTATTCACTACCTTAATTCTTATCAAATACCGAGTGCTGTTATTTCTATGGATGCCGAAAAGGCGTTTGATAGAATTGAATGGGATTACATGTTTGTCGTCATGGAAAAATTTGGATTTGGGTCAAATTTTTTGAGGTGGATTAAACTGTTATATAAAGCACCTTCAGCCTCAGTTTTGACAAACGGTCTGCTATCTGCTCCCTTTAAATTAGCAAGAGGCACCGCTCAAGGAAGTCCATTGTCTCCTATCCTATTCGACTTGGCCATAGAGCCCTTGGCAATGGCCATCAGACAAAACCCAAATATTCATGGAGTTGACATTGGCACAAAACAACACAAAATCTTACTTTACGCTGATGACGTTCTTCTGACACTAACAGACCCAACTAGATCATTACCGGCCCTAATAGAGTGTATCACAGAATTTGGTTTAATATCCGGATATAAAGTAAACTTCTATAAATCAGAAATAATGCCCCTAAACAACAGTGATGACGCTGAACCGGCTTACGTGAAGCCCTTTCGTTGGTCCCCATCAGGATTTAATTATTTAGGAGTCAAAATTACTCCCCAAATTAATCAGCTCTATACAAATAATGTGAACCCCTTAGTAAAGAATCTTAAAGAAACATTGACAAGATGGAAGAAACTTCCCGTTTCATTTCTGGGCAGAATTAACCTTATCAAGATGACAATCCTTCCAAAAATATTATATCCTATATCAATGTTATTTATACTTCTTACATCAAAAGACATAAAGGTAATCAATAAAACTATGTCAGACTTCATTTGGGCTGGAAGGAAACCTAAACTGAAACTAGAGACATTACAGCTGCCAAAAGAACGAGGTGGGTGGGGTTTACCAAATGTAGAATACTATGCAATTTCGGTACAAGCCAGAATTATTTCATCATGGGTGAATGAACATGTATACTCTCCTTGGCTTGACCTAGAGACAACAATGTGCAAACCCTTCTCTCCTGTGAACTTGATAGACAAACGCCTAAATGAATGGCCACACATTGCGAGGAATAACTCCTTGATAACCAACGTACTGTGGACATGGAGGAAATTGAGGAAAATATTCAAAGACACTCATCCCCTCAATATTTTAAAAACACTGAAAGGGAATCCAGACCTATCACTACAGGGGCTAGGTCCAGATCTTACATCTTGGCAAAGAGTAGGCATTATTAGAATTCATGATCTCTTTGAGAAAGGGAGATTCAGAACGTTTGAATCATTGATAACTCAGTATCACATATCCAAGAATGATTATTATAAATATTTACAGGTCAGACATTATGTGTATGAGAAAACCAAATCACTGGAATACTCTAACGACTCTTGTCCATTAGAGATGTTTTTTCTGAACCACAAAGAGCAAAAACATTTTGTGTCAAAATTTTATTCAGAAATGTTAAATTTGAATGTGGATAAACTGGCATGGCTTAAAACATCATGGTGTACTTTATTGAAATGTGTGATAAATGACGACATGTGGAATGACATCCTGCGATTGCCCTCCAGAATCTCAATTTGCAACAGATATAAAGAATTACAATATAATATCCTGCATAACATCTATATATCGCCATATATTTATAGTAAATATACAGCAGGAGTTTCACCAAATTGTCCCAAATGTAAAAGTCATCCAGGCACTAGGTTGCACTGCCTGTGGGAATGCAATGCGGTTCAGGTATTCTGGAGGGCAATATGTGCAAACATTAGTGTGGCAATAGGACAACAGGTGTCAGCAAATCCACTTCTGTGTTTGCTTGGAAGTGTCCCCAACTCTCTTAAACAACATGAGGAAGTGATTCAATCACTCTTAATGCTGGCAAGGAAAGCAATCATGGTGAAGTGGGTAGGAGATGGCCCTCCCTCTGTTCTTATATGGAAATCTCTGATATCCGGGCTTGTGACTCTTGAAAAATTGGGACATTACATCAATGGGAAAATTCATGCCTTTCAGCAGAAATGGAAGAGACCGTTGGAACATCTTGGACTTAAATACAATTTGGAACTGAATTAACTGGACACACTTGAAATGGAACATTATGGAATTCTGACCCTTGTATGTTTCACTAGATTGACTTTTATATTGTTTGAGTTTGAGTGCTGTGCTGCTCTCTTTTCATTTATGGACCAGTCTTGTTAACTTGTTAACTTGTGAAATTTATAATTTTGCAATTTGATTTTCTGATATCGCTTTGGAAAATTTAATTAAAAAAAAAAAAAAAAAGATCGTCCAATTACATATGCCCCACCCCCCAGTCTTTTAAGGCGAGGTTAAACTCATTGCAGAAGTACCGCTGCCGTGTTCTGACATCATTCCAGGCGGCAGCTATCTGTGGAAACACCTGCATTATAATGTTCCACTGGATTTTCCTGATAATCAGTGCAGTTATGTGTGAGTAGTCAAGTCTTTTATTCATCTCTGTTGCTTTATTTGAGCGAAAGCTCGGAGCTTGTAAACTTTCAAACAGCGTATGTAGTGTAGAAACCAGAGGTTGTCACGTTATACAGCCGTGTGGGTTCAGTTTTACCGGAGACTCGCACTCGCGTCTGTCACTACACAGACTTGACATCTGACTCAGACTCGTCCTTGAAAAGACTTCAGACTGGACTTGGAGTCGAGATTCGGGACTCGTGATCTTAATTTTTTAGCGCATTAACATGAAGGACGTGATAAGCCTTCATTATCATGCTTAGTCTTACGGATCTGGTGACCGCGCTGCACGATGAGCAGACACACACATGCAGCTGTAATAACTGTGACAACTTCATACATAGCCCAAACCAAAGACTCACCACATGTAATGTCTGCGGGGTTAAATGATGCTGGATCGACCACATCAGTCACCTGGCAACGTACCCGGACAGTTGGTCTCTTCATATGGAAATTAATGTGAACGTCAATGTCAGCGCAACTGGACAGTTAGCAAAGTGTGAGCCACTATCTAACGTTGGCTGGCGGTTTGGATTAGATTGGTGTTTGCTGAGTATTTTTCAGAGATGAGTGAATGTTTGTTTGGCACGCTTGTGCGCAGAGAGCGCATTTCCCCACTTCTGCTCTTTCGTTCGCTTTTATCTGTGAGGAGTCTCCGTTTTTCTCTGACTCACTGTGTACTGAGTGTGTCCTAACCTTCGTCTGCTCTCCTCAGAGCAGTAGGCTTTATTTGCTCCCAGCCCTCGTCCTCTCAGTGAGAATGTTGATATTCTACTGTGCTGCGCAACTTCGGCTGTGATGCGTCGTTACGCATGATGCTGTAGCTGGGCATCAAATACTGCACTGCAACAGCCTGTTCAAAGTGATCATATACTGATAAATGCTGATACTGTATGCTAATAGATAAAGATGTATAGTACATGCTTTGAATTTCCTAGATAGGGGAGAGTCGGGTGAGATGAGACAGTGGGTAAGTTGACCCACCCACTGCTTCTAGGCAACATTTGTTGTCATGTAAACATAAATTTACGAAGCACCCATCATTTCTATCTGACTGTGATGGATAAATATAATGACTGTTATGTCAAAGCAAATTTATCCCAGTCTAAAAATGTGTATTAACACATGTTGGTGATTTGCCATTGTGTAAAACCATGTAAATCATTTAGCTAAAGATTAGCCTGAATCGCTAAGCTAGGCTTTTTTTTCCAAAATAGAGGCTATGAGGCAAAGTGAGTGAGTAAATTTAGCCAATATTATAACTTTCCACAAGACGCTGAGGTTAAATCAATTATTATTATTATTATTATTATTATGTAGTAGTAGTAGTAGTAGTAGTAGTAGTCATATAGTACTATTATTATTATTATCATTATTTATTTATTTAAATTTTTTTTTTGCTCCTCAAAACACTTCCATTATACTTGTGACATTTTTCTTTGCTTAACAACATAAGAAAAAATGGACCATCTTACCCCATTCTCCCCTATAGTTATGCAGTGTTCTAATTAGACCAGATGACATGCAGCAGATGATAGACTTAATTTATACTTGAACTTAAAGACCTGAGACTTGACTTGGACTTGAGCTCAAAGACTTGAGACTAGACTTGGACTTGCCCTTCAAAGTTTTGTGGCTAGTCTTGGACTTGTGACCAAAGACTTGAGACTAGTCTTGGACTTGTGACCACAGACTTGAGACTTGACTTTGACTTGTCCATCAAAGATTTGACTTGGACTTGAGCTTAAAAACTTGAGATTTGACTGACTCTTATTTTTTCCTCTCACCAGTAAAACAATAGACACATTTTAAATGTTTTACAGAATTTGTACTACAGATACAATTTTTAAATTTGCAGAATTTCTTTCACAGTCTTTTACTTATTTGGTGACTTTAATAAAATCTCCTGTGATCCACCTCTGGGTCATGAGCCAGTCTCTGGGAATGGCTGATCTTTACAGTGTGCATCCCACAAACAAAAACACTGCAGAAGTTAGCATTAGCTTAGTTGTCGGGTCAGTAGGAAAATTGTCTCTCAAACTTTACAGCGGTGGTTCACCATTAAAAAAAGATCAGGTTCCAGCAGAGAAATATCAATATGAAAACATATTGTTTCTTACCAAACAGTAACAGTCTGCAAGTTTCATGCCACAGACTCTGGCTTCAGTCACTGAAGGGGTGTGTATGATGACTCACATTGGTAATTCAGAGTTAAGCATAAATAGTTGGGGGTTAATGTTACTTAATACAATGATGCTTCCATGACACTTTGTTTTGACAGCTACTACTTGTCAACTGAGGGATTTGATTCTATCCAGAGTATCATTTACTGTATGTGTGCTCAGATTTCACCAACAACAGTGAAACATACACCTCCTTGTAAAATGTGGAACAAAATGAAATTTGATTAATGAAAGAAGTAAGATGTCGGAGCTCATTGACAGATGCTACAGAGTCTAATGGATGTGTGAGCCAGAGGGTCAAAGTTCAAGGTGTGATGTTATGACAAAGTAGTGCGTGCCATAAGCTGCTGCTGTACTGACAGTGAAAAGAAAAAGATTGTGATTTGGAATGCAGGGAAGCATTTTCAAGAATACAACGAGGGGGTCCTGCAGCAGAGCTGTAAAGCAAATGAATCCTCATTTCTAGTGAACACGGGGACATGTGATTTTTAGCAGCCTGAGCAAAATTGCTTTGTTGAGCTTGAAAGGTGGGAAGATAAACAGGAAATGTTGCACTTACACAGACGAACAAGCATCCACTGCAGCTAGACTCTACTGAGGAAGTGATCTGTGAATGAGTGATTCAGATCTCATTCACATATCTGTGAATGAGTCATTGTGTTATGTAATTGTGATCTCAATTTTGACCAAATGTGATTATGATTTTTGCCATAATCAAGCAGCCTTTGTCCAAAGACATGAGTTTCTTCTTATTATTACTGTTCTTATTACTGTTGTCATGTTATCGCTTCAGTGTGTGTGTTTGTGTGCTTGAGTTCATGTGTGAGTAAGTGAGTGTGTGTGTGATCAGTGAACCTGCAGCTCGTGCACAGCTAATCCCTAATAGTTCTGGACCAATCAGCCTCATTTTTTGTGCACATTCATGACTGTGTGCTGAAGGACCTCTGTGCTTCAGAATTTTTGAAAAACTTCTTTTACTTTTATCCCTTTATGTTTAGTAGGGATGCACCGATTGACCGGCCAGAGACCAGTCAGCACCACATATCCAATTCTGTGCCCGTCATATTCGCACACATACTCTGCACAATGGTCGTGTCATGCGCGCAGCACACACTGGCCGTAATGTCACACCCAGCACAGCACTGATCATAGCAGTACACACTCAGACACATGCTCGCATGAAGTCAGTGTTAGCGACAGACTCCAAGAACAGGATAAAGAGAAGACAGACAGTCTACAATGAGACAGAACAGCTGACGGTGTCGCCAAACAGCCATAAACTTTGTAGCTCTTCATGCTATAATGTTAGCCAGCAGCAGACTGCTGTTCACAGACTGACAGTTAAAATCTCACCTCCTGTTCTGGCTGAAGAATAAACAACCTGTGTTGATGTGTCTCCTCAAACATTTTCTCATCCAGACTCGTTTAACTTCTGCGTCTGTTTTTCTCACTGCAAAGTTTTACTACAGCAAACTGTTGCACCGCGTCAGTCTCCGGTTTGTTTACATCGGCTTCTACACAAGATCACGTGAAATCACGTCCCGCGAAATCTCGCGAGATTGCGTTTCTTCTATTACATAATATTAATTTAATCTTATAATAAGGCCTGGCTGTAATCTGGAGCACTTTTGGAGAAAATATATAAGTTATTTAATAATCAGTGTTTTATTATGAACATCCAATTTAGTTTTACAAGAAAAGTTGCAAAAATGTTTTGTGAATGCTGTCAATTATATTTCTTAGAAAGACTGAAAATCGGAATCGGCAGGTCAGACCCTTAAAAAAATCGGAAATCGGAATCGGCATTTCTAATGTTTAGACAATAGGTGGGTAGTTGCTACATTTAGAGTTTGGAGGGAAGTCTGTCAAAATCAAAAATTAAACATTTAATACTGTATACCTAAAAGAAATAGCAACCAACCCAGACTTCCCACCCAACAAAACAGATGGGACTTTTAGAATGTGGGCTTTTAAAGGTTTGTGTAAGTGTTTGGGGATAAAGGAATGAAATCTTTTGGGCAGCTGTTGGCACAATATGGTCGACCTAATTCTCATTTATTTAGATTTTCTTCAAGTGAGAAGCTATCTTTTTGATGCTTTAAAAAAAGAGATCTATTCAAGAAGTAAATCCATTGATAAAGTATTTACTCACGATGTGTGACTGCGGGGTTGAAATCAAACTCAACTAAGATGGCTAAATTAATTCATGTTAACTATCAAGATAAAGAAACGTATGTCAATATTAAAAACAAATGGGAGAAAAAAAACTCTCATGCATCATACCCGCTGTTGATTGGGAACAAATGTGCAAAAATATACAAATACGAATACGAATACAAATACAAAATACTTTATTGATCCCCAAGGGGAAATTAATTTGTCTGTAGTCTCATCTATTTGTACATGAAACAACTAATTCAAACTATTGGAAAGAATATTGATGGAAGGTATTAATTAGATATTTTAAGACACCACAAATTCAAAGTATAAAGAAAACACAACCTGAAGATGTTGGAGAGGATGTGGCGAGCAGACAGCAAACCACAGTCACAAAATCTATGACTTGTAAAGTGATTAGTGGCCTCTGGGAAAAATCTATTGGAGAATTGGAGTTCTGTTACTTGAGAAAATACCAGAAGTGATCGATAAGAAAGATTCTCACTTGTTTTTAATAATTAGGGTGGCAGTGATTAAACAAATTATAAGGAACTGGTTAAAAGATAACTTAATCAATGATCAATGGAAGGATCTTGTGAAGGAGATATATGAAATGAAAAAATTACTGGGAGAATTAGAAATCAAGTTTATATTTTTGAAGATAGATGGGAAAAATGGTTGAGATATATAACAGATGATGTTCTGACAGTTGAAGTAATGTGACTGATAGCACAGAAGTGTTTTCTCATTCTTTATCATTCACATAAATGTGTGTGTAAATATGTGTCCATGTTTGGGTACACACACATTCATGTGTGTGAGCATGTACGATTAGGTATGTGGGTATTGTGTGTTATCTATGTGTACCTATGGTAAACCTAGTTGTTTTATAATGTATCCTCTAACTTAAATCTACATTTATGGGTTTATTTAACTATATCCTATGAAATAATGTATAAGTAATTTTACTTTTTTTTTCTTTTTTTTTAATTTCTTAATTTATTATTGTATATTATTGTTGCTTATTTCCTGATAGTGTTACTGCTTCTGTTTGTTTATCTTTAATGTATGTATTTATGTTTTTCTTTTTTCCCTTTTACCCCATCTTTTTCAGTCTTTACATATGTTAATAATCCTCAAAAATGCGAATTAAAAAAAAGACACTTGCGAATTATCACATACTTTTGTGGGTCATTTGCAGGTAAATTCAGGTAAATTTCAAATATGTTGCTTTGTCATTACTAACTACATGAAAACAGTACTTACTGATTATCACATAATTAACCATGATCTGGGGGTAATTTGCGGTTCATTTCAAATATATTGCTTTGTAATTACCACCTGTTTACCATGAAATTATGGGACTTGTAAACTGAAGCGTTATCTTACTTTTTAACTGTTGATGTTTAATACATTAGCAATAGAAGACATAATTTTGTCATTTTAAGTTTTAATTTCTCTGTTCATTAAATGGCTCCACCAGAGAAAACACTGCTGAATGAGGTGCAGTTACTGACATTTCTACTCTACAGATTAAATATTCATCAGTTTTTCTTCCATATGTCCTGGTTTTCATTGGCCTGTTTGCAGTCAGATCACCTGATTGGCTGCAAAAATGCAGATGAAAGGTTTGGACATTAATTCAACTTGTACTCAGTACTCAATTAGGGTTTTGCAAGTAACTAAGTAGATTATATGATGTAATATATATTTAAGTACAAGTAAAAGTATAGACTTGAAAATCTACTCATAAAAGTACCCAAAAAACTACTTGATCACAGTAACTTGAGTGTTTGTAATTAGTTACTTCCACCCCTGCACTGCAGCAGGTGCTTCACCATCTGTTGCCTGGTGGGAATCTGCACTCTGCTGAGTGAACTCTTCTATGAACTACCGCTATTAACATTATTATTTTTAAATTCATTCTTCAATATTGAAGTTTTGCTTTGGCAACAAATGTCAAATGTCATGTCGATAAAGTAAATGAAAAATAATTCATAAACAACAATAGGCACAACTTAAATTTGTATCCATATGCCAAGTGTAAGTGTTTTGTCGCAGCCCTAACTGAGAACACTTCTTATCTTTCTGCTGCTGTATCAGAGCAAATGGATGATTTCAGTCTTTATTAAAGCTTCTCCACCTCTCTGCATCTCTTTTCCAGTGGTGGTCACTGTGGCCAGTGAGCAGAGGGACATTAAGCCACTGACGGGGACGGCTGGACAGAGCATCACCCTGCACACTGGAGTTCCGGGACTACATGGTAGCTTCCAGGTCCTCTGGGCATATGGTCCACGGAAGGATGTCCTGGTTAACTTTGATGATGGAAAACTGGAGCAGAATGAATCCCAAAGATACCAGCTGGACACAAACACTGGATCGCTCACCATTCAGTCCCTCAGCGTCAATGACACTGGACTCTACTGGGGACAGATCATTAATGGGAACGGCTCAAAGCATAACTTTAACCTGACCGTTGAAGGTGAGGATGTGTGAGTGTCAGGAACAAAATACTGATATACACATTATACATTACTGCTGCTCACACATGTATTTCTCCATATGTCTTTCTCAGTGGCTGAACCTGCTGAACCTCCACAAAATCTCACGACTGACCAGAGGAGCCACATCGCTCTTTATGTGTCCTTTGGCTTATTTGTTTCATTCGCTGTCCTGCTGGCCTGCGTTGTGGCTCTGAGACAGAAGAAAATGAAAGGTATGAACAGATCTCTGGGACTGTATCTACAGTTAGCACAACCAGGAGTCCTCCTGAGAAGCTCTTTAAGGGTTCTTTCCCTTAAAGATCTTCTCACAGAGCTGCTGAGAGACTCTGCTCACATTAAACTGCACACAACAAGGTCTGTGGATTATCTTGAGTAACCAGGTCATGATTTTTGGAAAGAGACAGTTTTTGAATTTTTCAAATGTAATTTTGGTGCTTTGAGCACCACAAGCTGAGTGCCATTTCGCTGCACGTATATTGATTTGGCATTTGGCCAAAAGTGGACTTCTGTCTTCTCCTCACCAGGAGAATGATTGTGTGTGGGTGTTGAAAAGGTTGTCTGTTCACTTAACCGCAGTCATCCTGTGACACTACTCTGCATGTGCACTCAGAGCTGTAGTCACTGAAGCCTCACACTCTCAGAAACAAGGGTTCTTCCCAAAGGGCTGAGACTCTACCCAGAACCATTTGCTTCTGAAGTAAAAAAGGGTTTGTCAAGTGTTCTTTGTAAGAGTTCCATTAAGAACCCTTTTAATTCAACGAATCCTTTTTGGAAGAAAAGGTTCATCAAGGATTAGGACTCTTTCTTCCAAAACAGATTCTTTGTACCACTTTAGATAAGGATCCTCAGAAGAACCGCATGGGAGGGTTCTAGATAAAACCCCTGGAATGTAAACACATCCTCGGTGGAGCTCTGGTTCTTGAACCAGCCTGCATTAGACCATTAGACCAGATTAGGGTGGAACCAATATAATTAAAGATGTCATCAACAGAGGGCGCTGCATAATGCACAACGACCTGTAGGATATGACACGCCCACTTTGGTTCCCAAAAGCTATTTGTTGGTTCCAGCTGGGAACATAGTTTTCAGGTTCCAAACCTCATTTTTGATGGAAATGCGCAACGGAACAGGAACAGGGGCAGTTCCATCTTGGTGGGAAAGGCCTGCAAAAACCCTTTGAGTGTATAAAGGTTCTCAGTCGAACCCCTTGAGTAGGTTCTACATAAAACCCTTGGAATATAAAAAGGTTGTCAGTAGAACCCCCTGGGAAGGTTCTAGATAAAACCCTAAGTAGGTGGAAAGAGAGGGATCTGGTTGGAACCTTTCACAGATGGTTTTGGGTATAAACCTTTATGTTGGGCTCTAGGTAGAATTATCCGAAAGGGTTCCAAGTGAAACCTTTAAAGGTTCTACCAAGAACCAAAAAGGTTTTTTCCTTTGGGGACAAGCCAAAGAACCTTGTATGGTTCTAGTTAGCACCTTAGGTGTAAGCTAAAAGGGACAGTTTTTGAATTCATGAATGCTGTAAAATGTTATTTTCCTTCCATTCATCCATCCATCCATCAATAACCTCTTATCGTTTGCAGGGTCACAGGAGACTGAAAATCATCCCAGCTGATGTCGGATGAGAGGTGGGGGACACCCTGGACAAGTCTCCAGTTCAACATTAGAATGTTTGGATAAATGATTTGTGCCTTAGTTTTTGACAGAAGAGTTGCATTTCTTCCTTTTCCGTTTGTTTCATGTCGTCCTTTTTCTTGTCATATATTCTTTCTAAAAGGAAGCCTGTTGTGCAATTGAGACATGTTGGTTAACATACTAGTGTGCTGTTGGGGTTTGTGGTTGGAAATCTGACAGTTTTGTGGACAGAAATTTAAAAAGTCACATATTTCATCGGGGGACATGCAGCAAAGGGATGCAAGAGGAAGTCAAACCCACAGCCAACACTGAGGACTCACACTGTATGTGCATGAGGTTTATGGTACCAACTGAGCTGTCAGGGCGTCTTCGTCAGAGTGACTTTTCAAGATCTAGTGATGGTTCTAGACCAGTTTTATTGGGGGGCACAAACGGGCCAGCTGTCTTGTCCAAGAGACATAACTGACCCTTCGCTAAGCACCGTCCTCCATAGTTACTGTTGCTAAGCCTGTCAAACTTTCCATTCTCACACTACATTTATGCAGTTAACAGTGATAACAGTAGCAGATTTAACACCGAAATTGGGAGCAATTGTTGAAAAACGAGTTCTTTGACTCCTTAGAAACGTATACAAAAGCAGTTTCTCATTTCTAGCTGACAATGTTGTTGACTAAAATTATGACTCACAAGCAGATTTTAAGTGTAGTTGGCTGATGTAAGCTAATGCTAACTCGTTGACTTGGCCGAGACATCTCTCTCCATCTGACATTTTAATGTTTCCATTTGACACATTTTAAAACAAGAACTCTGTGCAAGTGTAAATGTGAAGTTACCTAACAGCTGCGTACATGATATAACATTAATGCTAACAGACTGAGGCTAAAGCTAGCTTACCTCTCAGCAAACATTGGTTGGATGGTGAAAAATGGCAAGTGTATCTTTATGATAGATGACAGAAATATACTTATTAACGTGGGAAAAGGAAGCACAGAGACAATCAGTGCAGTAGACCTTGAGACGGGTCTCCCAGCCAGACCAGTCGGACCACAGTCACAGAAGACAGCAAAGAAAAGAGCTATGCTAACCTGGCTTAGACCTGAGCAAGCAAGCCAGAGAGAGATGCTTCATCGTTGACACACTTTGATTCTTCATCAGCCCACATCCTCCTCCTCAAACCCCCACAGAACAAATGCAGATGCAGTGGATCTAACAAGTTTGTCTGGAGGTGAAGTTATTGCAACTAGTAAGCTAGTGTTAGTTAGCCAGACATGCTAACATTTGCAGCTTTTATTAGAGCAGTTGAAGACAGAGTATCGCTCTTCTCTCAGCCTCCTGCACACCTTCAACATGGATAGAAATGGAAAGCTTGACAGCAGTAGTTACAGTTGCTAACCTATGATTAGACAGTTGCTGTTTGGAGGTCGGGGGAAGGGTCAGTGGACTTAGTTAATAGCACACAAAATAGCATTACGGGTATTTATTTCAGTTACAGTGATTATTTCAGTAACAGAGTTAAATTATTTCTTCCACTAACATCAAATTACCTCTTTCATCAAAGATTATAGAGGTGACATCATTTTTATTGGAGACTATTGAAGAGTGTTAAATACAATGAATTGGACATTGGACATTGATACACTGTTACACACTCAGTTCATACATGCTGTGTTTATTCCACCCTTTGCTGTAATTTAATCATGTGTTTTTGAATGTAATTTGTGTTTCTGCTTAAATAAATCCAGTGGAATGAGTTTAAGTTTAAGTTTGTGACTGGAGCACCATCCCTTCAAATGCAAATACATGCCACTGCAGTTATGACATTAAAGAATGACTTTTACTTCTCATAAAATCCTGACTCAAACATTACATTATACTATACTGTTGAATGAAGATTATGTAAATAGGCTTATCAGTTTGGACAGGCTGCTGCTGGCCTGTTCTAAGAGCACGACCTTCTACACTTTAATATTTACCAATGAACAAATATTAAACCAGAGGAAAGCACAGAGCGGATGTAGAGTTGTCATGAGGACTGCTGTCTTTCGCTCCTGTGTTTGAGTGTTTCTGTTTGTGATTCACGCTGACTGCAAGACCACAAACCAGCAGAAATGCACAAATACACAAGTAGACATTAAAATGACAAGAACACGTTTGGGCTCCAAGTTTCAACCTTTACAGTCGTCTCTGGCCTCGTTTGTCCAACTTACAGATGTCTTCACCTCCTTTGATACCTCTGTGACAGTAAAAGATAATAAATATCAGGGTGTGGAATTAAAGTTGACCTGTCTAGAGTTTCTTCTGTTTAGCTGTAACGTCTGTGTCTTTGTCTTGCATTATATCACAAGGGAATTAAATATTTGTGGGCAGCTGTGTGTAAACTGCAGTGATCTAATCATCATGTCATTATCTGTGTTGGTTTAAAGAGAAGCTGGAAGCTTGTAAACATTCACACAGTTGATAAAGTGTCGAGTGCTCACATTAATATCAGTGTTTATTAGATTACCTCTAATGACTGCAGACATTAAATACACACTTAACCCACAAAACTGTAACTGTGCCACAGGAGCACATCATGACTATGTGTCCCAGGCTGTAACACATGACAGTGTGGATTTATGAGTCCATGTTAACCAGCAGGCAGGAATTATCACTCAAGAAGAAAGAAGCACTGATGAGCATTAATTATTAGTATCTATATTTACATCATATATAATGATGGATCTGAAGACACAGGATAAAATGAGGCATCTAATATTTATGTTTAATATATAATATTTATATCTAACAATAATATTGTCACATCTTGTGGGTTACAGTTGCCCCCTCTTTAATGACTAACTGTCCAAACACATGAAGCTCAACACACACAGGCTTCAACATGAAGCTTTGTTTTTGGCAACCCTGACCAGAGATGCTCACAAGTCATTTTTTGCAAGTCCAAGTCATGTCTCAAAACTTTGATCTCAAGTCTATGTCAAGTCTGAAGTCTTTGAGGGACAAGTTCAAGTCAAGCCTCAAGTCTGTAATGAGCGTTCTATCATCTGCTGCAAGTCATCTGACATGCTTAGAACAGTGAATAACTATAGGGGAGAGTGGGGTAAGATGATCAATTTTTTTTAACTTATGTTGTAATAAATGACTGTATATACAGTAAGGTAAAGGTCTCAGTCAATAACGTCAGTAATCATATAATGGGAATAATGCACTCTTAACTTTCTGCATTAAGCAACTCTCCAGAGTTAATAAGAAGGTGATTTTGGACTTGAGAAATACGTGCCAGTATTTAACAAGCTTTGTAAGGTCACATATCTACAGTGGGAGCCTGCTCCTTTGTCTGCATGACCTGCTTAACTCCACAGAGCATATTGTGACTGTTATTAATGTCATCCTGGGTTATATCTCACCCTGGACCTGACCAGAGTACAACCGTGGGGCTCTGGTATGATCTAAGGAATCCTGGGTGTTTTCCACATGGACATCCATTCATTTTTTCCCCCAGGAGAGAGTGTGAGCAAGAGAGAGTGTTCCTGTATTGCATAATCAGTTGATCATGCCTGCTGTCTGTAAAGGCACAAGTAAACACACACACACACACACACACACACACACACCCACCATTCTTCATCTGTCCAAATAAGGAAACACAGGGGCAAAACAGCTTTCATATGTGTGACATGTGACACATTTCTCAACTTTAAGACAGATTGTCTTCCTGAGAAGCTGGTAGCTTGTAAAAAGTGTTCACATTATGTTGGTTTGATTTGTAGATTAATGACTCCATTTGGAGCAGTAATGTGTGTCTGACAGAAAGAAAGAAAAGAAAGGAGCTATAGCTCTGATAGTTTGGCACTTTGGCTCTGAGAATGAAGTGTCGTTTCGAGGAAAATGTTGTTCACCTTGGTCCTGCATGAGCAAATCTAGGGTTACAGTGTGCTCTGATGTCAGAGGATACTTTACATTATCTCTTGATCACACTAAACCTCATTTCTTTCTCTAGTTTGGTGAGCATTAATATATTCTACTAACAGCTCCTCTGGGTCTTCCCTCTTTGTCCTTTGTCCTGAAATGTTAACATGCAGTGTATAATTATGTTGGCTGGTATTGCTTTTGTTGTTGTGGTTGTTGTTGTTTATTCTAATACATTTTCCTGGATCAAAGGTGCTTTTTCTTCAGCTAATATCACTATTCTCAACTGTCAGCCTCTCACAGAATCTTTCCTCTAACAAACAGCAGGTAACTGTGGACAACTGTGGACTCCTGCACTCAACGCTCAAACCTTCCAGCACACAGCCCACTCTGCTTTCATTTATTGAAGGTCACTCATCTGTGCACACACACCAAATGCCAAAACAAACACATACTCAGAATTGTCTGCTTTACTGAAATCTTCACAGCAGTAGTTGAATTTTGTCAAGCTTTTTATTTTTCAGTTCACACTTTTGTTTCTGGTATTATCTATCATTTGTGTCAGTTTAGTGTTTAGAGTGAGTTTTTTGGAGAAACGTCACAGTATTGAAACGTAAATGTCATCATTCTGTTCATCATCAATCATAACCAAAAAGTAATCAAATTGTCCAGTGGGGTGTCAAAGTGGAGTACTACAGTCTCTGTAAGAACTAAATTCATTTATGACTTGCATAGAATATTGGGGAGGAATTACCCATTTTAATCTTGGGCAAGTTTGTCTACTTGCTTATGTTGCAAAAGGTTTAATTCTCTTATTTTCTCCTCTTGCAGAGCTCAGCTAGTCATCCTGCAGTGAGGAGACTCTGGACATCTGGGTATCATCACTTTGGTTTGGTGTTTCATCCAGTTTGTTTAATGCAGCAAGTGTCTGTTGAGCAGGACATGTAAAACTGACTATCCATCCAGTGAGAGGCTTTGCATTGTGGATGATGTTTTTTTTGGGAGACCACGTTCATAGCTGAAGTTATAAAGTTGTTCTTGATCGCTGTTTGACGTTGAAATAAAAGAGATCCACCTACTATCACATGATCCTCTGTTCTCTCTTTCCTCTCTCCTCTGCCTTGTAAAGCACTTTGTAACTGTTTGTTTGATAAGTCATATATATAACCTTTATCATTATTATTATTATTAGACACAAAATATCTGCTTGTTAACAGATTAAATCTCATTGCACCACATAGAAAACATACATAGAAAAAGAACCAATCAGAGCCTGTCAGCTCATTGATCAGTTTGCAGTCAGTGGAGAGCAGCTGTGACACCTGGCTCTAAAAACTGCGGCCTGAATCATCTCTGGTTTGAGCCTGGAGTTCTCTGTCCATACAGGAAGTGATGACACTGTTTTGAGCCTGGAGTTCTCTGTCCATTACAGGAAGTGATGACACTGTTTTGAGCTTGGAGTTGGTTCACAGAGCTTATATAGTGTCAGAGGAACATGGCTCATAGTTCTCAGGGTTTTCACATGTTTTCAGCAACTATTTTCTGACACTTATAATGTGTTTAGAAGAAAAACTCCTTTTTCCTTTACACAGACTTTAAGAAAGAAAAACACCAAATAAGATATTAATTTGCATTTATTTTAACTTAAGATAGAAAGGGAAAAAAAGCAGTGCAGTCACTTTTCTGTCCACTGGCCTAAGGAAGAAAAATGATTGAACAGATGTGACTGGCATTTTTCACTTTAGAATGAGAACTACTGCAGATGAAATATACTTCATGCATGGACCCATTAGTCTTTTATTACTATTTCATTTATTTATTATTTTTATTAATATTATAACTAGACAAAGACTGTTGGACACCTTTTCAATATCTGTTGAAGCAAAAAATATTTGCTCTCTGAGACCATCTGACTCTGTTAATAATTATGTTAAACCTGCACTATAACTGTTTCATGGAAAAATGCTGCTTTGTTTGACAAGACTCATTTATACAAATAAAAATATGTACCCTTTGTTATTATTTTCTAACTGTAGAATGAGAGGATGGTGGTGGTGTCATGAATAGTTCATCTCTGTTGTTCACTCGGTCACAAGCAAGAGTTGATGAAGTGTTCTTAAGATGTAAGATGGAAAATGAAGACAGCAAATGAAACAGAAGAAGAAGGAGGATTCTTTTGTGCAGCTATTGTAGGACTAGTAACTTGGTTTTGTCTTTTACCAGCCTGACTGAAGAGGAAATGCATGAGCAGCGTGATGATCTTGATGATCACTGTTCATTCATCATCAGTTTACAGGTGTAACTTGGTTTCTTTTGGATGGTGGCGACACCTACTGTTAACAATAAATAACAACTCTCTTACCCCATATTGTCAAAAGTAACAAAAGTATAATTTTTTAAAAAGAGTACAACTGTGACTGTACATTGAATGGACAGTATACTGTGTTCACATGATCGATTCCCGCCTGAGAGGAAATGCATGTGCCCTATAGAAGTGCCATGATTTGGGGTTTTAATTTCCTGTTTTATTTGGAAGATCTTCTCTTCCCTCTTGTTTCTGTTGCTTTACCTCCACATGTATTTAGTCTGAATGTAACCAGTGTGAGATTTGTTAAAAAAACAAAAAAAAAAAAAAAACAGAGGGGGGTACATTGCACCATTAAGGTGGATGCCAACCACTATAAAACAAAAATAAGAGGAAGGGCGGGGGCAGGTGACAATTGATTTCACCTATTAATAAAATTCAGTAATTAGGTTAAATTATGCAGGGGGCATAAATACCTGACCTTTTCTCTGGTGCAAAATATTTTCTGGACCAAACAAAGAGACATACTTGTCCATGTTTACAACATATTCCTTTGTTATTACCGGTCACTAGCAGAATTGTCCTATAATATATGTTAATAGGCATATCCTGACTTTTCTGTGCATTTTCTGACACAGAATACTTTGTTGCAGTTATACAGTATTCATTTGAATATCTAGCAACATGTTTATTATTACTGTTTATAGTGACTGTTATTTAACAGCTATTTGCATGTTTTACGATGAGCTTGACCATAGCTCAGGTGATGATGGTGAAGAGGAGCCTGAAACTAGTTTGGTTGGCAGCCATATGATACTGATGAGACAGGTAGGTTAACCAGTTGTCTCTTACCAGTTTGTCATCACATGCTACACGACTTTGACTCTAATGTCAATGTAAGGGCCCTGACATAAGAACTGTATAGGTCCATGTTACAGGTATGCGATGCACTAATTATGCCAAAATGTAAATATTATATAATCAGCCACAGCACAACATAATTAGGTCTATGCAGTCAGTGACAAGTCTCTAATCCCAGCAGCAGGCTCTATTTTATGTTAGCTTCAGTTACAATAACTATAGCATTGTGATCTAATGTATAGGGCTGGTTGCTAAGACATGGGTTAAGCCTGGTCCTTGATCAAAGACGTTTTTCTCTTTGGTGGTCATAGTCAACCCATAATTTATTCAAAGTGGTGGAAAACACACGTACTGAAGTACTGTTTGTACAGTTCTGAGGTACTTGTACTCTGTATTTTCATTTCTTGATACTTTATACCTCTGAATTGTAGAAGAGTAGAAGTGGAGTGGTAGAGGGAAATGAGATTCATTTAATAACTTCAGTTACTAGTTACTTTGCAGAATCAGATTAATGATAATCAACAAATAAATTATTAAATGAGCTCCACCTTTACCAGCTTCAACATTAACGTCAGGTGTATCAATAATGAAATATCCAGAAATATCAGTTAAATTGTGAAACTGACCCAGAAGCACTTTTACTTTTGGTACTTTAAGTAAAATTTGATGCTAATGCTTTTCTAGTGTTACTTAAGTAAAATCCTGAATGCGTGACTTTTACTTGTAAGTGGAAATGTGCAGCAGTGCAGTCAGTCATGTGGTTACTGAGACAAACATTCTACTGTCACTACTACAGGCAGTTCATACTGTCAGTAACATCTCATAGACACAACATAACAACATCATAAGTCTACTATTTAAAGATAAAACAATAATCAGAGAGAAAAAAATCATTAAAGTAAAAATCAGGAAACCTGCTGGGGGACACAGGCAATGCTTTTCTGCCTCTTATTCACATCCTGTCAAGAATCACACATCACATGGTAAAAGCTGAACATGTGAAACATTGTTTAGTAAACTAAATGTTCTTGTGCTGTTCACCAGAAATTAAAAAAAAGAAAAGAAAATATAAGCTGTAAGACTGTAAGTGATGTTTGAACACTGGGAACAATGTACCTTGTTATGTTGTTAAATACCTTGTAGGTATTCCTGCTTTGTGGTGTTGCTCGTCATTCAGTTACAGATCTGAGTACCTCTTCCACCACTGTTCATTCATCAGAGGGTGTCTGGGTTGTGGTTTAATTAATTACATTATAGCAATTGGATAAGATGTATGTTTGCACGAGGTGATACGACCCCTGACTCATTCCCGAGACCTGTGGGAAGAACACAACAGGGACCAGGTCCTCTGGAAGTAAGGAACAAATTAGGAAAAAATGTCCAACACTGATGAGACACAGCAGCGTCTTCTGTTTGTTTGAGATCGAATGAAACAGCTGATGTTTCAGTATGTTCTGTCTGATATTGTATTATAGAAGTGATAGAAATAATTATAACTGGTGTGTGTGAGAGGATGGAAAACCAGGAGATTGTGATCAGTATCGACGCACTTGTTGACCTGCAGAGGAGGAGAAGTGGACAAATCTCAGCTTCTTCCATGGAACATTCTGGACTTGAATTGACAGCACCTTATCAGTGGACTCAGGACTTTATACAGTTGCTATGATGCTAGTTGCGCTTAATGTTTTTTGTTTTGTTTTTTTGTTAAATCTTTGTTACTGCGCATGCACCTGTATTGTGCACAACTCAGCCAATCCTGTGCGAGCAACAGCACACTACAATTTGCATCAGGCACATACATGTAGAGCAACCCCACAGTGAAGCCTCACGTCTGGCTCACTACAACAAACACTCCACCATCACCTCAAGGGAGATCCAGACCGCCGTGTGCCTGCTGCTGCCCGGTGAGCTGGCCAAGCATGCTGTGTCCTGGGGAACCAAGGCTGTGACCAAATACACCAGTACACCAGCTCCAAGTAAACCCACTACACTCAATCCAACAACACAAAGGTCCTTTTCAGGATCACACACCACTTCAGTTGAGAGCTGCTGTCCTACTATTTAATGTCTTTAACACTTTAATACAAAAGCATCAGGGCCACTGATTTAAAATTGCAGATTATGTGATCTGTTCCAGAGTAAACTACTCTAATGTGATTATTAAAGGTGACCAGACAGGGTTAGCTCTCCTGGAATATGATCAGGAAATTTGTTTTATGAATTTAACCACTACATATTGGCACAAAATGTTCTAAAAGTATAAGTGTTCATACAGAAGGGCCATTTCACAATCACATTCTATTATTATTCTATTATTACTGTATAACTGATGCAGGGAGTAATTAAGTCTCATTTGATCTCAGTCTAATTTATATTAAAGGGATAGTTCACCCAAAAATGAAAATTCAGTTATTATCTACGCACCCTCATGCTGACTGAGGGTTGGGTTTATTTTGTTAGTCCACAAAACACTGCTGGAGCTTCACAGTAAAACAGCGCTGCAGAATCTCCCAAACAATGGAAGTGAAGGGTGACCAAGAGAAGTTTTAGAGAAGAAATGGATTTCATAATTCCTGCCAGCTCAAAGTGAACAGTGGTAGCACATAGACATGATTTTCAAAGAGTTTAAACTTTAAGTGGTTGCTGTAACACCACCATCAAGGCTATTAGCCCACAGTGCTAGTTGAAGTTTAACATAGGACTGGACTATGTGCAAAGTTTGGTTTATTTTTATGCTTGGGAAGGCAGATTTCCTTGTAGAAGAAGAAGAAAATGAAGAAATTTACAAAAACATGAATGACTTGCAGCAGAGCTATCTGGCCACCCACCACAAGATGGCAGCATCGTGCCATCACACAGAGGAAGGACCTCAAACTGAAACTGGGGAAATTTTGGGGAAATCAAGTAAATATTGTAATTTTTCTTTCCACATCACATTTTCTAATCTTCTTCTTTCCTGTAGTGTCATTAGGCCGGAGAGTTTGTGAGTGTATTTATTGTTTGTGTATCTGGTTAGTCTGTAGCACATTTTTATGACAATATTTTGGATAACCTGGACTTTTGTGAGTTGTGCTGTCCCTACATTGCACCAGACAAGCATTGCGTATTCAAACAGTGGTCTGATGTATGACCGATACACCCACACAGCTGTTTCAGGATTGGCTCCTCGTTTTCAGCAGAGCACTTTCAGGTGGTTGAGACATTTTGCTGTGGGGGTGATCTGTAGAGTTTGTCCATATATCTTAAGGTTTATCTGCTTATTTTGCGTGGATGTTTGGAAAAGAGCACACACTGTTTTTTTGAGGGGTTTAATTTGACCCTCCACAGCCAGCACTCTTTCAAGAAGTTTGCCAAGGTTACTCAGGAGGCTAATAGGTCTGGTCTGCGAGAATGGCCAAAAACTCTACTGATGCTTCTTTGACAAGCCGATTGTCCACTGTGTCCTCCCCGGGGGGCTTTCACTTTGAGCTTCTTAATGTACTCCTGGAGTTCAGTTATTGTGATCACTTTGATTAGAGGATGATTGACTTCTAAATTTTCGATGGGTATGTGAGTACAGTAGGTAGACAGACCTGGCGCTCTACTATCTCCTTCCACTCAAATAAGGGGTCGTCTGGACATGAATGGACATTTTGCAGGTGCTCTTTAAAAACACGTGCCTTTTCTTTTACTTCGTCAATCATTTGGCTGTTATGTGTTAAAACTGTGGTTCTTGAATTAATTTTCCTTCCATTAAGCTGATTGGTTTTTTTGCCAGAATGTTTTGGGATTTGGGTCATTGTTTAAAGTGATATTCCACTGCAGAGTAAATGTAAATGTAAAAAAAAAAAGAACACAGAACAAACACAAAATGTCTCCATCTTGCTCGTGTGGTGTAATGCAACTGTCTGCGAGCCGCAACATTAAAATTTAACCACAAAAGACGCCATTTACACCATGTTTTTAGCCGAAATGTCAACTGCAGCATGTAGCAGGTAGCATGTAAACATGGCGTCGATCTCGCAATATTTTCACACGTGCATCCATTAAAAGATATACGAAGACATTTTGTGTTTGTTCTGTGTTCTTTTTTTTTTACATTTACATTTGGTCTCCATTCACTGCCATTTAGCTGCAACCCTGTTTTCTGCTGAAACTCAAGGATTGTTTTGTGAACTGAAGATCTTCGCCCATCCTCACATCGGCATAGAGGTGAGTACATATTGAGTGGATTATTACTCTGCAGTGGAATATCACTTTAAGTCTGTATAAAATCTGTTCCATGTCTTTTCACGTTCCCTCCTGATTGCTTTCCATATTTGTGTTTGTAGTAGGTTGACTTTTTGTTTGATCTCCAGAGACCTTGTTTTCATAAATTCTCTTCTTAGCCTTCTTTTTTTATTTTAATAAGGTGGATCAGAGAAAGAGGGAGGTTGTTTTGGCCTTTAGGATCTCCTCTGAGGCTCACAGAGCTTTCTCTGGCAGTAAGGAGCATCTGTCCAAGCAAGATGGATCTTTGGTCCATGGCAGAGGGTCCTGGGTCTCATGGAGGAAGTTGGACACTTTGG
This sequence comes from Lutjanus argentimaculatus, assembly GCA_034769285.1. Classification (NCBI taxonomy): domain Eukaryota; kingdom Metazoa; phylum Chordata; class Actinopteri; order Lutjaniformes; family Lutjanidae; genus Lutjanus; species Lutjanus argentimaculatus. The sequence continues at coordinate 152,113 of JAWZSL010000087.1, forward strand.
TTGGTAGTTGAGAGTTTGAATGCTGCCAGTTTGCTGATTTGTAGTCATATGTTGGCTGTCTGACAGAAAACATCTTTACTCTTCCGACTACTTCTGCGGTGCAGAGGCAGAGATCTAAGATGTCCGCTGAGTTGTGCGTTGTGGAATAATGTGTTGGCTCATTATTGTTCGGGACAACTAGATCGGCCTGCTTGATTATACTATTTATTACAGAACCTGATTGATTTGTGCTATTATTATTAAAAGCTGAGTGTTTCTCATTTAAGTCTCTCATGGTTATCACTTTCTTCTCTTGGAGGAGAATCTTTTAGAAAAGATGAGGGGAAGGAATTACACCAGGAGGACAGTAAATTGACATCAGGGGTATGCTAGAGTCAGGGGAGAGATTAATTCTTGCAGTTATATATTCATTACTTTGGACTTGTTCTGGGCTTAGTGAGATAATGGTTTCATTGTATGTAATTGATTTACATACAATGATTTGTCTGCTGACGGGCAAACACTCGCTATTTAAATTTTATCTGTGGACGTAAGTGAAAGAAAAGGCGCAGGTTTCAGTGGGTGGTGCCTCAGCTGTCATTCATCCATCTTTAGCAGCTGAAAGTGAATATTGTTCTGTTTTATTGTCTTTATATGAAAATTGTTTCATTTTATAACAAAAATTAAAAGCTTGCACAGATGAACTGATTTGGCTTTAGTTCACTGTTATTCTTTTGTTTTATTCATAATCAACAATGGCCCACAATGAGCATATTTATTTATAGTGGTAAAAGCAGACAGTAGTGCTCTTAAAACTACTTAGTTTTTAGTTTAAAGTTCACATAACATCAAAGTAATTGATGTTTAAATGCTTCAATTATATGGGTATTGATATATCACATATACAGTTGTGCTCATAAGTTTACATACCCTGGCAGAATTTGTGATTTTTGGTCATTTTTCAGAGAATATGAATGATAAGAGAAAAACTTTTCTTTCACTCATGGTTAGTGGTTGGGTGAAGCCATTTATTATCAAACAACTGTGTTTACTCTTTTTAAATCATAATGACAACAGGAACTACCCAAATGACCCTGATCAAAAGTTTACATACCCTGGAGATTTTGGCCTGATAACATGCACACAAGTTGACACAAACGGGTTTGAATGGCTACTAAAGGTAACCATCCTCACCTGTGATCTGTTTGCTTGTAATCAGTGTGTGTGTATAAAAGGTCAGTGAATTTCTGGGCTCCTGACAGACCCTTGCATCTTTCATCCAGTGCTGCACTGATGTTTCTGGATTCTGAGTCATGAGGAAAGCAAAAGAATTGTCAAAGGATCTGCGGGAAAAGGTAATTGAACTGTATAAAACAGGAAAGGGATATAAAAAGATATCCAAGGAATTGAGAATGCCAATCAGCAGTGTTCAAACTCTAATTAAGAAGTGGAAAATGAGGGATTCTGTTGAAACCAAACCACAGTCAGGTAGACCAACAAAACTTTCAGCCACAACTGGCAGGAAAATTGTTCGGGATACAAAGAAAAACCCACAAATAACTTCAGCTGAAATACAGGACTCTCTGAAAAAAAGTGGTGTGGCTGTTTCAAGATGCACAATAAGGAGGCACTTGCATGGGCTGCATGGTCGAGTCACCAGAAGAAAGCCATTACTACGCAAATGCCACAAAGCATCCCGCTTACAATACGCCAAAAAGCACAGAGACAAGCCTCAAAATTCTGGAACAAAGTCTTTTGGACTGATGAGACCAAAATTGAACTTTTTGGCCACAACCATAAACGTTACATTTGGAGAGGTGTCAACAAGGCCTATGATGAAAGGTACACCATTCCTACTGTGAAACACGGAGGTGGATCGCTGATGTTTTGGGGATGTGTGAGCTACAAAGACACAGGAAACTTGGTCAAAATTGATGGCAAGATGAATGCAGCAAGTTATCAGAAAATACTGGAGGAAAATTTGCACTGATCAGCCCAGAAGCATGGGCGTACTTGGATGTTCCAACATGACAACGATCCAAAACACAAGGCCAAGTCGACCTGTCATTGGCTACAGCAGAATAAAGTGAAGGTTCTGGAGTGGCCATCTCAGTCTCCTGACCTCAATATCATTGAGCCACTCTGGGGAGATCTCAAACGTGCAGTTCATGCAAGACAGCCCAAGAATTTACAGGAACTGGAGGCTTTTTGCCAAGAAGAATGGGCAGCTTTACCATCTGAGAAAATAAAGAACCTCATCCACAACTACCACAAAAGACTTAAAGCTGTCAGTGATGTTAAAGGGGGCAATACACGGTATTAAGAACTGGGGTATGTAAACTTTTGATCAGGGTCATTTGGGTAGTTTCTGTTGTCATTATGATTTAAAAAGAGTAAACACAGTTGTTTGACAATAAATGGCTTCACCCAACCACTAACCATGAGTGAAAGAAAAGATTTTGTGTTATCATTCATTGGAAAAATGGCCAAGAAATCATAAATTCTGCCAGGGTATGTAAACTTATGAGCACAACTGTATACCAGTATATGGCCCAACAATATCAAAAAGTCTTTTTGTAGTTATTCTGTGGTACATCTTGCATTTGCGCATCTTGGAGGTGTTACTAAAGCTTTGTCCAATGAATCGCTTATGACGCAGCGGAGCGTGGAAGACAAAAACATCCGGAACGAGCAGACTGGAGAGTTTCTGGGGAGCAAACCCACTTTACCAAAAACACCACTTCACAACTTTATTCACTGATTTGGGTAAAACTGGATTTTGATTTTATGACCTCAGATGTCTTCTGGCTGCTCAGTTTGAACTCTCGGTCATAGAGTTTCATGATAGAGGTGGCTAGAGCTTGCTTGTTGCTAAAGTAGCCAAGTGTAACTGTTAGCTGCAGTTAGCAGGCAAGAGAAACAAGAGAAACAGGCTCAGCAGCCTCCCAGCAAACATGACTGCTCACCAGGATGAACATAGTCTCCATGTGCAACAGGGCACACAGCACTGAGATTGTGCTGAGCTCCCAGCATCCCAGGGCTGGCCGAGCTAACCACAGATAGCTAACTTACTTAAGTTCTGGCTGCTGTTGGCTCAGTTGGCTCAGCCCTGGGCTGCTGGGAGCTAGGGATGTTCCTGGTGACTAATTTCCCTGTTGATTAAATGCAAAATTTAATTTACACTAGTCGACTAGTCTAACAGTAAATAAGCACTCCGAACACAGTTAAAACTGAATTTTAACAATTTATTAATTGATAATTGACACTGTTCAGCAAAATAATGTGTGTATTAAGAGCCATTGGAAGCCGTTAATCACAGTCTACAATTGCCAAATCATATTTTACATGCTGCTAAAATGTGTGCCACTTTGCACTGTGCAATACAAATATTGCACATTAACCTACAAAACACGACAACAACTCACTAAATGCTTCACCTTTTCAGACCAAAGAGGATCACAGTGTCTGTGGGTAAACGACCCGGAGCTGACGTTAGCTGCCAGCCTGCCACACAGTGTGGCTAACATTAGCAGTGCTAGCAGCAGCACCTGCTCTGCTTGCAGGTTAATGTCCATGTGTGTGTGCTGAATGTGGTTACTATACCAGTTTATTCTGTCACAGTCTACATTCAATGTTATTTCCATTTTCTAGATTAAAACACTGCCAAACTGCGCTGTTTTTTTCGAGCTGTCATCTGTCAGCCCTTGCTGACGCAATTATGGCATACGGCAAGAGGGCCTACCATCTGATGGAGCTGCAGCCGCGACCAGTGGCGGGCGGCTGCATAACACCTTAGAGGCAACAGTTAAGTAGTATTGTTCATGAATAAAATATTGATAAATAGTTTAACCGAGTAGTATTTCTGGTGTCGACTAGCCAGGGTGGCGACGTTTAATCATGTAGTCGAATAATCGTGCACATCCCTACTGGGAGCTTGATACTGAAGCCTGTTCCCCATTGTTAAACTCCCCAGAGCAAGTGCGGTGTCCCTGGGGAGCAGGCCACATTGTATAAAAGCACCATTTTGTAATCTTAGTCACTGATTTGGGTGAAACTGGGTCATACTTTATTTTCTGATATCCCCTCTGATGTATGTTAGAGTTGGGCGATCTTGCCCACAGTCAGATCTTCCTATCGTTACCCTGTGGGATCGCCAATACCCGATGCCATCGGGCATTGGTATTTTATCATTATTTGTGATCTGTCACTGTCTGACTGAACAGCCTCATGGAAATGATATTTTAGAATTCTTCATATTTTATTCTAACGAAATTCGTTAAGGTAAGTAATATGGTGTTTTTAAAGTCACGATATTAAGCTGGCACGGTTCCTGTGTTTTGTTTGCGTTCAGACGCTGGCGCTGCTTCTTCAGCATAAGGCTGGCTTGGTGCGTATTGTGGTGTTAGATACAGTCGGCTTAATAAAGTCAGTGATCACAAGTTAAAACTATATATATATTTTAAAAAAAAAACAAAACTCTTATTCACCGAGGTTTGCATTGGATTCTTCTAGAGATTTTGGCGTTTTTCTTCTGTGACAGCCGCATTTCACCACAGCCAACTCTCTGACAGTATTTCACCCAGAAGTGTTTTGGAAAAAGTATGAATCCAGTGTTCTTGAAGATTTGGACTTTCACTTGGAGTTTTGTCAAGATTTTTGTGAGATTTAGATGTAGCAGCAAAGTGCTCCTTAAACCTTAGTTTGGTGTGTTTGATCCCTCCTTTAGACAGCGCAGACTTTGCATACTCATGTATTATTTTGAAGTATTATTAAGTATTTCCACGCAAAACTGGTGGCAGACATCGTGTTGTGCATCTTAGATGGTAGAGCCACAAGTTACTCTCCTAAGTGCATTGAGGGTCAGAAGTGTTTGATTAACAAGAACAAAGCACCATAAATTCAATTAATTAAAGCCGCAGTGAGCTCCACCATCACATGCACACACAGACACTCTCCCTCTGTCTCTCTCATTTTAATCCTGAGGCAAAATGTTGTACAAAATCTAAAGTGTGTTTGCTAAGTTTTTTTTTTTTTTTTTTTTTTTTTTTGATGAACTTAACTAACTTGTTCTTTGTTTTCATTGTTATAGTGAAGTCTGTTTGATTTGGTTTGGTCAGAGAAATGGAATGTAACCATCTTTCTTTGTTCACTGCATCTGGGCCTTTCTTAACCTCAAGTCTGCATGAAAGACGATGTATATGAATTTCTTTTAAAAATACAAATGTGAGGGGCGGACGTTTAGCTCAGTTGGTAGTGTCTGACCCATGTATGGAGGCTGTTAGTCCTCTGCAGCAGCCGCTGGTTCGACTCCCACCTTTGGCCCTTTGCTGCATGTCATCCCCCCTCTCTGCCCCCTTTCCTGTCTATTCTCTGGCTGTCCTATCAAAAATAAAAGGCAAAAACACCAAAAAAACAAAACAAAACAAACAAATGTGAAATGATTACCTTATTGGTATTGGTCATGAGAAGTATATAATTATCAATTATTGTATTGAATGAAATACATGCACATCGTACATCTCTAAGTAGTATATATCTTTTTAGACACACTGCTCCGTGTGCATCACATTTCTTCCTGAGAGCCTCCTGCCAGTTGGAGATGTGTAGCACCTGGATATTGTCTGTTATGATGCTGTCATTGTATTGAGGGATACTTATTCTGGCATATTTATGCCACATGTTAAGGTTCAGACATACTGAAAATCTCACATACGGTTTTAGCATTCTGAATAGTATGTTGATGTTGTATTTCAGACACTTTCTCAGATTCTTAAATAAAGACTTGAATGTCAAAAATATCATTAAAACATTTTATTTATAGCAAAGACGATGTTATGACTTGTTTGTTTTCTTAAAGCATTGCACTTGTATAGAATAGAATAGAATAGAATCTTTATTGTCATTGTAACATGTACAACGAAATTAAAATGCCAAACCAGTCAGTGCATCATTCAGATCATTGTGGGGAATGAATAAAACATGACATATATTAACAATGATATGAAGTGAATTTTGTTTTTGAAACATTGGATTTTTGTGGGGAAATCATCAAATACATATGGCAATTCAACCCTTAATAACTGTGTTTCATCTATGTCTTCTGATTTAAACTTTGTCAGGCTTGACTTAATTTCCAGCAAACAAATCTTCAGCAGTTCATAAAAGACAATACTTTTGTTAAGTAGAACTATATTTGAACTGTGAGACATTCATATTAACTTTGAGCAGCATCAGCATCAAAGTAATAGATCTGTAATCAGATTTTGTTTGCTGAGATACAGGAAATTTACAGGTTTTAGTGATGATCTGAACTGTAGGTATAAACAATGCTATTAAATTGATATTAAATTGATGAGTTTAGACTATTAATTTATGAATAAAGTTGAACTGTGAGACTGCTGTTATTGACAGGGCACTGTGTTGCTGTTGTTAAACTGCAAAAACACACAGTGCTCTATCTGTCCTAGAGTGTTTTTAGTGACTGGCTCATCTGTCTCTAATGGAAATCTTTTGTTTGAGCTCAGAAAGCAGGTTTAGTTAAAACTTATGAGTTTGTTAAGCCTGAGATGAGGGAAACTCTGGGTTTTCTGTTTCAGAGAGGGAGATAACTTTAAACTCTAGGTCAGTTATCTTGGTTAGAGATTAGTTTGTTACACAAAGACTATCATGGATTCATCCTCACTCAGTAAAAACCATACATTGTCCTTCTTTAACACTGAAGACATTAAGACCGCTGACAGGTTGTCTTTGGTTCCTGTGCACTGAAACATTTACCGTACATTACTGTAGAAATCCCTTTTCAAATACAACAAATCTATGAAGCTATAGACACATAGGACACTAATCAATGAAAAATTGTTTGTCATACTGTGATGAATGGCACTAGTGGAACATTCTTATCATAGTTATCCTATCATGTTGGAGATGATGTGAGGATGATACCACTTTAGGACCAAATGTAGTTTAAAAGTAAGATTTTGAATATTATCTGCAATTGTCTTCATATGTTTTGACTGCATTTCATATGTAAATATTAAATATTTAAACATGTTGAAATACAGAATGCTGTTGAGCAAAGATTTTAAGATTTTGGCCGAAAATAGATGCCTAAAATTTACAATTTAAATCTACAGAACAATTATTACTGTGTTGAACAATCAGAGGCCTATAAGTGAACAATGTTTCATCTGTTTGATTCATATTTTCATCATCAGTTGCTGTATTTTGTTTCATCAAGTTATAGTTTATAAATATATTAAAAAATCAAATGATTGCAGCACTTTATCATCCATTCATTCATTCATTCATGTTGAGTGATGAATGAATAAAATGTAGTAGTGTTAACCTCATGACTGCTTGCTTCACTCCACAAATTAATAAATGTCATGGCCCAAATTGTCAAGCATCTATATGCTCTACTGGATTAAAACGGAGGCTCTGTCTTTTATTTACCCTGTATCATGTGAATCACAGTGCTGGAGCTTTGTTTGAAGATGGCTTTCATTTACCTGCTTAGCTCAGAGTGAACATACAGTTGACTGAACTAATTCTGATCAGCTGTTCTGGAACCAAAAACTCGTAGTTTCCCATCTCAGACTGAGTCAACTCACAGTTCAGGATTAGACACAGAGATTGATAAACCTGCTTTCTGGAACAGGTCCCTTCTTACATAGAGCACAATACTCAAACAACAGTCAACTTATTATAGATCTCAGATCAGACAGGTAACAGACACATAAGTTCATTGCAAAAATCCTACAATGCAACATAAACATAAATGAGATACAAAAGGGAGTCCTTAAAATTGTTATCACACAGTCTGGAGGGCTCTCTCATGGCTGTCTAGCTGCACCTGAATCTTGTGTAGTTCTTCACTCTCCTGTTTGGTGGAAGTCCGTGAGGACTGACTTCACCCATTTTTTAACTAATGCCTTGTTCTGATAATTTGACAGCAAACCTGCCACTGCACACAGTTTGTTAATGTTGTAGGCATGTGATAGGGTGATGATGCCATCAAAAAGTTTGTTCTCCTTTATCCTCCTGATGACATGCTCTACATGTACCCTCAGTCTGGCTATGACCTGGGTCTCCTTCACCTGCTGTGCTGGGATCTGCATCTGCTTAAACAGAAAAGGTGGGCAGTACACCTTGCATTTGTAACAATCCCTGATTAGGAAGCCCTTGTTTACCATCACTGCCATGCACACCCGTCGCTATGGGCGGGCCATAGGGGGCCATCTGTTTTGTGGATATTGATAACATTTCTTCTGTCTATTGTTTTAAATAATGAAGCCTGATGTAAGCTGTTGCTGGATGTGCTGTTGGTTATGTTTTAAATTTTATGGGTAATAATAATTGTGCCCCCCCATGCATTTGATATGCCCCCCTTGAGACTGATGTCTGGCGACGGGTCTGCTGCCATGTCTTCCATCAGCAATTCAGCTATTCCTGATTGTTTGAACATCTCCTTATCACTAACTGTTATCAATGTCATGTGTGAGGCTATGCTAACCAGGGCTTTCATGGTGCAGTGGGGTTTGTATATGAAGTACATCTCACTTTGGAGGAGGGGTAAGCACGGTGTGTGACACCTTAGCTCTGTGCAATCTAGGATCACCTGGGTGTTTGTGAAATCTCGGAATTCTTCAGGGAGGTTAGCTTGCACTTCTGCAGGTGTAAGCCAAATGCATACAGACCCCAGTGTTGTGGCTTGAAAACTTGTCCATGTTGCAATAATGCAGCTCGCTGTGGGTTGGTGTATGCTGAATCGATTCACCAGGTCCCTTTCCTTCAAACCAGCTGACAGATAACTGAGGAAAAGAAAGAGCTTGTCGATGGGATGGAGCAGCTCTCTCTGGGAGGTAAAAATACAGAAAGAAAAAAAGGTTACTCCTTAAAGGAATAGTTCAGATTATTTGAAGTGTGGTTATATAAGGTATTTATCTTTGTCTATGTATTACCTACAATAGATGGACATTGACACGCCCCCAGTTTGGAGAAGCAGCAGGCGTACCGGTGTAGGAAGCTAAACAATGTACTGCTGTGGACAGCAACATGAATTTTAGACACCTAAAAAACATTATCAGTGTAGTGTACGCCATATTTAGAATATTTTCACCTCTTCGCCTTGCTGTCAGACAGACTTTTCTGACAGGAAACCACTCTGTAAGCTAAATAGCACTCTCTCCAATTGTGTGACTTTTGTGATTTGAACGGTTAGTTCAGATTCACCAAAGCCACACAGTAACACGAACAAACTAACAGATGGAAGCAGCACTAAACCTGCAACTCCTGTGTTCTGTGAAGTAAAATGTCTGATTTTGGCTCACTGGCTTTGGACAGTGATTTTTTTTAAATACATGTTGCTGCTGATGCTGTCCACAGCATTGCTTAGCTTCCACCACCAGTGCTCCTGCTGCTTCTCCACACTGAAGGCATGCCCATAACCATCTACTGTACGTAATACACTGACTGTGGATAAGTACTTCATACAACCCCACTTAAAACAATTGGAACTACTCCTTTACAATGTGAAATAGTAAGGCTGTGCTCCTGTTTGGCAAAATGCTTTATAAAGGTTATGTGTACCATAACATGGAGAATAACAGTGAGTTACTAGGACACTGTTGTATTTAAGTGGGACTGAGTCCTTTAGTTTAGCCTTTAGACCTACACAAATCACGCATTATTACATCCGTAACAACCACAGTACAGTCTGACCATAGACTACCACTGATGAACGTGCAGGAGTGATGACTTCTTCATTTTCTTTTGGCAGCTGATTTGGCCCTTGTGACCGGGACCATTTTATAAATGCAAGACTCAATCACAGACCAAAAGGACATTTGGTGGTCATAGCTTGAAAATCTATTCACGAAAGACACATACATTTCACAAACACCATGTCATTAATAAACATAGCAGATAAAATCACACACTGTCAGTAACAGCTATGATAACATTTCATCTCGTATGCTGTTTATCATTCAGACAGACTGGTTAAGAAGCACTTTGGTGCATCTGTATGAAACATACAGTGGTCACACTGCAAATGAACATTCTTTATTAAGACTGATGACAGGATTCTTTATAATTAACTCATCATGACCTTGGTGAATGTTAAACAGCTGGGATATATGCATCTTAGGTTAACTTACCTGGTATAGAATCGGATATCTGCGTCAGAGCCAGCAAACCGCTGTGATCCAAACTCTCACTGGAGATGCAACTCCTCTACCTCCTTGCTCAGCTCTTCTACCTCTGTGGACATACCTTCTGCAGCTGATGCAGACATGTCCACTGCAGCCGGTTCAGGGACAAAGGGTAGTCGTGATCATTTGTGACATTGATGTGTTCTTCCTCCTCAGGAGGAGCTGCTTCAATGCTGCTCTACTTTCTTTCTCACACTGCACCATGGTGCTTCAACAGTACAGCCATTCCACTCAAAAAGTGTTGGTACAATACCTTTAACCAGCCGTCTTCGACCCTCCAGGATTGTTGGTTCTATGAACTGATCAATGGCAAAGTGTCTGCTACAGACCTTGGAGTGAGAAGAGATGGTAAAATTATGTTTATTATATTATGTTGCGCTCAAAGATGTCATTCACAAACAAGTTCATGATGCTCATGGCTTTGGAGGAGATACCGGTGTCTGGGTCTGGACCTGCTTCAGCACCTTGTAAACATAAATGGCATAGCTCTCCTTCCTGGTCTTTCTCTTCTTCATGCCCAGGATTTTTGTGGGACCTGTAACATGTGCCAGAGCCATGGTCACCGAACACCATATAAGCCCCACAAACCAACGCATGAACAACACCACCTCCCCTCCCCCATCCTCTCTAACAGTCAGTTACAAACATACCTTCAGTGATTCTCTCAGTCCAGATCAGCCCAGCAGCTCACTTCAGTTCCAACAACCCAACACAGAGGAAAAAAAAATCCCCTGTCACCTCCTCTGGCTCTGGTGGCTCAAACATGTCTGGACATGTCCAATAAAGCTGCTGGACTTAGCGTCCATGTTTCAGTTGGTTTTCAGTTTGTAGTGGTGTTTGACACAGAGACAGCAGAGTGGACACACCTCCAGCATTTCAGAGCAGAGAAAACTGCTCATTTATTGAACATTTTGACACCTAATTTTATATACTTAGAAATGTTTTAATCATGCAAATTTGTCTGGGTGGTTAATAACACGTCTCTGTGTTGTGATGAACTCAGAAAACACCTTTATTTTTACTTTACACAAACTTTTAAGAACTTTATTTGATTCTCCCACTTACACTTGTCTGAGGACATAATATGAAACAGATGCAGATTATTCTTCTTATGTTTGAAGAAAAAAAGATCCAGTAAGTAATTATAATGAGAAACTTAATCACAATAATGTGTTAGTATCTCAAAATAGTGACTTTATCATTATTTGTTAGACATTTAGAGATAGTTTATCATTATTTTGTTTTTTTCCATTATAATGACTTACAGGATCTTTTTTCCATCATATTACATCTTTGGTGCATTAGAGTCACCAACTGAACAACAGCATCAATCACAGCCGAAATGTCTCCTTCAGACCCCTTTAGTGCCAATCTGATGATCTGGTGGCAAAACAAAGGAAAAACTGGAGGCAAACACGTCAGAGTACTACGACACATAACCAAGAGAAATTGTCATCCTGCTGTGTTGTTCCGTGTCAACCACGGTTAAACACGATAAGATGCAGGCTAGGAGATGTGAGCAAACTTCAACAATAAAGGAGATATTCTCACTTCTAATTCCCTTACTGAACTGAAAAATACACTGCCTGACTAAAAAAGTCACCACCTGGATTTTACTAAGCAATTTTTAATTTAAGTAATGATTAATGTTTTAGCTGTCAAATTATTGAACTCTAACTGATGCAGCGAGGAGCTTCTCATTTCTTAAACAACCATGTCAGAAGACATATCCTGTGGTCATGGAAAAGATGTGACTCTGTTTCAGAAGGGTCAAATTATTGTCCTGCATTAAGCAAAGAAAACACCTGAGGAGACTGATGAAACTACTAAAATTGAGTTAAGAACTGTCCAACACATTATTAAATCATGGAAGGATAGTGATGAACCATCATCTTCAAGGATGAAATGTGGTCAGAAAAAAATCTTGAATGATCATGATCAGAGATCACTCAAACATTTGGTGAAATCAAATCATAAAAAATCAACACTAGAACTCACAACTATGTTTAATAGTGAAAGTAAGAACATTTCCACACACACAATGTGAAGAGAACTCAAGGGATTGAGACTAAACAGCTGTGGAGCCTTAAGAAAACCACTTATCAGTGAGGCTAATCATAAAAAAAGTTTGCTAGGGAGCATAAAGATTGGACTCTGGAGCAATGGAAAAAGGTCATGTGGTCTGATGAGTCCAGATTTACCCTGTTCCAGAGTGATGGGGCATCAGGGTAAAAAGAGAGGTGGATGAAGTGATGCTCCCATCATGCCTAGTGCCTACTGTACAAGCCTGTGGGGGCAGTGTTATGATCTGGGTTTGCTTCAGTTGCTCAGGTTGAGGTTCAGCAACGTTATGTGTCCAAAAACTGAGGTCAGCTCATGACCTGAATATACCGAATGAGCAGGTTTTTACATCAATGGATCAATGATCAATGATTTTTTTCTTCCCTGATGACACGGACATATTCCAAGATGACAATGCTAGGATTCATGTGGCTCAAATAGTCAAAGAGTGGTTCAGGGAGCATGAGACATCATTTTCACACATGGATTGGACACCACAGAGTCCAGACCTTAAAGCGATATTCCACCCCTACATGATAATCCACTCAGATGTACTCACCCCTATGCCGATGTGAGGATGGGTGAAGATCTTCAGTGCACAAAACAATCCTGGAGTTTCAGCAGAAAACAGGGTTGCAGCCAAATGCGGTACAATGGCAGTGAATGGAGACCACGGATAAAATGTAAAAAAAAAAAAAAAAAAGAACACAAAACAAACACAAAATGTCTCCATCCTGCTCGTGTGGTGTAATCCAAGTGTCCATGAGCCACGACATTAAAATGTAACCACAAAAGACGCCATTTACACCATGTTTTTAGCCAAAATGTCAACTGTAGCCTCACAGGTAGCATGTAAATATGGCATCAACGTATCGCAAGACTTCATATATCTCTTAATGGATGCACGTGTGAAAATATCACGAGAACTAAATTAGCAATACAAAATGATAAAAGTCGCCCCAACAAAACAACAATTGACAGCAGCCGATATATTTGTCCAAGTGGTCCATATATTCAATGAGCATGTATGGGATGGCTAGTCTGGTCTTTTCAAGTAACATTGTGACCGTACATATTCAGAAAAACTTGTAGTTTCTTGAGCCATTATTAAGAACCAAGCCAACAAAACTTGCTAGCTAGTATTAGCTAACGTGTTTATGGAATAAGGTCTGCCCACAAAAAACATAATGTTAACCAATAGAAAAGGGGTCTGTAAGACTGGCTGAGCTCCGTGTGATGAAGGCTGCAGCAGCGCATTTGACAGGGTGGGACAACACATTGGACAAAATACCACACTACAGAAGCACAGCACACATTCATCATTCAAGTCCATGCACTGTTTGACGTTGGGGGAAATTATCATCATTGAGATATTTACCCATTTCCATGTCCTTCCCTGCAGGAATTCCCTGGTCAGCTGCCCATGCCCTCAGCCACCAACACTCAGGGGTGTGGACTCGAGTCACATGACTGGGACTTGAGTGCAAAGTCTTTGGACTTACTTGTGACTTGTGAGTGTAGCGCAGTAGAAAGAAAATGGTTCCTACATGAAACTACCTGTGGATTATCTTGAGTAGCCGGGTCTTGATTTCTGTTAAGTGCCATTCAGTTTCATTATATTGGAGAGAAGGCAGACACACCAATACCAAAAACAGCACTACCAGTAAGAGGTAACATGCATATTATTGATAGAAACAAACATAAACCACTGCACACTGAACTGAGTTACTGGGATTTTATGAGGAGCGAACCCTTTCGTCCGTGGCGTCTTCAGATTTGCTCAACAGAATCACAGGAGCACCTACAGGTGTGATAAATATACATGATCCCTGAGACTGGCTGGGCAGAGGGAGTTCTGTTTGTATGTACTTTTGATTTTGGGGAGAACTGTACATTTAGATCACAGTTTTTATCAACTGACAGACAGGGTGTGCTCAGTTTGGTGACCTTGAGATTAGTTTAGCGTTTGTCTTTTTTTTTTGGTACTTCTTTATCCAAAGTCAAGATGGAACTTAAAACTCGACACATTTAGTGTTTCTTCCAGAATTTTTATTATTTGAGTCAGGATGGAAACAACACTTTGACCATAAAACTCTGCACTGATATAACAATGAGCCATGTATACCTGTGTGAGACATCAGAAAAAAAAATGAATCCAGGATGAAAGTCTGCCATCAGTGTACAGCACTGAAACTGTCCCAGCATGACTCAGTCTCTTTTCCTCTTTAGTCCAGTGGGACTGCGCAGACACAAGCACAGGGTCCTCACTGGATGACAGCAGACTGGACCACACTGACGCAGCTGAACTGCTGTACACTCACAGACAGCCAGTGTAGTATTCATAATAAATATAGAATCCGAACAATGTCATGGTAAAAGTCAGGAACATATCAAAGTATATTCATCATATCAGAGAGAAAGACACTGACACCAGCCGAAATGTGTTGGTAATGTTTTAAGTTGACATAAAATATGCATCAGCAAACCCCAAATCCAGCCATCCACCACAGCTAAGTGTGTCTTCTTACAGTATGTACAGTATGGACGAATGTGTGTGTCAGAGAGGTTATGCTGGTATGTGCTAACTGTACACTGTGTGTGTGGGGGTGTGTGTGTGGTGTCTATCGGTAGAGGTAATCAGCCTTTATGTTGGCAGCTATTTCTGCTTCCCACTTGTCTCCGTTGTTGAGGAGCTTCTCCTTGTTGTAGAGCAGTTCTTCATGGGTTTCAGTGGAAAACTCAAAGTTAGGACCCTGAAGCAGGAAAGAGAGAGGATGGAGGGCGAGGGGAGATGAAACAACAGACATGATAAGTGTCTAACACTCAGAGTGGCCCCTGGACTTATTTCACCCCTGTCAGCAACTATACATATACATACACATATCCATCTGCTTCCCAGGGCTTCTGGAAGTTATGATGACTGAGTCTCAATTTAAGAGGACAGCATATGACTGAAGGCCACATGTGGTTTCATAATGGTTTTTATAATAGTGTTTAACATTAAATTCCTCAAGCACTGAATGCACCTGTTTGCAAATAAGGACAGATATCTGTCCCCCTCCTTATCTAACAAAGAAAGACTTAATACATTTTTCCTGAAACCTTTTCTCCTCAAAAATGCAGCATTTTTTCTGTGGTGGCTTTTCTGTCTCACTCCCACAATAAACTGCTGAGTTGTCCATGAAAATAAATCACTATCACTGATGACAGAACTAATTCCTGCAACACTCGAGAGGTAATCAATCATATAACCAGCAGGTTTATACAAGTTGTCTTTCCTAACCTGGCACTTGTTATGGGGACACAGGTTGACGCAGTAGCCAAGCAGTTCATTGACTGTAGGCTATTAGAAGTGAAAGTACTGAAATGCAATGATTAAAATATAATGCATGCATTTCATGTGGATGTTAACCTGCAAGGACAGAAGGCTGCTGGTGCTAACCCTGCTAAAGTTAGCCACAATCTGGAAAAAATAACATTTTTACTGAGTTGTTGTAATGTATTGTAGGATAATGTGCAATGTTTATAAAGCATGGCACAAAATGTCACACACTTCAGCAGCATTTAAAATACAATTCGATTATTGAAGAATGTGGTTTGAAAACGTGCAAAAATGTTCCTGACAATTCTGACAGCCTTATCAATGAATAAATTGTGCTAAATTATGACAGTTTAGAATTTTTAACTGAAATCTGGCTTTGCACTGTGTTGTAATGCAGGATCATACACACACCTCTACAATGGCATCCACAGGACACGCCTCCTGACAGAAACCGCAGTAGATGCATTTGGTCATGTCGATGTCGTAGCGAGTGGTTCTCCTGCTGCCGTCGGCACGAGTCTCTGCTTCGATGGTGATGGCCTGGACACACATGTTGGTAATGAAGCGAAACACTGACCAAGATCTGCCTCACTGTTTTCTCTGCTTTGTTATCATGTATTTAGAAATGTGTATATGCATCATTACACGTGCAATCAAGTCACATCTACTGGAGTTTCTTTTAAGGTCTGGTTGTGTGTGTGTGTGTGTGTGTGTGTGTGTGTGTGTGTGTACCTGGGCAGGGCAGATAGCTTCACACAGTTTGCATGCGATGCAGCGCTCCTCTCCTGAAGGATACCTGATGGAACATTGTTTCAAAGACTTTGTTGAAGTTTGTTGAATGACAACCCGACCGAGGTTTTGAGGTGCTTTTCAGGTAGCGAGTGCTCACTGCCGCAGCCCGGCAAAGTAAGTCTTCTCTGCTTTAAATTGGTGGTAGCAAGATGCAACTCCACCACCTCAGCTCCTTGCTAGACTACACGCTCCTGCTATCCCCTTAATATAATCTCATTTTCAATTTTACTAATTAGTATCCTACAGATTTATTATTTCAGATAATCAAACATTGAAGCTGATGTGACTCAGACTGTTTCTCCTCATTAATAGACGTGTTCTCTGGTGAAGAATCACTCAGTGAACTCAGACACAAGAAAATCAGCTCCTCTGTCTCTTCTGTAGTTAATGTGGTTGCCATGGTGACAAAGCGAGTGGGGGTCAACCAGATATTTGGAAGTGATATTCACTTGTAGTAAAAGTGAAAATCTTGGTGTCAAAATTTAGAATAACAAACTTCAACACAAAACCTGACAGGCTGTTGCTCATGATGCGTAACAGTGTAGAGACAGAAAAGGCAGCTGCATCAGAACCAACGTAGATCATTTTTAATTAATTTATCTTATTAGCAACCAGGGGAAAAAAAACTGATTGCACAAATCATAAAAAGGCTGAATGCCACACTGATAATTGGTCGACTGTTAATAGAGAGCCACAGGGGTAAGTTGAACCATCATAAAAATGCAGCAGCAATTAAAGGCCCATGCACAGTCACAAGAGCTGCAGCCACCCTCCCTCTCTTTGATGGAACTGTGACAACTGCTCGCTGTCTGAAAGCACCTTCAAGACAAGACCAAAATTCTGTGCTGGAATAAGATTTTTCATTACATCTGGAGTAAGAAAAACACAGTGAGTGAGAGCACAGGGGTTTGGTTATACTGAAAAAGAACTGATTCATATGATGTTTTGTCTGACCTTAAACAGAAATGTTTATGGTTGTTCCAAATAGCCACAACTAACAATCTTTGTTTAAATAGTTATTCACATGTTTATTCTGAGGGGTTGTTTGTTTGTAATCCATTTGACTGACCTCACAATGAATGCATTTTATTTTCACACGATTAAGTCTGTCATGACACACAATCCACTGAATGGTTTTCACCTGCGCAGGGCGTGTTCCCCTCTGAAGCGTGGGGACAGCGGGCCCTTCTCAAACGGGTAGTTGATGGTGGCGGGCTCTCTGAACAGGTAGCTCATTGTCATGCCCAGACCTGACATCACAACAGTCACAGTCACGTGTCAGTGAGAAAGAACACATGCAGATCACGTGGACAGAGATCATTTTCCAGGGAGAAACATTAGCCAAAGCACTTGTTCACATTTACTGTGTGAATGTTGAGCTGACCTCTGAAGAGCTCTGTCCACAGCAGCGTCTGAGCAGCTCGGTCTGTGATGGACTTCATGTCTGTGGGGATCTCCTGAGCGTTCACATACTCTGCACACACAAACACAGTCAGGTGAGAGAGATGCTGTTAATAAGAGCTGTGACAACACTGTGCTGGGATTAAATATGTCCATTCCTGTGTGAAATTTGAACATTGATGAGTGTCACAAAAGATTAAATCACTGTCATTAATCTTTATGAGTCATTCTTCTTTTTCACTTATACATCATTTTTAACAACATTACAAAACCACGCAAGTGTTTCATTATACTTGTCCACTGTGGCCTTATTTGTTAATAAGTAATAGTGTTGCACAGTAACCACATTTTCTTTATTTTTTCAATACTTTTTTTTTTTTACATAAAATGATTTGGTATTAGAATTTGCAAAGTGATACACACAATTTTCAACTTGCTCTTTCTTCCGGCACTTAATACAAAGTTGCCTGCCACTCTCTATTAACCACAAGTTATTTGGGGGTCTTGTTTTGGTGCTTTTAAAAACATTTCACAGCACAGGGTTAATAGCACTGGCTACATGTCACTTCTACAGTAGTTCTGTGGTGTCAGACAGAATGACCAGTTAAAAAAGGAACACTGACTCCTACTGTAACGGTGCCCATGGTGAACATAACGCCTCTGAATTAAAAAAGTGACTGGGTTACTGTAAAAGGCCTGTTGGTAAAATCATGGTTTGTAGTTCAGAACTATTCATAGAATGAAATAAGAGCATTGTGCAGGGCAGGTGCAGAAGCAGGAGCTGGTCTATAATACATAATATATTAACATTTGACCCAGTAAATATAACTATAGACATAACATAGCAATTTGTCCTCATATATTAAAATTCATTGTAAATATATTTTGTACACTGACTGTATGTCCAGGGTTTATGTTCCCTGTGGACATTCTGGTTCTGATCTGTTAGATATTGAGTATTAAACTAGTATGGTTTCGGTCTAAAGTATCATTTTGGTATTGAGTATTGTGATACTAAACTGGGCATTGGTATCAAAGTCCAAATTTTGGTATCATGACCACACTAATATGGAAAATGTATGACACTTCCCTGATATAGTGTCTCATGGACATCAGATGATAACATTTATATCGCTGTTAGGCAGTGGCACAAAGTATCATTTGGGCACCAGAATCACATTCTAGTCAAAAATCAATGCAAGTGAGTCCACTTTATTGTGGAGGTTCCACTGAAGAGGGAATGACATGCAAATTTTCCCCATCGATCACTTTCAATCAGTTTTGAAGGTGCTAACGATGTAAGGGATCACAGAGAATTAGAGAGGCCGTCATAATAGCGTATTAAAATGTGTTCCCTGTTGGAACTGGCTTTATTGTGACATGGTACAGTGGTGAAAAAGTTAAATTTTGATTACAAAAAAGGGAACACGCAAAGACCAATTACAAACAACACAATCATCATCACAGAAAGCATTTCAACACCAGTCTCTCCCTTCCAATGATTGCTCTGTGTAGTGTTGTGTGTTTGTGTGTTGGAGTGGTACTTACTGAATCCTTCCCTTTGTGTGGACACACTGAAGGACCTCGCTAGATTCTGGCTGGCCACAAAAGAGCCTGAAAGTAAAAATAAATCAAAAAGGGCATTATCATTAAGATTGTCCATTGCACAGTACTGTAGTGCTTTTCACTGATGATAGAACTGAGGGATACTGCACAGGTCACTGTTCTTCTTCTGATATGTGTGTAACAATATTATGACAAATATATTTTTTTTCTAACATTACTCATATTACTGACACACCTGTTTGATCTGAGATTTTAAAACTTTTGCTGTGTCATTTCCAAATGAGATGTTTTTGTACTGTGACAATAGACAAATACTAACATGTACAGAATCAAGACTATGAATGAAATTGGTATAAGGTGTGTGCAGGCCACAGCAAGTAGTCAGACTGACAAGAAATCAAACTCAATGTGGTTGTTTGTCACATTTTAACCACTATTTACCCATATTTGGTTTAACTGTCAACAATAGCTGGACTCCAGTCTTAGTCTGGACTTGTTTTAATCCATTTGTACTCAAATTACATGTATTTTTGTGAATGTAACTGAAAAGTTTCTGTTCCTTTAGCTGAGAAATCTTACCTGGCCTTGACACGGAGTAAAGTAAACGCAACGTTGCAGCCATCACGTCTTCAAAGCTGAAACCAGAGACAGTAACAATGAGGAATGATTAAAACAGAATTATCACACATTTATTACTTGAAACAAAAACTGGTCTCCTATATATTTAAGTAAATATCCCAAACAAGCTTATTTGATTGGTCAGAAGGGTTTTCTTATGTCTTAACAGTGCCTGTCTCTGGATCAACAAATGCACAAATCACTTTTGCTCCATATTTTACTGTGATATGTGGTGCAAAAGTGAAAGTGCGTGGAACTTGTCTTATGTGAGCAAAAGAACAGCATCTGAGACTCATAGTGGCAGATTCCAGCAGTTGTGGTTATAATAGAGTTGTGCCAATCCCAATACCAGTACTGAAAATGTCCGATACTGCCTATAATGTGGCACTGGGTATTGGCAAGTATGTAAGTTAATGCACCAATCCACACAGTGCACTGGCCACAAAATGGCACCTTGCTGCAGTGAGTACTTGGCCTATATATCATACACAATCTTTATTATTTAGCTGTGAATACAAACACTGTTATTTAAATGTTTGTTTCCTACTTTAGTTTAGTGGCGATCCACAGTAAAACCCAAAGCTGACTTTTAGAGTTGTCATTTTTTTTGTGACTGTCTGGATTGGATCCAATGATCCAGTACGATACTCAGTATCAGTGTCAGTCCCATACTGGTTAAAATCACTGGATCAGATATTGGGGGGGGGGGGTATAATCTGATATGATCCATCAGCCTAAACTATCACAAGAATGCTTAACTAATCGTTGAGTGACACTCTGTAGAGAGAGTGAGATGTGTCAGAGTCACGCATTTAATTTTGAATGTTTGAATGGTGCTAACAAATCAGAAATGCTGCTAAAAGTTCTGTATGAAAAAAAGGTTTAAATAAAAAGAAGCAGCAGTGTGGGAACACATTTCTCACCTCATGGGAGTAAAATATTTGTTTCACAGTTTGAGCATGTTATTTTAAGCAAGCTGAATCGATACAAATGTATTATCGACAATTTAATTGTTAAAGAGTGGAATATGGTATTGGATTGGCATCAGTACAAGCAGATCCTCAAGGCTGCAGTATCAATATCAGACTTGAAAAAGTGGTATGGGGCCATCCCTACTCGATACAGGCTCACTATGTTAAAAGTCTGAGTGAGATCCTTATTGTTTCATTCTTCTATTTGCTTAAATTGTTTGTGCTTCAGTAAGTTAATGTTTTACAAATCCCTAAAATTACTTATACAAAAAAGATGTGTGTTTTGTTTATTATTGATGATTAATAGATTATTGAATGTGTTTATAGGAGGAAAAATAAAGTTTGAAACTCCTAAAGCATTCTTCTCTCAATTCTAATTTACTACTCATATTCTACAACTACAAGCTCCACTGTCACAGATGCTCAGTAGTTCTGCTCCGAGAATACCTTCACAATAAAAGCCCTATGTCAAACTTTTAACTTTAGCTTGCTGAAGCTAACATCAGGTCCTCTGAGGTTACACCTGCTGCACCACAAACACTCACTGACACTGGTAAACATGTTGTATACGTGGTGTAACGTTACGTTTCCCAGCTCCTAACGCCAACCTCATCTTACTGTGTTACAAAGTCATATAACGAAGCAAAGCAAACTCACTTTAATATGACCTCTTAGCGTGTACAGTTGATTTGAAGTCTCGACCTAAGCTAACCCTAATATAGCTAGGTTAGCACTCGATGCTATTTCGCCAGCATGCAGCATGACATTCCTTGGCTAGCCAACACACACAAACTAAACATCCCTGTGATCACTTCACGACACATCAGAACTGTAGTGAGCGCTAGAAACTGTAGTTCTGTTCAGTGAGTGAAGACAGCAGCTTTGCTAGCACTGGTTAGTTAGCCGGGTTACAGCACAGACTGTCAAGGACTTTTGCACAAAGGTCGACTGAGGTGATTTAAGACTAATTCTACTCATTTCAAAATCAGTTACAAATGAGATTAGATTAACTACCTGATCTGACGTGCCGGGACTTTGTAAGAATCAAAATTTTTAATATTTTAAATGGTTTTATACTCACCGAAATGTCGCTATTTGGCCTTCTGAACCAGAACAGCGGACGATTTGCAAAACGGACCTTGCGTGTACAGGAAGTCACACAACGTGATGGCGTCATGGACGTCGGACCGACGTACGGCAAGCCGTTTTAACATTTAATAGCTAGGCTGGAGATGTATTGCAGATATCCGTAATTCAGTTCTTCCTATTCAAAAATAACACTTCAGATATCCACAACGTCATTCTTACTGGGACAAATGACGTCACTTTCTCCATTCATGTGTATGGGGTTTGTCATTACAGATAGTCATAATTAAGTTGCAGATATCCACAACTGACATTGCAGATATCTACATCTGAATTACGACTATCCCTAATTCCAGTTTAAGGTATAAGATATGACTATCCATCATTACCTGACGGTTAAATGTAGTATCAGTGATTGACAGCAGTGGCAAAATTATTAGGGGTTGTAATTCTGGCATAACTTTATTAAAAGACACTATCACAGTTGTCTTCCTGCTACAGTATAAAACATTTTTTCCACAAATTATTTTCAGTTGATTCCTTTTTTTTTATGCACTGTATCTGAAAATGTGTCTTTCTAAAGACAATGAAGCTACACAATCTAGATTTTCTATTTTCACTTGTTTCCTAACAGTAGGCTATCATATTTTTCTTATTGTTGATCTCAAGCAGGATGATGACAGTAGTAGTTGGTAGAAGCAGAAGCTGAATTACAGGCACACACAGTGTGCATCAGAGCCATTCTAGCAGAGTTCAATGGAGCATGTGAATTTTAATTGAAGATGGTTGTGATGACACTTCCATCTGAGCTCTCCACTACAGACGCCTGGTAACTGTTGTTGGAGGCTGTGGACTGACGGCTCGACTGTAAAGAGTAAGTGTCGCCTTTTCTCTACGAAATATTGTTGAGATATATTCATATGCGTGAGTCAACTGTCTTTGTCTGAAAACATCAGGGCTGTAAGATGAGGAGAATGGTCAGATATCAATAGGCAGTGACCATCCCATCCCAGTTACATTCAGTAGATGGTAAACAAGAACACTGCATCTGTGTAATCTAAAGCACACACATCTGATGTAGGCTACTGTCTTACACACCATCCATCAGTTACTTTCTTCCTCTATTATCATTCATTATGTATTATATCAATATCATGACATAAGAGCACATATCATCTTAGATTCTGGATATTATATCATGATATGACATAAGTGTTTTCTGTTCCTGGTTTTAAAGGCTGCTTTAAAGTAATTTGAAGTAATTACCTGAATTTACCAGACTGTTCTAGCAGTTCTGTTATTTGCTTTTTCTCACTTAGTCATTATATCCACATAACTCATGATTATTTTAGTAAAAATCACAAAAATATTTTGTGAAAGCTCCAATAATCATCCCCACAATATTGTTGCAATATCATAATACGATCTTGTGATATTTGATTTTGCCCACATCGCCCAGGCTTACAATATATCTATCCATTGTTGTAGCATGATTTATTAAAGTTGTCTTTTATGGCTTTAGCTTTTAAAATTAGTTTAACCTTATTTGACATTATGAGAATGGAGGACATTAAATCACACACAACTACAAAATGTGATATAAAAAAGTTCAAGGATTCCAGTGTGGTCCTTCCATCATATACATAAATCAAGTCAAACATCCAAAAAATAGATTACAAGCATATTAGAACTATGGGTGGCAACTTTACACTTTCCACAAGCCACAATTTTATGTTCTATTTAAAAAAGTTATTTTTTAGGTACAAAACATAACTAATTCCAACTACCTAACAGGTATCCATGTTCGCCTTAAACTTCAGTCAGCAGTGGAAGAAGTAATCAGATCTTGTACTTGAGTAAAAATGGCAATAAGAGAAAAGAAACTGTTACAAGTTAAATTTGACTTGAGTCAAAGTACAAAACAATTAGGATCAAAACATTCATAGAGATTTAAATAGTCGATAGATTCATCTATAATTTGTAATAGTTTATTTGTTGCTAATATTTTGTATTATTAATCTGCAAAGTAAGTTGTAACTGAAGCCGTCAGATAAATGTTATGGAGTATAAAATTATAAATTATAAAATATTGCCTTCTGAAATGCAGAAGAGTGGAAGTAGCACATAATGGAAATACTGTACAATTTTGAGGTACTTGCACTTTCTTGAGTATTTGAGTAAAGGTACTTTGAGTTCTCCCAGTGTATGCAGGTGGTTTCTTTACACTAAACTGTACCATGCTCTGTGTTCCTCATCTTCCAGTGAGTGAGTGGTTTAATGGGACTGTGTTCCTGGAACGTCCGTGGCCAGAGGCAGAGAAGTGGCTGCTGGTGGCTGTGCTGGGCCTGGAGATGGTCATGGGAATTGTGGGAAACAGTCTCGTCCTGCTGGTCAAAGTCATGGTAGGTTGTTCCTTATGATGGTGTGAAATGTCATTCATGTTAGATGTGTCCCGAAGTACAGAGGACTCACTCTCTTCTGTGTGATTTCAGCATACAGTTTGTTCACCTGTCTTCTTCTGTCTTATTTCCAGTGCAGGGGTCAGTTCTGCTGTCGTTACTGGCTTCCTTTCATCAGTCTCACCTTGTCAGATTTTGGTACAACTCACACCTATGAGTGCATTACAGGATTATATGTTGTGATTCACTTTCTTGGTCTGTCTCTCAGCCCACTTCATCATTTCATGTGACTTGTTTTGTGACACATTCATCATCACAGTGTAATTTCAGTGCAGGAGGTCATGTTTTTCTGATAATGAACCCCTGTGTTGTGAAGGCTGCTCCCTCCTCATCATCTCTGGCTCCCTTCTGGCCATGCTGACAGGAGGTCAGAGGTCACCGTGGTGTGAGGTCGTCAGCCTGCTGAAGTTCGCCTTCATCACTTCCTCTATAGGGAGCATAGGTACCACACAGCTCTGTACACACTAAGACCACTTCATCATGTTCTCCATCCAGAGGAAGCTACAGAAACAATTCTATATTAAGGTTTATATTAATTCATTTGATGTTTTAATCTTTTGTTTATAATCAAGGATCATTCGTCATGATATTGAATCTGGTATATCACATCTATGTGGACTGCAGTTAGTGAAAATTGTAACTTGTGTTATTTTAAGGGTTAATAGAAATCAGTTTATTTAAAAGGTCTGGTGTGTAAGATTTAGGGGGGATTTAGTGGCAGAATATGGCAGAAACTGAATATAATATTCATAAGTATGTTTTCATAATTGCCTCTATCTGGCTGCAGATAAGGACTTGTGCAGGTTTTTGTGTGAAAATGTATTATGTAAGTATTTATATATATATATGTGACTTTCAATAGATCACTTTCATGGTGTATTTTTGCTAAGACCTGCACGCTGCAGCGCATGGCTCGCACACATCTCCCAGCTTTCAAAAATTTGAGACCAGGCTGCCATATTTTTTTCCTGCTTGAAAACAGACCAAGCATCACTGCAACTTGCATGTCCCGCTCAGAGCTACATCACATGTTCTGTTGTTCTGTTGATAACTCCCTTTAAAAATTGAACCAGATTAGCAGTTTAGGGCAGTGATTCTCAACCAGAGGTTGGCCTACTTGTACCCCAGGAGGTACTTATGTAGTTTTCCATGTGGTGTGTGGAAAGACTGGGATGTAGCTCAGATAATCTGAAAAAAAAACAAAAACTTTTTTTTTAATTAAATAAAAAAGATATAGAACATATAGACTTTTAAGGCTACTACAGGATGTTTTCTTGTTGCTGAATTTGGAGGTCCCTGTGGAAAAAAGCAGTAGTTTTTCCACTGCCATGACCACAAATATATAAAAAATTAATTCATTTGAAGAAAAAGTTCTTCCTGCTTCTTTTTAACTAGCTAGTGTACTAGTCATTGTAACTTCATATGGGAAAATGCAAATACAGACACGTTTCATCTGGTTTCAAGGAGAATCTGACCCAGTAGCAGACGTTAGGAATACTGTATAGATACAGCCAGTCTTCTCACAGATGGTCTCACTTGCTTTTGTAGGTTATATAGAGGTGTCAGTGTTATATAGTGACTGTTTCATAAACAGTTAAAAACTCCTTGTAGTAACTTTAATATATTTTTGCATTGGAGCAAAATCAAGAATCGGAGGATTATAGGCTGGATGTAGTGTTGGAATAGTCAGCAGTTAGCGTGCATCTACTCATAGAAGAGAGGCTTGTGCACTTCTGTAGAAAGAAAATATTTCCTGCATGAAACTGCACACAACAATCTAGATGAATAGATAGCAGTACAGGCCAGAGGAAAATGTGTATTTTTCACTTTGGGGTGAAGTGTCCCATAATTCTATTGATGCAGTCAGTTTTTTCCTTCACAGCTATCCTCTGTTTGCAACGGCTGATTGGCATGGTCTCCACAAGAAATGTCCTTTTTATTGTCATGGTAACAGCGTGCTTGGCTTCTTGGGTGACAGGGATGGTGTTCGGAAGTGTCCCTGTTGTCTATGCCTGGATCAAGTATGTAGTTTACTCAGTGCTTTCAGTCAGTGCTCCATGTGGTTTCAACTCTGGTCATGTCCATCATGTCCTCTGTCTCCTCCAGATACGACCCTGCAGAGATGCTGTGCGCTGTCTTCTGGGAGAGCAGCTACTCAGACATGTTGGTCTACATTCTCTGTGCATTCTCCATCTGCATCTTCCTCCCCTTCCTCCTCATCTGCTTCTGCTCTCTGCTGAGTGCCACTGGCTGCCGCTCGAGCCTCAGGTAAACTGCTCGAGAAAAGGTGATCTCAAGTGTCACAACACAGTCTAGCTGGTCAGATCATGTTTATGCCAGTGGAGCTAAAATGGACTCATGCTAAGCCATTAACCTGGGTCAGATTTATGATAAGACAGGTGTTAAGATGGAACTGAGGCACATAACAAAGTCTGGGTTTGAGACTCATCCCAGCTCAGATCCTCAGTTCCAATCTGATACTAAACCACCTAAAATAAAAATTCTTCTTGAACTGTTATTACAAGATAAAATAGTTACATAATGTTGCTTTAAAGGAGCAATATGTAACCATTGTGCATGCAATAAATGAGTGCAGAAGTCCAAATAGCAAGTTGGAGCCATTGACTCTACACTCACTAGGTCAAGTGAGTTGTTTCGCCCGCCCCCTCCTCCGAAGAGATGACAGACACAGGCAGGCTGCAGGAGCTCCGCTGAAGAACAGGATGTGCACAGCATCGTAAATTGACAATAACAAGTAATAACGATCCTCTACTGTAAGTTTATTAGCAGTTTATAACTGTCAGTTGTCTGTCAGTGTAAAGTTTAGCCTGTTATCCTGAAAACAAAAACTCACTGCTCTGAAATAACTAAATTCCATTAACATTTTGCCCAATTTAACAGTTATAAACATCTACACCTTCTACAAGATTATTAATGATTTCTTACAACTCATAAACAGACACTTACTCATTAGGCAAAAAAATCTGCATTAATTTGAACTCTAATACAAAACAGTTATTCTGGTCCAGATTGGAAATTTCAAAGGACACCACAGCTGTAGTGTTCATGTCAAGTGAAGTATTTCAACTTACATGTTTTCTTGATCTCTGATGATGGTTTGTGGTCATTTTGTGATTTATTACAGTAAATATATCACAGATTTGTCCTTTAACTGAGCAAACTAAGTGTCCAGATTAAGACAGGATTTCTCTGTGCATGTTAAAGCCTGTGTGACTTCCTTCTCTCTCCATCTTGTTTGTCTCAGTGATGATGATGAAGATCTGTCTGCAGTCACTCCTCTGCTGGTGGCCTCCTACATCTTCTGCTACACTCCTTTTGTTGTGTCTGAGGTGACACACACACACACACTCACTCAGTACATGAAACAACGCTTTACAATAAGAGTCCATTAATTAACATTAGTAATGCAGTAAGTATGGTTAAGTAATACTTATTCAGCATTAATATATGGTTTATTATGGTTAATTAATGCTTACTCAGCATCCTTACGCATTTGTAGTGTTACTTAAGCAAATGTTTTCAACTTTACAATAAAGGTCACAAAGAGCATTAATTCATGGGTAATAATGGTTAAGTATTGCTTATTCAGCATTAATACAAGCTTAATTACAGCTAAGTAAAGTTTCTAAAACTTGCACAAAGAATTATATGTTAGTTTATTAGTTGATGAGCATCTACATGAAAATAAAGGAACAAGTACATTTCTACATGTAGACCATAGATTGTGTCCACTGATCTCAACCTTTGCCAAAATGAGTCAGAAGTTAGAGAAAGTTAGTGGACAATTATCACCCCTAAATAAACATAAATGTTTTTCTCTTAATGAAATGGCATAGCTGTCAACTTCATGATATACAATACATGTTAAATAACATTTTTATTGACCGTATAGTCATATTAGTTAGTCCCCTAATTAACATGTAAACCTTTAATAAATGTTGATAAGAGAAATTTGTTAATTTAAGAGAAATTACTTAATGCTTATTAATTATGAATCAATACTATAGTTAACATGACCACCATTAGTTAATGATTACTACACACATTCGTTAGCTATTAATTAACTGTTAGTTAATGCTTATTACAGTATTAAGTAATGTTAATAGCATCTTAATAAATTATTGAATAAGGTATGAATCAATACTATTGTTAACATGAACACAGTAAATGATTACTGCACACACTAGTTAGCTATTAATTAGCTGTTAGTTAATGTTTAATACAATATTAACTACTGATGAAAGCATCTTCATAAACAATTAAATAATGCATGAATCAATCCTAAAGTTAACATGAACATTAGTAAATGAGTGCTACACACATTAGTTAATTATTAATTAAATAACAGTTGATGCTTATTATTGCATTACTGATGTTAATTAACAGACCCTTACTGTAAACTGTTACCACATATATAAGCTGTTATATCTGCATGTATACAGATATAAAGGTCACACAGTGAACACATACCTGTTCACTTACAGACTGTCTTTGTTTCTGTCTCTCCATTGACCAATCAGCTGATCCTACTGGGCAGGATAGACCTGTCCCCGGCACCTGATTGGCTAAGGACACTGTCATCAGTGATGTCATACCTAGACTGTGGTCTGAACCCTCTAATCTACTGCTCCCATCAGGACTTCCGGGAGGCGGGCCTGGCCCTGCTGTGGACCACTAGGAAACCATCGTCAGAGCCCGTCCTCACCGCTATCACTAAACATGATCTGTAGACATGTGACGGGTTCCACACCAGAACGTTCAAGAGGAGAAACCAAGAATGACACATCTCATGCAGCTGCATTTATCTGACGTCAGTGTGTGATTACTGGCATATGTTTTTTGGATTTCAGAGTAATTAAAGTCACACTTCTTCATTATCCTTTGTTTTGTCTTTTAAACATCGAGAATATATCTAATTGCTAAATTTTGTTTTTATGATCCAATTTTCCACCTGAAATTTTTCAATTAAAGTTTCATCAGAACATGCCGATGTGGATTCAGATCATAAATACCCAGTACAGACACTCAGCCTGAACTGTTTACCTGAAAGTCAAAAACACACTAATTTCCCCCGTCCTGTAGTGCTGTTTATACATCTAGATTTTTCAGTGTCTCTTCATGTAGTGTCCAGTGTCTCTTTCCAAAAATCATGACACAGTTACTCAAGATAATCCACTTTGTTGTGAGCAGTTTCATGTAGAAACTACTTTGTTTCTGCCGTAGCATCTATAGAAACTACTTCAGAATCTACCATAACTGCTTTCTTTTCTACTAGAAAGAAAGTAATTTCTGCATGAAATAATAAAAAATATTTATATACCACTATGTAGCCCAAATATACTGTATACCGTAAACCCAGGAGCAATGCAGTTAGGTACACCACTTATAGTTGAGATTACAATAAATTATATTTTATGCTCTGCTGTTCATACGAAATTCATTGTCTTATAGGATGCTATCTTTTACTTCCCAAACTTTACATGTACTGACATCTAAATTTCCAAGAGAAGACTGATAGGGTATTTTTTTGGTTAACAGCACTCATGGGGGAACTGGCAAGGTGGTCAGTGTAGTGAACCAGATGTAGGATGTACAGGATCTCATGTCAATGTGGAATATTAAGACACCAGGCCACCATATTATCAGTTCATAACCAGGGCCCAACACAGGGTTTGGGAAAAAGATTTTTGTTAAATAGTTTGATTTTTCATATTTTATTTTATTTCTGGTTGAAAAATATGAAATCCTTTATCTATTTATTTAGTTTTGTTGACCTCAAGCTTCTCATGTTCACACTTACAAAAATAGCATATGTGACATTTATGTTTTTCCTAACTGTCAGTTAATCACAAATTCTGACACAAATTCAACCACAAAGTCACCATGGTCTTTCTAAGACAATTGTGCCCACAGAAAGAAGTACAAAATAAGATATGTTACATTTTTATTAGAATAAAATTATTCATTTGAGTATAAAATGTTTTTAAATTTAAATAATTAAAATGGTTAAACATGGTGTAAATACACCACAGGCACCACACTATTTACCGTATGTGTTTGAGTATACAGCAAACTTCTAAAAAAGTCCAAATTCATATTATTACTTTAGAAAAGTTGTAAACGAGTTTTATTACAGAAAACTGAAAGAGGGGAGATGAATGAATATATTTTTATATATAGGGCTCCAACTTTTATTTCCATTGTCGATTAATTTGTCAATTATTGTCTTAATTAATCGATTAGGTGTTTGTTCCATAAAATGTCAGAAAATGGTGAAAAATGTTGATCAGTTTCCAAGATGACGTCCTCAAATGTCTTGTTTTGTCCACAACTCAAAGACATTCAGTTTCCTGTCAGAGAGGAGGAAAGAAACCAGAAAATATTCACATTTAAAAAGCTGGAATCTGAGAATCTGGAACTTTTTTTCCTTTTGCTTTATTGATAATCAAAATAGTTGCTGATTAATTTAATACCTTTGAATGGCTGGGCTCTCCCACTATTTTATTCACGGTGCTGAAACCAGTCTCATATACAGTATTTCCAATGCTGAACACCCTGCATGCTCAGGTGAAGGCCACCAGGCTGAAACGGTAGCGTGTTTGTTGTCATGGGCAGAATAAGCAGGTCAAACTGAGATTATTCAATTTTGTCCTAAAGATCTCTGTGTGCTACTGTTTATCTTTGAGAACTAAATATTGTAATATTTAGGGTATTTTAAATTTTTGTCATTTTTTTAAAATCTAGTTTCATGCTTTTATATGGGGAACTCTTGTATATCTCCTATAAATTTTGTTTTACTGGTTTTGTTGTTGATGTTGTTGTGTCTTCAATGTCCATGTCCTATGTTGGAATGAATCTGTTTTTGAATTGGTTTTCTTCTTCTCTTTTTTCTTTGGACAACGGTGCATCAGAATCAAAACAAACCTATATCAAGCAAGGCTGCAACTAACAATTATTTCCATTATTGATTAATCTGTTGATTATTTTCTTGATTAATTAATCCTGTCATAATCTTGTCAGTTGAACAATAGGTTCAAACATATGGAGCACATGGACACATCAGGACATATGTCCATGTGCTCCACATGTTTGGACCTATTTTTCAAGTTGTCTCTGTAACGATTATTTACATTATTGATCAATCTGATGATCATTTTCTCCATTAATCAATCAGCTGTTTGGTCCAAGAAATGATGAAAACTGTCAATCACTTTTTCAAAGATGTCAGTCCAAGATGATTAATAATCAATTCGTCTTTGCAGTTCTCATATGGAGACTGTTCAGCTGGTGCTGTTTTAATGGACCACTGAACTGTGACCATCTGCGAGGCTGAAGTCAAACAGAATTCATCTTAATCACAGTCAAATTAAAGTGTCTCTGGACTCTTGTTCACTCTTGCTGAGCTGCTGTCTTCCCCTGTGTCCTCAGTGTCCCCTGTGTCCTCAGTGAGGTGAGGAAACAGAAGCTGTAGTGGAACTGCAGCACGTCGCACACTTTAGACCAGAAGTGTCCGGTGAGGCGCTGGAAGAGTCGATACCGGGCGAGCCAGTGATCCAGCAGCTTGAGCAGCACGAACCCGGAACACGACAGCACCGCGAGCAGCAGGTAGCGCCGCGTGCGACCGTCCCCGCGCTCCCGCTGCACCCGAGCTCCCTTGTACACCGCGAGCGCGACATGACAGCCCAGCGCCGCCTCGAAGCCGCGCTCGTGCACCAGCGTCAGGCCGTAGCTGAGGAGAGAGAGCAGCTCGAGTGCTGCCGCATGCGAAGCGCGCCACTTCGCCGGACCGCGCTCTACGAAGCTGATCCACACCGGGACCCACGCGAAGATCGGTAACGTGAACCACTGGTCGAGCACTGCGGGAGCGCGTCGCAGTACCGCCAGGCGCGTCCACTGCACAGGAGCGTAGAAGACAGCCATGAAGGCGAACACCTGTCGCATGTAGCGGCTCTGTTCGGTTTCTTTGACGCCTCTGTACAGCAGCCAGTAGAGTCCCATGTAGATATAAGCCAGGTTCACCAGACAGTTACAGGGCATCGCCAGGAAAGCAGGTAGATAGTCGACCCGTTTCTCCGCATAGTGGTCGTAAGACAAGTCCACCGCAACCTCGTCGAACAGGCTGGTGTTCGCCAAGGCGACACAGAGCACGAAGGGAACAGAGACATGAAGAAGAGCCGACTTCATTACTGCTTTTTACAAAACGTGTCCTAGAGACCGAAGCTTTAAACTCTGCTCTGCTTTCTGTAACTTTCCGGAGTTCAAAAGTCGGAGCTGCTTTTGTTTTTCCGGGTTTCAAAGTCACGTGGTCCAAAATGGAGCGTTTGGACTGTCTGCCTTGCTGTTCGCCTTCGCCCCTCCTCCTCGTCCAGAGACACCTAAAAATCTTCTATTAGGACCCATATAGAATTGGTGGATAATGTGGAGAGAGACCGAGGGTTTTTTTAATTATGAGATTTTAAAGGGACAGTTCATCCCCAAATCAAGAATACTTGTTTTCCCCCCGGACTGTAGTGTTATTTATCCGTTTACATTTTTTTTATGTGAGTTGCAGAGTTTTGGAGATATCAGTTGTAGAGATGTCTGCCTCTTGAATTTAATGGAACTAAATGGCACGTAGCTTGTGGCGCTCAAAGCACAAAAAATACATTTGAAAAATTCAAATCCAGTGTCTCTTTCCAAAAATCATGAGCCAGTTCCTCAAGATAATCCACAGACCTTGTTGTGAGCAGTTTCATGTAGGAACTACTTGTTTTCTGTTAGAAATAAAGTAGTTCCAGTAGATTCTATTGCAGAAAGAGAGTAGTAGTAGGTCTGTGAATTATTTTGCACAACCAGGTCATGATTTCTGTAAAAAGACACTGCTGTTGAGTTTTTCAATGTATTTTTTTTTTTTTTGTTGACACTTTTAGACGCATTTAGAAAATGTGTAAAATTACAAAAAAAAGATGTGAGGGATGTAACCAAACAAAAATGTTGTAAAAGACATAAAAAGACATAAAAGACACAGAGGCAGACTTGATTGTGGAGAAAAGGTGAGTTTCAGTTTGCTATGCACAGCAACAGCCAGGAGAAATGTCCTTCAGAGGACGACTTTTTACTTTTATACTTTCATTTCAGAGCCTGTACTTTTTCACTTTAGTAAAGAGGTTGAATCAGTACCTCTACTTTTACCAGTGTTTTTTCCAGAATCTGTTCTTCTACTTGGGTAATGACTTTGTATACTTTTGCCACCTCTGTAAATATTACTACAGGCCAGAGAAGAAATATGTATTTTTGAATTGGGGGTGAACTCTCCCTTTAATGATGATGATTTATTTTTCTTTTATTTCTCATAGTGGCCTGCTCTAACATATCTGTGAACCTAAAAGACTTAGCCATGTCCTTGACTCAATCCCCTCCCTCTCAATCCTCTTTGATTATATAAGCTACTATGAGAGAATGGAAGCTCTGCAATTCAGGACTGTTCAAATTGCGGCTTATGGGCCAGTGGCATCCCCAGAAACATTCTGTGCAGCCCTTGAACGTGACATGAAATGCGTGCATTATATTTTAATTATTCCATTTTAATACTTTCACTTTCAATAGCCTTCATTTTAAGATTCTAAGTCAAAATTGATGTTTAACCCTTATAATGTCCTGGGTCATTTTGGACCCCAAACAAAAACTTTTTCTGTCATAATATGCTTGTTTTTTCATCAAATGGTCTGAAAATAACGGGGGTTGTTTAATACTATGATCTTCACAACTAAAATAAATTTGAAGTAATTTGATTGAATTATCAGTGTTTTTTTTAATTTAGTAACGTTCATTGTCCTCTGGGGTCCAAAAATACCCCACAGCACAAGGGGTGCAAAGGGGCAAACTGTCACATGCGCTGGGCCTGGAGCTGCTAAAAAGGAAGATGTACATGGTGGGAACAGTACGAAAAAAATAGGCCCGAGCTTCCCACTGCACTGGTGGAAAAAAAACCAGGGCTCGGTTTTCGTCAAAGTTCGCCTTCACCAAGACCCATGCTCTTGTGTCGTATCACCCTAAAAAACAAAAAAATCATCGTGATACGGCTGTGAACAACAAGGAGGGAAAAAAAGTGTAAAATTAGTATTAATAGGTTGGTCTGAAGTTGAATAAAAAGATGAAACACAAATTTGTGTGACAATGTTATGTTTTGTGCTTTTTAACTGTCATACCAGTTTGGGATCCAAATGGACCCCAGAGGGCCATGAGTGTTACTCTGTCGGGAGGAGATTATAAGGGTTAAGTGTTTTTAGTACAGATGTATTACACTAAATGTCACTTATACATCAGCATCTGGCCCAACGATGACCAAAAAGTCATTTTGATATTTTCAGGTATTTTAATTTATTAATAATTAATCATGTAACCCCTTCTTTTTTTCAGAATTTATTTTCCTGGAGAACAGTTAAAAGGTCTGATGAATCCCTCTGCACTTGGGGGTGTTACTACATTTTCAGGAATAACTTCTGCCAGTGATGCTAGCGCTGTATTTTGGTGGACTGCAGAAGTGAGATGGAAGGGCCACCATGGAAAAGGTTGAGGAGAAAAGGAAGTTTCAGAAAAAAAACCCTCAACCAGCGTTCTCAGGGGACTGATAAAGTGATCTGCCTTATCTGCAAACAGGTAAATTCAGTGCTCCAGTATTCTGTATGAAAAGAAAATCCCAGGGGAGCAAAGTCATGACCCGGCCTACTCTGACTCTGATTGGCTACTACTCCGTGTTGCCTTTGTTGGCTTGGGTCATCTGAAATGGTTAGGTTTAGGCATGAGGGGTGTGACTGGGTAAGTTTAGGGTAAGATAAGATATTTTATCTTTTCAAAGTGTCATGCACCAATGGGTGCCCAGCCCACATGGGCTCATAAGACACTACAAACAAAAACAAACAAGACAGGAGTAAATATCAGGATACAATGAGAGCAAAAGAAACAGAACTACACTTCCTTCATGACAAACAATCTTAAACCAAATGCTGATACTCAAACCTGCTTCTTAGATATTACATCAGCATACCTTGGCCATATCTAAGGCACATCACTGTGCCTTTGAACACATCAGATATAAAGTGCCCTTGTGTGCTGTTTCAACACAGGTTGAGCAAAGAGAAACACTTTGTCTCCAACAGGTACTGAAGTCTACATTCAGGGTGGTAAAAATCACACTTTCAGACAGTTCAGACAGTTAATCAGACAGTTTTGGTTTACACAGAATTTCCTCTGTTTATGATCTTCAAATAATAAATATATCAGGGTAAGCCAATCAGAGGCAGTATAGGGTGGGTCATGCCTGTGCCATCCTGAGAAAAAAACATATTACTGTATAACCCTCCATTCATGGCAGTCGAAAATAAATGTTGGGTTGATGGTTAGAAACTTTTCATTAATTTATGTATTACATTTTTTATTTGGTACCAGGTTGTAATCGTTAGTTGCAGTCTACATAGTGTGAGTTATTTTTTTTTAGCATTAATCCTGATATCAAATCAGGTAAAACAATATTTTAAAGCTACAGAGACCAGTGGATCAGGGTGGTCTTGGTATTCCAAACCTTTTATTATATCATTTTGCCTTTGGCCTCCGGCACATGCTCCACTGGTCTCTACCCCAAGAGCGAGCACCTCCCTGGTATACCATTGAGAGCACCCTATGTAAACCACTTCATCCTATTCACTCTCTCACAACCAAGCTGACAGCTGATAAGCAAACTCACCCAATTTTGTCTCATATGCAGTGGCTGTGGAAGAGAGTCGCTACTATATGTAAATTCAACCCACACCTCCATCTCTCAGCTTCTATTTGGTTAAACCACAAGTTGTGTATAGGGCACTCACCTGTCATCTGGAAATTGTGGTTTGACAGAGGAATTAGGGTACTGGGAGACCTGTATGAGGGGGGCACTATTAGGTCTTTCAGAACCTAAAGGAATCCTTTGCGCTACCTCAACATCAGTTCTGGCATTACTTACAAATGAGACACCTTCTTGTCCAAATATTTGGATCTCCCTCCACACCACCCCCGACTGCAGACACTCTCACGCAGATACTCAAGGTACTTGGGGCAGGGCATGAAGCATCCCGTTACTATTCGATGCTTCTGCGCAGTTCAGACAATTCTGCCTCTGCCCTTAAAAGGGTGTGGGAGTCCGATGTGGGCACAGCATATACAGAGGAGGAGTGGACTTTGATGTTAAGAAATTCCAAAAAGATGTCCAGAGATCTTAAAACCAGACTAATTAAATTTAAGATCCTGAACAGAGTCTACTGGACACCACTAAAACTATACAAGGTCAAACTAAGGGACAGCCCTCTATGCTGGAAATGCCAGGGGGGAGAGGGCACTCTGATGCATATGCCGTGGGACTGCCCAAACATATACGAATTTTGGATGGGAATTAGCGCCCGGATTGAATGCATTCAGAAATGCAAAATCCCCTTTTCTCCACGTCTGTTTATTTTAGGGGATCCATCACTTCTTAACGGTCTCAGTCCCTCAGATGCAGAGTGGATTCAGACAGCACACATGCTGGGATGT
This sequence comes from Lutjanus argentimaculatus, assembly GCA_034769285.1. NCBI lineage: Eukaryota > Metazoa > Chordata > Actinopteri > Lutjaniformes > Lutjanidae > Lutjanus > Lutjanus argentimaculatus. The sequence goes on from JAWZSL010000087.1 coordinate 189,143, forward strand.
AAACTAATTATGTGTGAATGGAAAGCCTCCAATGATCCCTCAGTTAGTACCTGGTTTAGTCAGCTTGGTCATCTGGCAGCATTGGAAAAGCTGACATTCAGACTAATGAATAAAGTCGACCTCTACATGTCAATATGGAACAATTGGGAAACCCACAGCTGGGTCCCAGCCAGATGTTTGATTCATAGGTAAACCCTCATGTCCTCCATCTTACTGCGTACCAGTGTAAAGACATTTAGTTACTTCATTGTTACTATTTTAGCTTCTGTTTGTATTGTAAATATTTTATCAAGCCTCCCTATTCTCATTAGATACAAATTTACTTTATTTAATGATTATCCTTTTAATCTGTACAGTTTATGTATTGTTTTGTTCTGTGTTCTTATGGTGTATTGAAAATGATAATAAAACTATAAATTCCAAAAACAACAACAACAATATTTTAGTGGTTTTAAGGAATATAAATACTGGAAACAGATATCAACATGTTGTTTAAAGACTCTCAGCAATAAAATACAACACATCTTTGTAACGTCTAAAGGTGCTCCCCCAATCATTTGTGTTTAATGCAACGTAGCCCCATTGTTGCTGTTATGTTCAGTATAGAACATCAGTTTGACATCATGCACAGTAACCTAAAGCAAATGTCATTAACTAAATGATTAGAGTTATTCATAACTTTACCATCATAGAAGTGCATCAATAACTTTTTTGTCCTAAAACCAATCCAGTTACGATGAAGTGAATCAGTTAATGCAGATGCCTTTTGAGCACATGTTAAAGTAGTGTGTGTTTGAATGCAGTACACATTTTAAGTCATTTTTTTTCCACTCACCTGCTCGGGCTGCTTAAGTCTTTACACTCTGGATGACCAGCTTTAATGTGTTTTGTCAGGTTTGAAGTCCACCTTGAGTCATGTTTTAAACAATACAAAATGCTCTGCAACAAGTAATAAATTGTGGCTATGTTTTTTTCAAATACCTTGTAAAATGGCTTACACTGGCTCTACACCTTGCTTTCATTTAGTATTCAAGGACCATGAATATGCAAATAGTCTCCACCCTCTCCATACAGCCAACACCCCAAACAACCCCCACACCTACCCCTCAGAGCTGCACCTGGCCTCTCCTGTTTTTTGCTAGCTAATCACAGTAACTAGCTACATATGGCTTCTCCTGGGGGCCGCTAATGATATGCGAAGTGCCACCCCCTCGTTAACAGGATTGGTCCCTTAGGTTGATGATGTCATATACCCAGCCTGTCTGAATCTGTTTTTTTGAGACTGCAAAGCAAGAAATGCTCAGTCATGGTGTTTACTGTTTATTTCGCCTGTGATATGTCTTGTAACACATGAAAAACACCACATGGACATGTTAACAAGGTTAAAAACACTATTTTCACTGGAGGGGGCCTTTAATCAAATGTCCTGATCCTTATCAGTAGCTTTAGTGATGTAGAATAGTTTAATGACTGAGAAAGGACATATGGGACATTACAGTAACCATTGTTATTATAGGATGTGTCATCACAGACATACACAGACATGTCTACTCTGCTCATCAGTCCTCCCTCTCACTGTCCCACAGCCTCACAGGGAGTAACTTGACAGCCTGTATGATCCACTGAAGATAGAAAAAGGTATCTCTCTGGAGGGAAATACCACAATAAGGATGAAAAAATTAAAACATGCAACAGAGAGAGAGAGTCAAAAAAATAAAGGTGCATGGAGCAGAACTGGTTTTGTTAGTTCATGATACTGACCACAGAGAATGAGGAAAACCTGAGACAGAAGGAAGGAAGGATAAAAAATACAACAAAAGGCAACATAAAATCAAAGGTGATGCAAACACAGGTGGCAGAAAGACAAAGAGAGCACTACCAAGGAACACACACAAGGAAGGAAACCTGTCGAGAGAAATGTGGTAAGAGACTATACCTTCATTATGACTATTTATTAAAGAATACATTTATTCAGTGAGGTAAAGTGAATGAAACATTAACAATGCTCTGCAGGGAGATTCAGATGAACTAGCAGACTAATGAATAGATCAAATTTAGCGGTGGTGGGAAAAGTTTTCAGACCCTATACTTAGGGAAGACTACTTTAAGTGGCCCTGATTATAATTTTATACATGTATAATGTTTAAGTACATATTTTTCCTCTGGCCTGTAGTGCTATTTATCCATCTAGATTTTCTGGGTGTGAGTTGCAGAGTTTTGGAAATATCAGCCGTAGAGATGTCTGCCTTCTCTTCAAAATAATGGGTCTAAATGGCACTCGGCTTGTGGTGCTCAAAGCACCAAAAAAATCAGTTTGAAAAACTCAACAGCAATGTCTCTTTCCAGAAATCATGACCTGGTTGCTCAAAATAATCCACAGACCTTGTCGTGAGCAGTTTCATGTAGGAACTACTTTCTTTTTGCAGTAGAATCTGCTGGAACTAATTTCTTCTTAATAGAAAGTCAACATGTTCTTACTCCCTACTCCTCAAATGCCACAGCTTGGTCAGTGGCCCTAAACTTAAAACAATGACACTCTACGTACCCCTCAATCGTCACTTTGCACATGCAGGGGTCTAGTTCATGGTAATGAATATGCAACATCTGATTAGACTTTCAAAATAAAGCTTACTTTAAAACATTTCACATTTCATGAGTTTTGGACATACAGGAAAGGATGAAGTCAGGTGACCTTCATCGTCATGGTAACAATAATAAACAGGTTGGATGGTTACTGTTGTGAAACAGTCACAGTTTGGTTTCCTTAAGGCAACAAGACTACTTGGTTAGGTATATAAATAATATATGTTAGTAATTTAAGTCCAGTTACAGGACATGTACAGCAGTTTCAAGTCCTCCTGTTTGTATGACCCTTCCATCCACTCCATCCTCATCAGTTATTTTGTTTGTGCTACTGTGTGACACACTAACTAACACTAACTAACTAACTGATCAAGGCAGCAGTAGACAACACCAATGTTCTGCAAGGGAAAATAACTTTTTCCTTCTTGTTACTTTGGATCAAATACATGGTATTAACAAATACAAGACTGGAGTGCATATTTTGTAGATCAGAAGATGAAGAATGAAAAGTATCCAATTCATTTTGGGGTGCTATATTACAATATGTGTTTGCTTCTGATAGTACCATGTGACATACAGATAATGTTTCATGTTCCTTCTTTTTGTCTCTCTCACATTAGACTAGACAGTATCACAGTCTGCAGACACGCTCAAAAATTCTCCCTGACAGGAAAAATCCAAACACTCACTACGGCAAAACCACCTGTGCTAGAAGTCGCCCACACACTGGCTCTGCACTGGGAACTGACTGAACAGGACCAACACATGAATTACTTTGTCATGTCAGATCCAGATCTCGTCATTTGTACTCCTGAGGGATTAAAGGGTTCCACCTCTTCTCTCATTCCCAAAATGGACAACAGAAGAGCACTGACGCTTCCTTCCATGTTGGCAGTTCCTCCACCACTACCTCCCAAGCGCTACCAGAGGTCATTTGCATTTGAGAAAACTTTAAGCCAGGACCCACAATTGAAAACATTTAATATAGAAAATGAGCCTTTGAACTCTCTGGCATGCCACACATCTCCTGTGCTGGGTGGAGTTAAACAAAACAGTCAGTGCTCAGATCTTGCTCCTGGGGAAGCACCTGGCATGCACAATGTCTGCAGATTTGGAACTTTACCAAAAGTTGAACCAAAATGCCAAACACAGTTTTCTCCAAGACCTCTTCTTACAGCACCTATAAAACCTCCACGTCCCAATAAGCCAGTGAGGGCTGAGACAGAAGAAGGAAAGCAACAAGAGCCAGAATGGAAGAAACTCAAAGAAAGTTTGGGAGACAAGAGGAACAAGCAGGGACAAGATCCAGCTGAAAGAAATGAGAAAAGGGAAAACAATGAAGAAATATCTCAAATAGAAAGTCATCTGGACATGGGCAAACCTCCACGACAGATCATAGTATTATTTACAGACATGAAGAACAGTGGAGACAAAGGAGAGGACAGGGGGAAGAGAGGTGAAAATCCAAGTAATATCTGGTTGACCACTCCTACCATGACAGAAAATTCATCCCTGCAGGCAATGAAATGCCAGAACCAACCAGAACCAACTCCACCACAGCTTCCTCCAAAGCAACATCGAAAATGTCCTCCAATACCGCCCATCAAACCTCCACAGCTCTTCAGTACCATGAGGTCTGGGATAGAAGTGGAGAAGGAGAAGAGGAATCAGGAGGATAAACAAGGGAGGGAAAAGGGCTTGGTGGACAAGGAAAGGGATAAAAAGGAAGGAGAAGGAAAGGACAGAGGAAAGGTAAATGGAGATACTGAATCAACCAGTCAAACATTGACAGTGAATCAGGAGGTAGAATTGCCAAGAGGACAGAGATTTTGTCTCAGACCCCCTTGTAGAAACAGACCAACGCTGGTAACCACAGCTGAGAATGGAACCCTTCATCATGAGTCTCAGAACCCAGGGACACAGCACCAGGACAAAGCAAATGAACACATCCAATCTGTTCCTCTTCCACAAGAGTCTTCTACTCGGGTCAACCCTACAGGGACAGACTCAAACATGGGGACACTCAAAGGGACAGACAACAACAAAGAAATCCTGCAAGAGGTGCAAGAGTCTGAAAGGATTTCTGGATTGCAATTTGGACCTCTGGAAGGGACAGGGGTGGCACAGGAAATTGCTGATACACTTTTGGATGGACAACTGAAGCAAACAAGCCAGAAGACCAACGCGAGAGGAAAGGTGAAACAACTTGCAAAGAAGATGATTGGTAGATGGAAGGAGGGAAGAGATGAGAAAAGAAGAATCAAGGCGTTAGAGGTGGAAATAGATGGCGAGGATTTTGTTGAAATAACACAAGTAAGTTTCACTTCGGTTACCCCTCAAAACTTGTGAACTTCTAAAATGTGTATATTGTCAGGGAATGCCAGCATCTTCCTGGAATGTCTGGATTTACATTTAGTTATGCACAGTCATACTAAGGGGCTAATTAATACAACGACAGTCTTTCATTTTGATCAAGACAGCTTCTGTCATTCGATACAGTTGGTGACCAGACAGTTCTACAGAAGCATGAAGATGGTTACTTGTTTACATCTGGCATTAACATGTGTCTTGGGTGATTGGATCGCAAGGTGACACAGCTAAATACAAGTGTGTGGTATCATATATGTTTGTGCGACACAACCAGAAAAAGCCACAACAGCACATCTTGTGGATGGAATACACACAAAGCCAATGCCTGATGTCCTCCGGTTGCTCTGCCTCAACTCTCAGTGATTTTCAGAGTTTGCTGATAGACCAATGGCTGTAATAATAGTTAGGGCTGGGTATCATTTAAAAAAAAATACTAATACCAGTACCTCTAAAGTGATACCGATACAAATAGAGTACTTCATTCAATATATTTTGAAGGTTCTTTATAAAGAGTGCTCGTGGTGATTGGCTGTGAGGAAAACCATACAAATGATCATTTTTTAGATCATTGGACTGGAGAAGTTTTGATACTACTTGGTATTGCGTTATTTCAATTGATACCTAAAGGTACTGAGTACCGATACCTAACCTAACTGTAATTTTGCTGCTGTTAGCTAGTTAGCTGTGTAACTAGTGGTCCTATTAGTAGCTGACTCTGTTGACTGGGAGCTCAGAGAACCAGGGAAGTGTTGGTGTTTACACTGCTAGCACAACAGCTTTGGACCACTGGGAGGAGGTTTAATACAGCAAATAAAGCTTTCTTTAAGCTACAAATCTAATACGACCACTAGCTGCATGGTTAACTGAGCTAGCTGGCTAACAGCAGCTAATGTTACTATTAGCAGCATTTAGTGGTTACTTTAGCAACTAATAGAGCTATCTGTCGATTAAGAACTGTGAGTTGTGGCAAAGCACCGGAAGGACATCAGAGGAGGATAAGCCTCATTCAAACGTGCAGCCTTTCCCATAAATGTTCCAGCACTTGGAAAGAGTCACATATGAATGAAACCAAAATTAATTTTCTGGGAAATCTCTACTGGCAATTTCCCACCCATTATGGCAGGAAGGCTGTGTTGTGGATGAAAGCAGGAATATTACCAGTCAGGGCCAGCCCCAGAAACACTCACGTCTCAGCGTCTGTTTTTTCAAACCTATTTGTCTCATTTGTGGTCTGATGAACAAAGTAAATTCAGTTAATCAAATTCAGGTTAAAAACAATAACACATTTGGTCTTTGGAAACAGGAATGATACACATTTATTTTGAAATAGACTGGGGGAATTCTGGTAGTATTCTGGTCGTAAACTTCTGTGAAATATTTTCTCATTCATCTCTAGTCTCATTCATCGACTAGTGAAACCAGGCTTCCTTAACTGAATTGAACTGCTGTTTTATCTGAAACAACATATCAACATGGGCCCTTGCATTTTTTTAATGCAGTGCTGTTTTTGGTCTTAACATCCAGTAAGGCGTTGCTTGAGTATCTAGACTACAGCTCTTAATGCAGCCTTTAAGCAGCCAGTCCATGCTTTTCTTCTCAGGTTTCTACCAAGAATTGTGTTTTGTAGTGTTGAACCAAGAAAAAAAAAGGTCTATATTATTCTACACCTCACTTTGAAAAAGCTTTCCTTCATTGTCTACTAGAAAGCAGTTGTGATAGCATGAAAAACAACATGTAGTAGTATGTTTATCAAAATTAAAAGTTTCTATTTCATGATTATTATCAAGGATGAAAGCAGGGATGGAGAGGACGGAGGGCTGAAGGATGAGGAGACAGAGAAAGGGACAGATGAAGTTTCTGTGGACCAATCAGCAGTGACAGAGACACAGATCCATGCTGATTTGATGGAGAGGGGATTAAAAGAAGAACCCCAACATCTGAAAGGTGAACTACAACCACTCCTGCTGCCATTCTCTCTCACAAGTCCATCCAGTGTTCAGTGTGTTTGACTAATTGCATCAGTCTAATAGATAAAAATATAAACTGATGCCAGAATATTGAGATATTTTAGAGCTTTTTCAGTCATCTGTTCCAAAAGACAATGTATACTTTTTTAATGCCCACTGTTTTTGTTTCAGTAGCTAGTTGCTTCACATTTTTCACACCTGTAATCAGGTATATGTATATTAAAACAGCTTTTGCTTGCTGCATTCATTCTTCACATTCAACAAATAAGGAGAGGATCTTTCAATGCCCAGAATGAACAGGAGAAATGATTGCACAGGTATATGGGCACTGGACTTGGTTGTTTTTTTCCCTCCTCCTGCAGTCAGCAGCTGGTTATCTTAACTAAGCATAAAGACTGGAAACAGGAGGGAAACCACTAGCTGATTCACACTTTGGTTTTGCACTGTTTGCGGGCACAGTTCACCCCCAAATCAAAGATACACATTTTCCTTTATCTGTCTAGATCATTTTGGTGTGAGTTCGAGAGTTTTGGAGATGTCGGCTGTAGAGATGTCTGCCTTCTCTCAAATATCATTGAACTAGTCATGTGGTGCTCAACTCAACACCAGTGTCTCTTTTAGAAATCCTGGCCTAGTTATTCAAGATAATCCGCAGACTTTGTTGTGAGCAGTTTCGTGCAGGAACTATTTTCTTTGCACAGAAATACTATCACTTGTGTTTTTTAAATGTATTTTTTGGCAGATCTCCACCAGGCTGCCTAAAAAGAATATTTGGATGAAACCTCAACAGATTATAATTACATTTATTTTGTAATTTGATTACACGCAACTAGAAACATGTTAGTTACTGTCCAGCACTGCTAGTATCCTGTGAGACATTAGGTGAAATTTTGTCATAATTAGTGTATAATTTTATAATTAGGGCCAAAAATATGTTTCGTGAGGTCACAGTGACCTTTGACCTTTAAACACCAAAATTGAATCAGTTCATCTTTGAGTCCAAGTGATCATTTGTATTGTGCATTTTGACACAGAATGGACTTCTCTTAGTCCTTCTCTTTCACTCTGGAAATACAGAAACACAAGCACATCAGAGCAACATGGCTGCATGCTTGCATGAGGCTATATGCCTCAAAAATACTGACTGATAATATTCTGCAAACTCACACAACTCATACGCTAGCAGGATACAGGTGGTTATTTTACTGATTTCCTCAGTAGCAGATTACCAGGTGAAGCACTATATTTTTACTTCTTTTACTTTGCTCGCAAGACTTAGACATAAATCTCATATTTACATTACTGATAGCATGTTACTCGTACACACTCATTATACATCTGTGTTGCTACTTGTATACAACTTTTTTATCCCTTTTGCTCATCTGGAAATACAGAAACACAGGCAAATTAGAGTAACATGGCTGCATGCTGCAGACCACTGATCCGGAATGACACTGGTATCCCACTGTGTCCTACCCTAAGGACCCAGGCTGCCCCAAGTGCCTGCATGAGCTTTTCACAATATAATCACAAATAAACAGGGGTGGAAGTAACTAATTACAAATACTCAAATTACTGTGAGCAAGTATTTTGGGGTACTTTTATGAGTAGATTTTCAAGTCTGTACTTTTACTCGTACTTAAGTATGCCGTGGGTGCTCTTGTTTGTCAGCTTGTCTTCTTCCTGCCGTCACCATTACTGAGTTTTGTTTGAATGACAGAGGGAGAGCTTGCTTGCTCTTGTTACAGTGCACCTGGATGACGTATTTCTGCTTTTACATCAGTCCCAGTTGAGAGCAGGTACTGTGATTGGTTTCCTTCTGTGAGGAACACAGTGTGTGGCTAATTGCATTTCAGAAAAAAAAAAAAAACAGCAACAGCTGATTTTAAAGCTCTGCTTAGAATAAAAGTGACAAGTAACAACAACCTTCCTAGAAATGTAGTGGAGTCAAAAGTACAATATTTGTTTTTGAAATGTGGAGTGAAAGTCTGAAGTTTCCAAAAAAATAAATACTCAAGTTAAGTACAGTACTCAAGTAAATGTATTTTGTTACTGTCCACCACTGCTCATTTGATATTGTTTTGTCTGGTGGAGCCTGTAAATGAATAAAGAAAATTAAACTTAGACTTAAAATTAGAAAGAAAATGACCAAAAAAAATGAAAATGAGAAAATAAACTTGTGTTTTGTATCTTACATATTATTAATGATTAATTGATTGTTAGAATGTCATTGGCTCAGGAAAACGTACAAAATCTGCAACCCTAGTTTGGAGAGGTGCCTGCGACATCAGTGGTTAAAAGTAACTAATAAACCAATCAGAGTCCAATCAGGGGCCACCAATCAGTACAAACATTAAACTTTACTTATATAATTGCTTATTTCCCATTTTACACAGTTTTTTCAGCTCCCACCAAGTGTGTAGTTCAGTGAAGCTGGTGCAGGAGCTCCTGTCAGGTGATGATTGGGCACAGTTGCTGGACAGCTCCAAACATGAGCCACCTCCATGCCTGACACACTCAGAGGACACAGGACTGCCAGGTGTGGACCTCCTGTTTGACTCCAGCACTGAACCAGATCTCGCTCGGGATGTGTTTGAAGGCAGCCCTGCTGTCACGGAGGAATCTGTCTATGAGGACATTGATCTAACAAATATTATAACACCAGAGCAACAGGAGATGAACAGAGCACCCACTGCTGCCATACCACAGATCATACTGGAGAGTGAAACAAATCCGATGAGTGAGTATGAGCAGGCTGGATGATGTGTTTATGTGTTATCAGAAGACACGTGATGGATTATCATATCAACACAGGTGAACACAGATGTGTTTTAAAGGCAGACACCTTAATTATTGAACTGAAGCTGTAGAAAAACCTACATACACTGTAAAAAAAAAAAAAGTTAAGACAACTTAAAATTTTAAGGCAATGTGCTGCAATAGATTTTTGAGTTTTGAGCCCAACCCAAACTCGTAGGTTTTGAAATAAAATTTAAAAACTTTTGCTGACCTAACCAAAACCTAACCTGACCAAAAATGTAACATTTGCTTTCACCCTAATGAATTTACTCAATATTTTTTGAATACATTGTTTTGAGTTTCTAAAATTCAAAGCTTTAAGTTTATCTAAAAGAGAAAAGTAAACTATCTCAACAAAAGATCGGTTGTTGATAAAAGTTTTCTCAACTTTTTCATTTTTACAGTGTAGATGTTTCTGATATTCGGTATCATATATATCAGGGTTTATTTTCTGGGGTAACAATGAGATAGAAAGTCACTGAAACATCATTCTGATAAAATTTAAACATTAAAGGTTCTGTAAGCTTACTGAAGTTTTGGGAATAAGATTCAACACTTATCAAACAATCAACTATCTGTGATTGGCCTCATGTCAAGGGTTGAATGTTCTAACGTCTGAAAACAGAACCAAGAGGAGGAGCAGAAATCTAGTTTTCTTTGAAACCATTTGAGTTATATTAAAAGTTATTGTGGAACTTTTGAAGAAGTAAAAGCTGCCTACCCCAGCTTTAAATTCCCTACTGAAAGCCAGACTAATTTACTGCTCCCTAAGAAGAAGGTTCACCCCAAAATCAATATTACATATTTTTCCTCAGGCCTCTAGTGCTAGTTATCCATCTGTTTTGTTGTGAGTTGCCTATATTGGATATATTGGTGTAAAGATATCTGCCTTGTCTCCAGTATAAAGGAACTAGATGTAGTCCTGTGGTGCTCAAAGCACCAAAAAATACATTCTTTTTTTTTTTTTAGAAAGAAAGTTCCAGTAGATTCTAAAGTAGTTCCGGTAGGTTCTACTGTGGAAAGAAAATAGTTCTCTCATGAAACTGCTCACAACAAGGTGTGTGGATAATCTTGAGTAACCAGGTCATGATTACTGGAAACAGACATTGCTGTTTAGTTTTTCAAGTGTATTTTTTTGTTGTTTGTGCTTTGAGCACCACAAGCAGAGTGCCGTCTGGTCCCAATATATTGGAGAGAAGGCAGATATCTCTATGCTGTCAGCCTCACTGTTTTGTTTTTGTTTGTGTGTACATGTGGTCATGTCGCCTGTGTTCTCTCGTATGTCTAAGGCAAATTTCCCCTAAAGGAGACAATAAAGGCTTATCTTATCTTATCTTATCTTATCTTATCTTATCTTATCTTACTGTAACTCTCCTATGGCTCTATCAGTGCCAAATTAAGTTATTGCTAATGCTGCTTCACACACTGATTTCCGTCAGTGGATGGATGTGTTGTAAGTCTGTCAGGCAGTAATGGAAGAGTGACGAGCAGCCACAGTGAGCTGTTAGATGAAGATCTGCAGGCAACAGGCTGCAAACCACCAACTCCTCAGCAACATAACCAGCTCCTGTTACTCCTTTTCAACTGTGCAGCATGAACTCAGATGGAGACTGTAATTATAAGACAACCTGAGCTTGTTTGGCTGCACTGTAAACAGATGCCATAGTTGCTCTAACGTTTCTTCTTGCAAACAGCCCAGAGGACCAAAGACATCTACGACACAGTGGAGTTTATCCAGCCTGTGCAGCCTACAAACACACACGTGGATTTTTCTGATATTAAGGTTAGTGAGAGGTTCTAAACATTTTGTCATTTCTATATTTTCTGTTAAATATCAGATCATGTTTTAACTGTCATGTTCATTTGTCTTCTCTCTCAGTCTCAGGGGGTTCTGGACAGTGCAGCTCAGAAGTATCTCATCAGACTGAGCAAGAAGAGGAAACGCAGAGCAAAGCAGAAGCAGCGCCGCCATAACAGCCAAGGTCAGACACTCACCTCTTTTCTAATCAATCGATCTATCACATTATACTGTTTTACACAGTCTGACGTCTGACACACACACAGAACATGACAGAGTATCTCTCTGTATAAAGGAAAAGGAAAAAAGTAAATGTTTAAAAATGACTTGTTTTAAAGCAGAGACCCGCAGCCTGTCTCTGTCCACCACCTCTCCACAACAAGTCTTCACTGCCTCCATCTTCTACAGCGTCCCAGCGTCAGGAGGAGAGGAACAGCTCTCTGCAGTCAAGGTTAGCACAAGGAATACTTACTTTGATGCTGATGAATTTGTTCATCTGATGTTCTCATCTTTTCTCTGTGTATGTTTTTTCAGTCTGGAGGAAGCAGTCCAAGAAGTCTGGCCAAGATAAAGACAGCTCTGAAGGAAAAAACAATGCAGAAAGCAGCACAGCCAAAAGAGGACAGAAGGAAGTAGAGGACACTTTATACACAGTGTGTAATAATAACATCAATAGCTTGATTTTTTTTGTGTGATTATATGAATAATGTGTACAAAAAGTAAGGATATTTTTTCCTTGACTATCATGCACGTATTGATTTTAAGTTGTTTTCAGTGTCCTTTAACTAAGACTGTAATGACCTGTATAAATGTAATGTTACAGTAGAAGACTTAAGCGTTTTTTATATTTGTTTATATTTTCTTAGTAGGCAGTTTGAAGGAGTTTAAAGGGGATACCATCCCTCCTGTTAACCTACCAACCCCCTGACAATCCCCTTTCCTGGCAGCAGAGAGCGTGCAGGGCAGAGTGGTTGTAAAGTGGAATATGTTAGTCTAATCTGTCTGACTTGTTATACCCACCAGGCGTAAGCTAGCGCTTTAATTGTGCCTTAAAAGTTGAGCCCATTGAGCCCCGATGACATCAAAATTCGGTCCAAAAGAGACCCAAACAGCCCAACATTTTTCTTAACAAGCTTGCCTCTCTGTACCAAACAGTAGGAGTTGGCAGGGACAATAAATACAGGAAATTGGAACTGGCAACGACTAAACTGGGGAGAATACCATACAGACAGAGTTCCTTTGGGCAGTCAGCCTTTTCCTATCAAGCAGCACACACCTGGAACAGTGTACTCATAGAACTCAGGACCATCACATCTCTTAACTCGTTCTCCAAATCAACAAAACAGTGATTACTGGACAGTCAAAGATGTTATCATGATCTGAACTAGTAGTTATGTCTTTGTTTTTCGTACTGTATGTTGGCCTTATGTGCTCTTGTATAGTACGTTTCCTTCATGTGTTTTGGTTTTATGGTTATGTCACTGTCTTGTTAGTTGTGCTTGTGTGCTGTTGTCTTTGCTTATGTGGTCTGCTTTGTGCTTTTGTGTGTTTGTTTGAGGCTGTGTGCTTTGGTCTGTGTTGTGTTTTATGCTGTAGTTTCATTTTTGTTATATGGTTATGTTATTGTTTTATTAATAGTGCTTATGTCTCTTGTCTTTGCTGTTATGTGCTTTTGTTTATGGTTATGTACTTGCTCTGTGCTTCTGTGCTTTCTATATATGTTTATGTGCCCTTCTATGGACATGCCATCAATACACTTTTATCTGTGCTTATGTGCTTTTGTATGTTATTTCTTGTTATTTGTCTTTTTCTTATATCTATATCTATATCTATACATAGATACCATCAACATGCCAGGAACTGCAGAGGAAAATTAGCCTGTATGGCTAAATCCAGCACATTTACGTGACTTTAGTGATCATGTTAATTAATGTGCACTGTCCCATCTTAAATAGAATAAACATAAACATCAGCTGACGTTTGTTTTTATTATTGTCTGCAGTCATGCAACCAGCTGTGATCTATGAGGGGTGGTGGTTGGTACTTAGATGGGAATTTGTCTGAATATCAGGTGCTGGAAGTTTTTTCACTTTACATTTTGGACAGTAGAGGGCGCTGCTGCTGCTTCATCTGACAGCTGTCAGATTGGACTTCAATATTTGAAATAGTTTTGGAGCTGGATTGGTAAACAGATAGCGTGAAGGTAACAATTACAGTGAAAATGTGAGAGAGAGCTGCCCTTTCCTCTGCTCCTCTCAGACCATGAAATCAAGTATCAAAAGCCAACAAGCTGTGTCATCTACAGTATGTGTGGTTCTACTTTTGGGAAGGAGAACAAAAAGCAGCACGGTTAAAAAGATGCCAATTTTTGTCTTTCTTTTTATTAGTTATTTACCAAAATATCACACTTAATGTCCTCAAAATAATATATTCTGTACAACACAATGATGTTATATATACACATTTAAACTGAGTTTATTCAAAGATACAGGAAGCAAAAGTATGAGGGCTGCAGGTACGGGCAGATGAAGCACTGATGAATGTACAAAAAAATCATGTTTTTTCTCAAAACAAGAGGTGATCTTTTGAGCTACTGACTATTTTAATGTAAATCTTTGTAACCTTTCATGTATGCACTGTTTTCAGCAAAGTTGTTTTTACCTCATCAATAACAGTGTTTCTCTCAACGTATTTTTATACATTTTTAAGGTATCACATTTGAAAAGGTTGATGGAAACAAATGAGCTCATTTGTGTGAGAATGTGAGAAAGAAACACTTCTGATGTAGCAAACATTTAACTGATATGACTGATCAGCTGTTTCTGCTCTGACTGTTTCCTCATATCTCTAGAATACGTCCATGATAATTCAACACTAGGGATGCATGACATTGGATTTTTGCAGATATCCTATTGGCTGATATTTTCCAGCTCAATCCATATACAGTCCCTCCAGGATTTTGCAGGCTGTTTTGGACTTGTTGCAGACTAAAATACCTGATTTCACAGCAACTCTCCTCTAAAAGTGTGATGCATGTTACAATGTTTTTTGGTATTTTCTGCAATGAAAAGTTGCGATTTTTTGCAAGCACGAAATGACAAAATACAGAGGTACAGAAAGTTGATAAATGTTAATAATGAGACAAACCTTGCGTTCTTTCCAGAGTTGGAACTCGCAGGAAACTATATGATGATTGGTCAAATTTGCGGAAAAGTTAAAGTGATTGAAAAAAAATTGCAAGGTCATGCAGAATTCATGGGGATTGCTTGAATTTGCGTGAATTGTTGCGATTGCAACATTGCAACTTCCTGGAGGGACTGGATTTATATTTCCTACAGTCATGCAGTTAAACTGATGGAGCACAGAGCGACACAGAGGTGCTTTGCAGATTATTTTGTCATGTGAATACAAAATGTGTTAAAGTTTTCATAGATATCTCACTGTAACTGAGGCAGAAACAAAAAATTTACACAAAGTCAACAGCTTCTTAGAAAAAAAGAGAACACAGAGAGCTATTCTCTCTGTAAGACCACAAGATGAGAGAGATTCCCACTGAAATATGTCATCTTACCAAGGGATGAACAATTAATTGAACTATTATTGAAATAGAAATGCGACCAAATTCAATATCCAAATTGCAGGAACTGCAATTTTTAAATGAAAGGAAAATGTGTGACAACATGCGACTATAAATGAAGCACTGTGGCCTACAAATCATATTCTCCAGAAGACGGGGAACATGTTTGTTTGGTGCACACCACAGCAAAACTTACTTTACCATTATTTTTATTTATTTTTTCCCAGTGAAAATGAATTGAAAAAAAAAAAACAGTTTCCATTAAAATCGATCATATCGTAATTGCAGTATCTGTCAAAATAATCAGTGTGATTTTTTTTTTTTGCATATCATTCAGCCTCAATCTTACCTACAAAACACACAACTGCAGGGTGGTCATCTTCTTAAAACACATCAAAGTCCACACAGAAGTCTGCCAGGCTAAAGCTCAAAACCACACGTTCACACAGAAAAACAAGTACTTCTTGTCAGCTGCTGACATGAAAGGGACCTGCAGAGGAACGTAGAACTGAGAAGCTGTGTTACTATACAATTGGAGAAGTTCCTCCCTGCATGAAGAGAGGGTCTTCTCATGGTGTCACCTGCAAACTCTGAGCTCTTCTGACGTTAGTGCAACAGGTAATAAAATCCTCAAAGTGTCATGTAGACAATGTGTCCACCTCCACAGCTCCTATCTTCTCTTGGTTCCTCCAAAACCTGAGAAAACACAACAATGTCAGCCAGCTACAACATGTCTCTGGATGAGCTGATCTAGAAAAAAGTGGAGGCATTATCTCCTAAATATGACCTGATCTTTCATTTGCTTTTGTTTCTTTCTTGCTTTGAGACAGTAGGAGATATGAGGATGGTATTATTAGTGTGGTATTCTGTTAGTGAATAACCAATCAGATGTCCATAGCGTGCTGTTGTTATGCAAGGTAGACATGTTGACAGCAGCAAAACAGTATTATCCTGCAAGTTGTGGTCAGAGAGTTTATATTATTATATTAGTTTAGAGTAACAACATGATGAGCAGAGTGAGTATGTCAGGCTCCGATCCACTCACAGTCGCTCTGTTGTTTCAGGAGCACTGCTTTCAGAACTGACATTAAAGTTTCCAAAATGCCAGCAGGCAGATAACTGGATACATGGAAATTTTATAGCTTTATATTAGGTTATTCTTTCTACATATGTCTGTCTTGCACAGCTAAAAAAATAATGGGTCATACCAAAACAAAATGCAGTAACTTCCATTTTATCTGATCACTTAAGCTTTGAAAAGCAGAATAAATATGATATGATGTCAAATGAAATTGCACCTTTTACTGTTATTCTTTACATTATTGTTATTGTCATTATTTATTTACAACATTTATTGTTATATTACAGCACGCTTGTGATGTTCCAAGTAACTTTTAAAATCTAATTATTTCAATGATTTTGGGATGTTTCTGAGAATTTGAAGCTACTAATATTTATATTCAGATAAAATAAAACTGGAGTTTTAATATAAAACAAAATATGCTGTAACAGAAAAAAATATGAAATACCATCAAACCTTTTCTGATGATGATGATGATGATGATGATGATGACGACACTGACTGATTAATTTTAATTCATTTTCACACCTGGGATCAGAGTCTGAGGTGAACCTGTGAGTTATGACTCCGTGCTCTTATGTGAATGTTTTTCTACACTGTTGTTATATGTAGTAGTATGATGCACATAGTTGACATATTTCTTTATTTTCTGTATGTAATGTAATGTAACGGTTTGACTTGGCTTCTCTGTGGCTTTTTGCAGTTACTGTAATTAAAACCCCTTATTTTCTTCAAAATAAAACAAACTTGAGAGAAGATATTTGTCCACATGACAAAGGATGTCTTTAATGTCACAAAAAAGATAGAACTCATTTTTAACAAAAAAATGAAGTTTCTGTTTTTTTTTCCTTTGTAGGACAGAGCAGTTAAAGCAGTGTATCAATCTAATCTCTGTCAATTCAATCTAATCAATCAATCAAAGAGGGAACTACATCAAAATCTCCCTATACAACCTCGCTGTATACTGATACATTTCCTTGTATCCTTGTTGTGTCCTTGTATCCGTCTAAACTCTCAGGCAGCCCAACACTTAGTAACAGCTATCAAAGGAAAGCATGATATAAAAAAATGTTTGCAGTACAGCTGAAATTCCTGATCAGATCACAGAATCCGATGGGTTCTTTGTGAATTCAGTCAGTTTCTAAACTGCGTGTGAAACTAACGCGATCGTTACAGTGTTTGGTTTGTGGATGATCCAGCACTGGTTGCACTTGATTTTACTCCCTCTATCATTGTATTACACGGTGTTCTGAACCCACCACATCCACACTGAAGGGAGCTCTCCTGGAGTGGTATTTACATTGTGGTGGCCCCGTCATCTGCCTCCACTGTGATGAGTTCCAAGTAAAATTGCAGCTACAGTTACTGTAGTGGTGACTCAAGACTATTCTAATGTAAATCGTAACCATTTTTTTCATGTATGCGCTGTTTTCAGAAAAAAAGTTGTTCATACCTTGTCAATAACCGTGTTTCTCTCAGTGTATTTTTATGTACATTTTGAAGTATCGCATTAGAAAAGATTGATGGAAATAACTAAATTTAAAAATGTCTTCTTACTCAATTTTGCAAAAAGGTTTTTAAGCCTGTTTGAGGCAGTTTTTACCCTTTTCAAAAAAAGCTGACGTGCTTAAGGGAAGATAGAGACACTTTTTCTAAACTTTTTTCTTAACTGACATGACTGATCAGCTGTTTCTTCTCCAACAGTCTCCTCATCGCTCCCACAGCTCTATAACACATCCATCATCGCTCCACACCAGGGATGCATGATATTGGATTTTTGCAGATATGCTGTATGTTAGATTTGACCTTTATATAACCAAGATGTCCCACTGAGATGAAATATCTCTTTTACAAGAGAGACCGGGCCAAGGTAGCAGCCAACCACAACATATTAAAATGCAACAAATCCAAAAAAAATCCATAATAAAAAAACATCAGTTATTCAAGCATAGTGGCCTCTCAAGAAAAATATGCACACGTCTCCATCACCACATTCTTTCATTATTCTACATGCTGATATTTTCCATCTCAGTCAGTATGGATATGTTCTTTTTCCCACTTAAGTGCAGAGAATAGCAAGTCTCTCCTATTGTGGAATTAACTTATCATTATGCCCACTCTTACAGTGATGGCTCTGCCAGATGCAGACATAAACTACAGTGCTTTTCAAAATGGGCACATTTAAAGAAGAAAACTACTGCTGGCAGTTTTTTCGCTGGTGCCAGTTTTGCTACGATTGCTTACGATTTCCTCCTCACATGACTGACGCTGGGCGATCATTAGACATTTTAAATTTGCTTTTCTTTTTCACACATTTAAAAAAAAACTCCACACTGCAGACATACTCATATGTCAGACTGATACCGATATTTCTTTTTCCAGCCTTTATCAGCTGAGAGTGATACCATGCTGTTTTTATTGTGCATCTCCACACAGATCTCCTCACAATGATATATGAAACTAACACAGCTCTGCTGCAGCTGCTACAGCTCGTGTTCAATATATATAGAGTAAATTCATTGAAGTGAATGATGGTTAAAATTTTTATTTTTTCAATTAAACATTTCATTTTCAGCTAACAAAAAATGACAAATTAGATTCACAGTTAACTGCAACCAAATTTGCCAGAATACATTTTTCAAAGAGTCTGAGTTGGGCTCAAAACTCAGAAATCTATTACAGTACGTTGCCTTGAAATTTTGAATCATCTCAGCTATTTTTTAAAGTGTAAAGTGATTCTTACATTTGCCAACTGTAAAAATATGTAGCCTAAACACCAAATTTTAAAAGAACTTTTAAAATTTTGTTAACTACAAGGTGTGTCATCCCTATGACTCGGTGCCTTTTCCTCTAAATTTTGACAACGTATTCTTGAGTCTCCATCATCTCGCCATGGATGCCAAATCAAAAATATGTCTTCCAGGAAAAGCAAGACTTCAATATTTGTGGATCCAGACAGATCTTTTTTCCTTTATTTGGACAAAAATGGCTCCTTTGACCATAAAGGCTGCAGAAAAGTCTGTTTTCCATCCTGTTCTCCAATTGTTTTGAACCATTTCAGGTTCAAATGGCTCTCTTTCATCTTGTCACACACTCTTCTTCTGTGATGGTATCATGGTTTTCTGACTGGAGAACTGGTGCCACATACTGCTTGCCTCTATGAACCAGCTGCTAATAATCACATAACAGCAGAGGATGGATTCGTTTGCATTTTCTTTTGCTGATTTACTTGAAATTTGTTTAAAATCTGCAGTACATTTGGATGGAAACACGGTTAGTGTGTAAATACCTCTGGAGAAGCATTCAGGGAATGTTATGTGGGACAGTAGACTCTCTGTGGGAGCCAATAATAATAATAATACTCATAAGGGGTGGGTGAAATGAAAGAAGTCACAGTGTATGTCCTACCTGAAGCAGTGCGTGTCCCAGAGGAAGAGGAGGAGTCTGCAGCAGGACGAGGTCTGCTGTTAGTGAAACTGGAGTAGTTATTAGAGTTGAAGGACTGGTTTCTGCAAAACAAACACACAGTGAACATAACATGAAGGATCTGAATGGAACAGGAGTGGAATCATGTTCAGATAAGGTATTTTTTCACTCATTTGTTTCTTTACTCACCTCTGACGACCAAAGAGATATCCCAGAAACCCTCCTGTCCCCATGCCGGTCCAGAAGCCTCCACCTGTGCCAGGAGCAGCTTGGCCTCCTGGGTACTGTTGTCCGTGAGTGTAGTCACTGCGGAACCCATAGCCTGGGTTGGCACCAGAGTAGCCTGACCACAAAAGCAGAACACAGTCGAGGTTTCAGGAAGGTAAGTGTACAACATGTGTCAAAGGGATGTGTTGCTTTGGATGTTCAGATGAAAGTGCAGTGAAAACACACATCTGTTGTTGTTCTGTTCTCACTGTATCACTGTGCATCAGCTGCCTGACTGAAGAACAGAACAAGAACAGGCTGGATGGAATAACAGGGTTCCGACACCTTTTCCTGTGGAATATGACATATTTACATACATATACTGTACATGCTCAAAATGGTTACATCAGATGTTACTGTGCCTTAAACACCTAAAGTAAGTAAGTAGACTTATTAGAGCTGCAACAATTAATCAGTTAATTGTCTATTAAACGATTATTAGATTCATCTCAAACTATTTTTGATAACTGATGAATCATTTTAAGTATTTAAGTCTAATTTCTCTGATTCCAGCTTCTTAAATGTGAATATTTTCTGGTTTCTTTACTCCTCTGTGACAGTAAACTAAATATCTTTTGGTTTGTGGACAAAACAAGACATTTGAGGACGTCATCTTGGACTTTGGAAAACATTTGCCAACATTTTTCACCATTTCCTGACATATTATGGACCAAACAGCTAATTGATTGATCGGGAAAATAATCAACAATGTAAGTAATCGTTCCTTGCAGCCCTATATCCCATATAAGCTGGCTGAGCTAATACAAAACAATCACACAAAGAATTACTAGGCAAATAGCTTCAACTTCAATTAAATCCATAATTTGTTTCTTTTATTTTTCATTTTCAAGCGACCACTCTTTGAAGAGCGATGTCCCAGCTTGTTGTGAGTGTTGAGATGCAAGCCAGGCTCCAGCAGGAAAAGAAATTTGTCTCTCTCCAACTTATTTTATTTGTTCAAAAAAACAGTAATCTGTTCAGTCAGACATTGATTTACTGCGAAAGTAATGTAATTACAATTTTAAACTGTTTCAAAGGCTTAATCCAAAATCCAAGCACCTTTCACACCTTGAAAACATGACATTAAAATTCAAGCATTTTTAAGGATTTCCATTTGTTGCACACATGTATGAAGTCAAAGCCACCAAGAAGGACCAGGAAATTCTTGCCAGTCTGCCAAGATGCAGGACCAACAGATTTAAAAACTCACTGGTCCCTGCAGCTGTTTGAAATAGTATTATGCAATTCTTAAATGTTTTGTTTTTGGTGTGTAAACTATTGTATGGTGTGATGATGGTTGTCCCACTCAGGGATAATAAAGATTACCTTGATCTTGACCTGTGAAGTCAGGTTTGAATCCTGGGGGCGGTGGTCCTGCGCTGTAGCCATGGTGATTATCTCTGGGGTAACCAGCCTGTCCGCCGCCCTGCCCCCACTGGGACATGTTCCCGCTGAGGAAAAGCTTGTAGACTCCATAGGCTAAGATCAGCAGCACAGCCACCACCAGCAGGCCTCCTGAGTCCTCACCGCCTGATGGGTACGAGCTCTGGCGGCTGTGCTGGTTGTGCTGGTGATGCTGGTGCTTGTTTCCAGAGAAACCGCTGAAGAAACTGGAGGCAAAGCTGCCGAGATCTGAAACAGACAAACAAGAAAAGAATGTGTCTAAATGTGTAGTCCTCATGTGAAGATAATAACTCTCAATTCTCTGTACCCCTACCTCCAAAGTCCTTGAATCCGCTCTGTGAACCCCAGCTGCCTTGAGTCCTCCTGCGGCCCTCTTCGGTCAGCTCCAGAGTGTACTCCAGCCCACAGGAGCCCTTCAGTATGTGGGCATCAGTAGGGTGGCTGTAGCCCTCACAGCTCACCTCAATGCGACCAAACCGGTACGCGTTGTCCATATCAGTCTTACACTCCCACTGTGAGAAGGAAAACCAGTTACCAGTCATCCAGTCACCACATCATCAAAACCTCATCCTCATATTCAAACACGTCAAGCTCAGCTGTTCCTCACACATGCACATGCTTACTTATTGTTTCTGTGGAATACAACTCTTTGCTTCCCAAATCAAATCACTTCATTATCAGCAGATACCATTTCTATTACAAACAGAACTTCTATTACACGCCTCCTGGCAGTGGGAAAACAACAAAATAAAGTCTGAACTAGCAGTACATAATCTCTCACTGCCAACTTTGTCCTTTCCTGTTTCCTGTACTTAGATATGCCATGTGCTTGGCTTGTGTATGTTGAAAAGAAAACCACATTTTGAAAATGGTTAAAAGATGTTGCTGGAGGAACTTTAAAATCAATCTATAGTAGACTTGTAGTTCTCGAGACCGGTCTTGGTCTCAAGACCACTTTTTTGTGGTCTTGGTCTTGTCACGGCCTCGACAGTCTTTGGTCTCGGTCTTGTCTCGGTCTCGGGTCTCTTGGTCTCGCAATGTCTTGGACTGGCCGAGTGGTCTCGAAGGGATTTGTACAATTTGAAGTACAGTTTTTTATTTGTATTTTGCATTTGATTTAATGCATTTTTTGGTGCACCTGCATGTGTGTCTATGTATTTAATTACAGTATTGTGCTTATAATGGCCTTGTTTGAATAAATATATGGCATCATTGGCCTTTGAATAATATTTGCATATCTTTGTGATTGATTAAGCATTAGGCCTATGCCATTTCAGTGATGCTGATATTATACAGTGTAATTTGGCTACTATAATGGTAAATAATGCAATTTCAAGTTGATAATTGTGTGTATCTTTAATATTTAAAATTCACGTTTCATCTACAAATTAAGTACAATTTAAATCAGTGACATATTTACCATTCATTAGACTTTTTTTGAGGTGCAGGGTGGTGTTGGAGGCTTGTTATTTTGTTAGATGACTTTGGGACTAGTTAATAGTCATGTCAGTCCTTAATAGCACACTAAGCAGCTGAACCCAGTATGGTGCTTATGTTCTACAACTCATGCAAGATGACAAAAAACTAGGTTTTTTTTTTTGTCTCGGTCTCGGTCTCGGTCTTGAGCTGAACTAGTCTTGGTCTTGACTTGGTCTGTCTTGGTCTTGGTCTTGGTCTTGTCTTGGTCTTGATACTCTCTGGTCTTGGTAGTGTCTTGGTCTCGGTTTAGGTTTAGCTAATGTTAGCATAATGCTGGCTAACTAGCTAACTAATGTACATCAATCATTAGCTAGCCAGTAGGGTTTCACAATATGGTAAAAAAAAAAAAAAAAGTCACATTGTGCAATATGCAATACGATTTTTAGCATTTTTAGCATTGTAACTTTCAGTTTTACAACTATTAAATCATGATTATGTGACATTTGTTGGGCTTTGTATCACACAAATATCTCCTCTTTCATCTGAAGAACAACATTTTTAGACCAAGCATCTCTGCAGCACTACAGAGCTTCATTATAATGCTGTTTTCTCACACACATACTTCAAAAAATTGCCATTCGGTTCCTTTGGCTGAGTTGAGCCACCTGTTGTTGTGTTGTTGTGTCTTGTTTTGTTTTGTTTTTTTTGTACTGTTTCTGCTTGTATTGTTTATTGGTGCTGATGATTTTATCTTGTAAAGCACTTTGGTTGCCCTTGGGCATTTAAATGTGCTATATAAATAAACTTGACATTGACATTGACATTGGTTCTGTGATTTGGATATGGCACTTGCAATTTCCATATCATTGTGATTAACTGTGCAGCCCTACTAACAAGTTACAGCTGATAGCTAATGTTAGCTAAATGCTTGCTAGCTAATCTACATTAGAGGCAGAATTTTTTCAGGGATCCTGTGAGACTCGAGCGGGATGGGAATTAATTTCACTGCTCATCACAGGACTGGAATGGGACAATGAAACAGGAGCAGGACTCATAATTATAGTAGGTCAGTTTTTATATGAAAATATGCAGTTTTGAAGGAGAAATCTGTAATATAAATACTGTAATAAGTCCTAATATGTCCACAATGTGTCATCAGAGATCAAGGAAACATGTTAAGTTGAAACACTTGCTTCATTGACACAGCTGCCAGGTCCTCCTTTGAAATATCCATTCCTGACCAGAATAACTGTTTTGAATCAGAGTTCAAATTAATGCAGAATTTTCACCAAATGAGTTAGTGTTTGTTTATGAGTCCTGAGAAAAGTTGTAGATGTTTATAACAGTTAAATTGAGCAAAATGTCAATGGAGAGTGTAATCAGCTGATCAGCTTACATAGGAGGACTCATCCTCACTTGTTGTTGTCAATTTACGAGGTTGGGCACATTCTGCGGGGGGGTAACTCAAGGGGTGGGACATAGGAAAGGTCAATTGTGTGAATTTGTAAGGCTGTCTTGTATATTGCATAAGACCTCATCTATCTGTCCTCACTGCCCACCAGTGTCTCCCTCCTCACCTGTACGTCCACTCCGTCCCAGCCTTTGTTCTGACACTGGACCACCTCTGGGACGAAGGCATGGCAGCCCGCTGAGCCTCCGACACATTGGAGCTGAGGGACGGGGCTGGAGCGCCTCGCCGTGGTGTAGCGCCCCTTGTACAGAGTCAATGCCTGGATGTCCCTTAGCAGGACACTGCCTGCAGTGGGGAGAGGACAAAAAGACAGATTTTCATTATCATGTTAGGAGTCACTTTGTAAATGTAAATGCTCCTCTCTCTTTTTTTATTTTATTCATGAGCCAATGTGAATTGGATTTGTAAAGCAGGAAGCATTTGTCAGTAAGCCGCATTAAATTACAGAATTTGACTTGTTCCTTTTCATCTTCCAAATTCAGTGCTGCTTTTCAAATTAAAGGGACAGTTCACACCAAAATCAAAAATACATATTTCCCCCCCAGCCTGTAGTGCTGTTTATCCATCTACATGTTTTTGGCGTGAGTTGCAGAGATTCTGAGATATCAGCCGTAGAGATGTCTGCCCTCTCTTCCATACAATGGGACTAAATGGCATTCGGCTTGTGGTGCTCAAAGCAACAACAACAAAAAATACATTTGAAAACTTCAAAACCACAAGAAATCTGATCCGGTTACACAAGGTAATACACAGATCTTGTTGTGAGCAGTTTCATGTAGGAACTACTTTCTTTCTGTTTGAAACACTATTGTTGAGTTTTTCAATTATTTATTTATTTTTTGTGCTTTAAGCACCACGGACGGTGTCAAAGTCCAAAATGACGTCCTCAAATGTCTTGTTTTGTCCACAACTCAAAGATATTCAGTTTACTGTCAGAGAGGAGAAAGAAACCAGAAAATATTCTCATTTAAGAACTGAAATCAGAATTTTGTGCTTTTTTAAATGAAAATATGACTAAAAACAATTAATCAGTTATCAACATAGTTGGCAATTAATTTAATGCTTGATTAATAATCGATTATTCACTTAAACGTATGATGACGTTATTATTATTATCATCATTATTATTATTGTTAGTAGTGGTAGTAGCCATGGTGGACTTGTCCAAACGCACTTATTGTTCACTTATTGACACATGAAGGTAAAAATGTGAGCTAGCAGGACATGGCGGGGATTCCTTGACTTTTTCACCAACACAGTCACTGGTATGGACCACACAGTGCCTTCACATTAAGTTTCAGAGCGTAAATGTTTAAGCAGCTCTATGTTCTGATGGCATTAAAACTAACTTACAGTATGTCGTTCAGACTTTAAGAGCCATATTTAAGTTAGTTTCACTGTGAGCGGAAGTCGTGCGGCTCAGTCTGTTTGTCTGCTGCTGCTACACCTAAACAGGAAGAAGGTCTATTAAAAACAAACAGCACTCTCACGTCAGACTAAAGCGGTAGTTAACGTTCCTGAAGCAGAAGCTGACTAAAGTGGAACTTACCGTCATCCCAGCTCCTGACGTGTCCCACCAACAAAAGCTGCAACACAACAGTACACAGCTTCATGTCCTCGCTGTCTTTTCTCCTGTTTCTGCCGACAGTCGCTGTTTCTCTCAAATAATTAAAGTTAAACTAAAATGAAAGCTTCTGCGCTACATTAAAACCGAATGTCAGAGCGGGAGTGAAACCAGCAATGGATGTTTGAAGCCTGAACACAAACTTCCTTGTTGCGTCATGTGTTTTTCCTGTCGCCAACCAATAGGGAACGGGCACGACTGCTGTGTAGTTCACGGCTCGGAAGACATGAAGACGTATGTATGATGTAAATGTAGGAAATCTGTAACAATACGGATTCTTAAAAAGGACAGCCTCTCACTTTGCTGATGTAATATAGCATTTATGTATATATATATATATATGCAAATATTTTATTGCTGTTCTCACTATATTATCTTTTACATACGTCATATTTTCTATTCTTATAATTTCTCTATGCTTTTCTATTTCTATTATATATTTTAGATATATATATATATATATATACATATATATATATATATATGTGTGTGTGTGTGTGTGTGTGTGTGAAAACATCCTTTTATAATAATAATATTAAATTATTCTAAAATTTAGAATAATATTTTCTATTATTCTCTGTCCTTGTCAAAATGTGGTGCCTACATTACCCACAATGTGAGTCTAACTGCTACAGAAGATTTTTAGGGCCACACGTGAGAAATTTATTTGAGTTCTGGGTTTAAAGTCAGAGTTTAATCTCACTACCATTGTACTTGATTAGAGGAGATAAATCTCAAAGACAGACCTGGACAAATAAAACCAAAACTATCTGCACTGATAGGTACCACAAAAATTAGAAACAAAATACATTTTTTATGATTAGGATTAGTGTTAAGTCCGTCTGAGTCCAGCATGAACCCTCTCCTGCACCATCTCAACGTGCAGCAACTTCCCCTCACCTGAAATCTCAATAACAGAGAGAACACAGTGGTAGTAGTAAAAATCAGGTCTTTTATTTGCTCAATCACCCACCGCTCAACCCATATTAAATCTCTGCTATAAGTTAGATATTTACATCATCATTCAAGGCCCTTCACAAAATGCATCATGATCGTCTTTACAAAGAATCTATTTACATTGTACAAAACATTGCATACATGATCATCCATACACCAAACCCTTTTTCCCTTGCACAAAACAAACAAAAAGCAGTCAGTCACATTTTCTTCATTTGTTGTTTTCCCCACCATTAAGTTGTGTATTTCTCACTGGTATCACTCCCCACTCCCACAACCCACTGTTTTTTTTCTCCTTTTCTTTTTTTTTCATTTTCAGACAGGCAGTTACTTAGTCACAGTCAACTGGTCAGCTATTGATTTACTCCTAAAGACTGTCAGTAAGGCAGGCAGTTCATCAGTCCTCTGTCAGTCAGAAGATGCGCTCTCCTCAACATGTTTATGTTCCTCTAAAGCATCGGAGTGTCTGTAGATGTTGATGACAATGATTTCAAGCCAATGGAAGACAACAGCAGTCATTGGCAACCAATCAGAGTTAAGAAAATCAAGTTTTTTTATTCACGCTATTGTTCATTTGAAAGCATTTCATCTAGGAGTGCTGGTTTCAGACATGATGGCACACTTTGAATGAGAAACTAACACTGTTTGAAGCTTTAGGTAGGACACAAGCATTCTGCTTATTCACCAAGTGCAGCCTGTTAAAGGTACAGTTCACCCTAAAATGAAAAATACATATTACCTATAGTGCTATTTATTTATCTGGAAAGTTTTGGAGATACTGGCTGTAGAGATGTCTGCCCTCTCTTGAATATAATGGAACTAGTTGGCACTCGGCGTGTGGTGCTCAAAGCACCAAAAATACCTTTGACAAACTCAGCAGCAATGTGTCTTTCCAGAAACCATCACCTGGTTAAGATAATCCACACACCTTGCTGTGAGCAGTTTTATGTGGGAACTATTTTCTTTGTGAACTTTCTACAGCTCAGGTGAGTAGGATGCCATTATATCATTTACATCCCGCTTTCACAAGCACAAGCCTCTCAACCGTGAATAGATGCATGCTTCTTTCTGGTCAGCAATTCACACCAAAACTATCTGGATCATGTGTCAAGCTGTGAGAGCTTGCACATAATATAATTTGTTCAATACAGTCCTATGCTGCGTTACTAAAGTACAGTGTCCATACACTACATATTCCAGAATGCATCTCGATTTTGCTACCCGCACACCGAAAGCATTTAGTGTCTGGATTGCAGTATATGCTAGATAGTGTCTCAGAATCACAGCCATTTCCCGCAGTGGCGCTCTAGCCAAGTGGATGTAGCTTGTGACGTTAATAGGAAGAGCCTAGCAAAATACTGTCATTACAAATATAAATCTTGGATTTGAAACCTTGCTTGCAGGCTACACAAACTGAAACACCATTATTGTTGACTATTACTTACTTACTCTATTACTTATGAATATTTAATTAATTATGTAATATGATATCGAGTAGATACATCTATATAGTTTTACATTTACAAACAGCCCTTTGAGTGCAGCCATAATCCATATGTGGCCCAGGATGAAACTGACTTTGACACCCCTGATCAAGATGAATAAATAGCACTGCAGGCCAGAAAGAGGAGAAATACATATTTTTGATTTTGGGGTGAACTGTTCCTTTAGGATTATTGCAGAAGCTAGAAGTGGCCTTTTAATTGGAGTGAAACACCTTTCACAGACTCTGGAGTGCATATATGAAGAAAAAGTAAACACACTATGTCAGTGTTAGCATGTTCAGCATGTGCCTGAAGGAGTTTTTCTTGTATCTCACTGGGATCTGAGGATGGCCTCTCCACCTTTTGCCTAGGTTTTGACTGACATGGTGACATTTGCCTAATGGCTCTTTAAGAAGCCGATGACTGACCGACAGGGTTGTCATTTTTATATGTTGATTGTTCTTTCTTTAATATACCAACAGATACTTTGTTTTTGACTTCCTGTTTTAAAGGGATAGTTCAGATTGTTTGAGGTGTGGTTGTATGCCTCAAGTTTGGAGAGGCAGGAGTACTGGTGTAGGAAGCTAAGCAATCAGTTTAAGTGTATGTGAGATTTAGAATATTTTCAGCGCTTCACCTTGCTGTCAGACAGACTTTTCCAACAGAAAACCACTTTTTTTATAAGACAAATCTCTCTCTCTCTCTTGCTCAACCAGTCACAAAATCAGTAATTTTACCTCACAAATCACAGGAGTTGCTGTTCCAATGCTGCTTTGATCAGTTAGTTTGTTTGTGTTATGTGTAACTTCTCTGGATCCAAACTAACCCTTTAAAATACAGAAATCACACAATAACACAAACAGGTAGAGGCAGGGAAGATCTGCAACCCCTGTGTTCTGTGAGGTAAATTTTGCCAAAGGAGTTTGGCTGGTTTAGAGAGAGTGATACCTGGCTGATATACCAGCAGTTTCTTGCCAGTAAAGGCTCTCTGACAGCAAGGTAAAATATTCTAAATATAGCATACACTTAAACAGATACTGATTAGGTGTCTAAACTACATGTTGCTGCTGACCCTGTCCACAGAAGTACATCGCTTAGCTTCCTACACCGATACTCCTGATGATTCTCCAAACACCCACTTCAAATAATCTGAACTATCCTTTTAACTCACTATTCCAGTCTGATCTTCACCTGACCTGCAGACAGAAGCAGACATTATGCCAGCCAGTGTATGCACCAACACTTCACCTGGTTAAACACACTGATGATGCAATTGAATCCTCCACCAATAAAAAGGACTCTTTGGTGAGTGAGCTAATCGGTTGATTGAAAATGTCTAATAAGAGCATAACGATTCAATAGTTTGAGTTGACGTGATTAATTTCCTAAATCAATGAAGTAGTGGTTTAGAAAAGACCTGAGAGCCCAAAAGAACAGATAGAGACGGTGTATAAACACAATGCAGGAGGGACAGAGATACAGCTCTGCATGTTCCCAGTTCAGTGTCTGTCCAACAGGTCATTCTGAGGACCAGCAGCTTCAGCCTCCATACCTACCACTTTTTCCTCTGCCATTTGGAGTGTCTGGATAATGCATGACCATATGAACCAAAGGTTGACAAAGGCATATTTTGGCTGACACCAACAGTTTTGGGTTGAAGCTGTTAATAGTCGATACTCAGTATCTTTAAAATGGACCATTTTAACTCCATCAAGTTGGAGGTGCACTAACACCGACTGGCTCATATCAAAACTTTCTTTAAAAGGACAGTATCAGCTCGATAGATCTGTAAACTTATAGTATGGATGTGTTTCTTGGCGTGTGTCAATCAGTGTGTATGTCCTCATACAGTCACCATGTTTTTCCTCCATGCTCCCAGTCTTCTTCATACTGCCACGATGTTGTTCATTTCCCATTTCTGAGTGGTTTTACTGTTGTCACAGTCTGATACGAACACTTTGTGGAGCAGGTCGGAGCGATCCAGACACTTTCCTGTTGGGAGAACACACATTAACATTAATAGGAATGTTCCGTATAGGTCAAAGGTCTGCTCAATACACATAATCTCTACATTCAAATTAGGGATTCTATTTAAGGATTTCTTTTTTTTTTAATGGTGATGTCATAAAACATGACTACAGACACTCAAAGCTTCATCCTAAAGCCTCAACAGAAGCTTTGACTGTAAAAGAAATACATTTAGTACAGCCGTAAAAATGACTACAACTGTTTGTTCTTAGGACTGAGAAACCCCTAGCAACAAGAGGGCTGTTTAAATCAGGGCTGTGCGATGTGGTAAAAAAGTCATATTACAATTATTTTGACTCAAACTGCAATTGTGATATTTGATAAAATTTCTGGGAATAATCATATTTGCACCACAGTTTTCATTTTCACTGAAAATAAATAAATAAATAAATAAAAAGGTCCAAAAAATTTAATTTTAAATTTTACATCTCCTTCCACACGGAGGGAGTAAATCTAATTAAGTGGGAGGTGTGATCCAGTATGGATATATTTTGTGACACTGACTTTATTTGAGAACATTGAGCTCATCTAGTTTATGGTGATGTGATACTGACATTGTGTAAGAAAATGGAAGTAAGAGGTTTGTTTCCAAATTCCACAGCAGCTACATCTCAAACATGGCTGCTGTTTTGCTTTGTTATTGAATGCACACGTGAATGCACACAAGCAAAGTTACTATAATAAACAAACACGTGGGCAAATTAAATCTGTCCTAATACACAATGTCTCCATAACAGTTATCATAGTTTTGTATTTTTCAGTAATTCTTATTTTTATTTATTTTTTAATATTTGGTTTCAAGTCAATGTAGTTTCAGTTCATTTCCAGTGTAGGTTTGCTAAAAACATTTCATTGTAGTTTAGTTTTTATTAATTTCATTGTTAGTTTTAGTTTTTTTTGCTGTTGTTTTTTTTTTTATTATAATATGGATTATATTTGCCAGGGGCAGATTTAAGAAGTTCAAAACAGGTATTACACTAAAAACACAACACTTTGTGAGGACTCACAAAGACTCACAGTCATGTCGAAATCCAAGTCTCAATAAACAGATGCACCAGTGCCTCCTCATGCTTGTTGTGTAGAAAAAAAATGTAGTTTGTGTTTCATGAGTATTCAATATCATTTCAGTTAGTTTCCATTTTTTTCTAGTCTAGGTTTTTTTTTTCAGTTAACTAAAATGTTTTTTCACACAGTTTTAGTTTAGTTTTACTTAACTGTACAAACCTTTGTCCAAAAGCACCTTCACCAAAATCTCACCAAATCATATCAAATCAACAAAATCATGCACAAACTTACACCAAATATAACAGCAAACTGTAAACAGCACCAAAAGCACCTGGCATCTTAGACACGTATGTGCGGGAATTTTTTGTTACTAATCTGCTATAATAACGAATCTAGTTTAAAGAGTTTAACAACACAGAGGCTGAAAATCCTGCTTGAGCTGCCATCTAGTTCATCACTGTGAGAAAAACAGATAATAACTGTTGTCATGAGCTGCCATTTAGTGGCTGCTGCATGTTGTGCCTGAGAGATCGGTATTTTTCTCTTCTAACTGTACAGACCAAACCATAAGTACTGCAGGCCATACCAACAGCAAGACTGTGACACTTGTGGATGATGAACAATCTTGATGAATAATCAATATACCGATTTTGGGATTCTCTGTATCTAAGTTGTGAGGAAGGAAGATGACTCTAAGTTTGAATGTCAATCAATGGGACATTGTGCTCAGGAAGGCTAGTGTGCTACACATTGTTAACATCTGAAGAAGGAATAATTGAATCAACACTGTTATGGAATCAGCAACTGCTGTTTTTGTATGTAAGGCAAGACACTGTGTAAGACCTTCAGAGAACACTGTGCTTGAGTCTTCTCTCCATGCTGCATGAAGTAAAGAAATTTTATTCATCACACACCGTCTTGGTAATTCTTCAGAGAACTAGCAACTCTCACTATTTAGACGAAGAATTTTTTCAACACGCTATCAATGGCTGACAGTTTTCAGAGTGTGTGCAGACTAATGTAGTGTTTGGAAAAAGCTCAAAAGTTTCCCAGTCCTTCAAATGGTAACATGATGATGAATCACTATGTGAAAAATAGATGAAAAGTGTTGTCTATGTTTAAAATAATGAAGATATTTACCTGTCGGCACATGAGTGAACCGATGGAGTTCCTGGATAGACAGAAGAGAGAGAGAAAGAGACAAAGAGAGTGGGTTAATTCTTGTTCATTCTTTCTTTTTTGCAAATAATTTATTTTTTATTTTGCATGGACATTTTTTCATTCCATTACCCTTTCCCTTCTCCCCAACACATACAAACAATACATATGCACCATCCTCTCAAATTGTCATCTATTATTTCCAACAGTCCATCAAAGCCACAGTTCACATACAATAATTCTAGCCTAATAAATATTGTGTAAATAGAAAGCAGCTTAAATGATCACACAATTGTCCTGCTAAGGAAGAATAAAAACGGTTAGTCTTTTTTTTTTAAACCACCTGGAATCTCAAAAGATTATTGTAGAAATATCAGAATTAATCCATAATGTTTGAGTAAGTCATGTATTAACAATTAATCCAAATCATAAATACCAAAAATATGTAAATTTATCTATAAGGATAGCTGCTCCTGTTGCCCCTTAACATTATAGATGATTTTTTCTAGGGTGCATAATGGCAACAATTCTCTCCACCCTTGCTGCATGGAAGGTTGGTTCTTCAATTTCTAATGAATTAATATACATTTTTTGCTGGTGTCATTATTAAAAGTATTAGTTTCTTTTTATCATTATTAATGTCTTTAAACACTCGTTCTTGTTCATTCTAATACACGTTCTGTCTCAGACTGATCAGTGTTCTGTTTGCACACTGCTGAGCAGAGAAACGTCAACTGAACTGATCTGTTGTTTTGATCAGTAGAGAGAGTTTGTGAATGCGTGTCACCTTAAAGTACTTCCACTCAGTGTGCTGGTTCTGATCACAGTGTGTAATGATGACGGCTGAATTATCACTTCCTCTCGTCAAGCACTGGTCATACTGCATCAACTGGTTGGCTTCATTGATGCGGAACAACTACAGGCACACACAAACAAACAAGCAAACAAACAAACAAGCAGATTGGTTAGATAATTGGTTGATTGTAAACTTGACCACAACCAACAAGGTGGTGTAGGTGCATGAAAAGAGAACTCTGCTTTCTTTCTATTCTGTAACATGAGGGGTTAATTGAGCAGGTTAACCCTGAACCTTCAGTCCCAGTAACAGAGATTGTTTAAAGGTCCAGTGTGTCAGATTGGAAATGGAATATAATATTCATAGGCAGGTTTCCTTTTACAAACCCAGAGTCCCTGTGTCTCTGCTGTGGCACATACCTACATTTCCACATTCATACTACCCATATCAAAGTGTACAACATAGTAGGGCTACTGAGATCACGATTCTCTCACGCAATTATTATTTTTTCAACAACAACATTTATTGCAGTCTTGGATGCTGACGTAAAAAAATAAAAACTGTGTCTCAGACACTTGCTGTCCAGACAGGGATTTAAACAGACATAACATATATCAAAGTGTTGGACTTAAACTTGAGTTTAAGTCTCTTTTTCCCTCTTCTTTTAAAACACTTAAAGCAGTAAACTGGAATGCTGCAGAACATTAAAAAATAAAATGCCAATGCATTGTTTAACATTTGTGTGGATATTGTAATGTGGTTTGTTTGTCCTTGAGGAGCAAATGAATCATCATCATTTATAAATCAGATTGCGGAGATGTATGAACTGAGGTTTCAACTAAATGATTAATCATGCAGCCCTATATCGAAGTGCATTTATTTTCAGAGGTTCACATCCACAAAGGGAGATAAAAAAATCCCATTAGATAGAAGTCTGTTACCGAAGGACTCTTTTTACTAACATTACTGTTTAATGATCAGTCATTTCTTTAAACAACAATTTCTGCCTTCATAATCAAATATTACACTTAATGAATTCACCCCCACCTCAAAACAAAATCTATGCATTGCCTGTCTTCTTTACAAGTCAAAGTGATATGGCTTATAAATAACATCTCAATATTTTATGCTGCATATTTTATCGTGCCACGATATACAATATATATCTCAGTATACACATTTTCTCTAAAATTACATACCAAAAATTCTCATATAGTGTAAACACATAATGATTTTATAGCAGTTGAATGATCACAATACTTTTGACCAAATACCTTCATCTTGATCTTGATCTTGATAATAATAATAATAATAGTAATGTGGATATAATGACTAAATATAATGACTAAGTAGGTGAAGGCAAATAATAAATAAGCTACAACAGTCTGATAAGTTCAGAAAATGACATCATTTTACTGTAATACAGCCTTTAAAACCAGGTAAAGACAACATTTGTGCCATATCACGATATAACGTTATCCAAAATCTAAAATCATGTCCAGGATATCGATATCACGATATAATGTTATCCAAAATCTAAAATCATGTCCAGGATATCGATATCACGATATAATGTTATCCAAAATCTAAAATCATGTCCAGGATATCGATATCACGATATAATGTTATCCAAAATCTAAAATGATGTCCAGGATATCGATATTTCCCAGCCCCATGTGGAAGTGTACTTTCTGTGACGGGTTGTTCGAACAGTTCTGTTGCATTGTAACATTTACAGTACGTGACTATGGTGAAAAACACAATATGAAGCTTTAGACAAATGACACTGACCAATGTCTCATGTTGTGACTGCTGGAACATTCCTATCATAGTTATTATTAGAGATGAAACTTAACAAACCAAAAGGTTCTGCTGTTGCTGCATAATTCAATGTCAACATATTTAAAAGCTGCAATCTGTAGAACAGAGAAATAACCGGGACTCGGGTGACTTCTACTGGTGGAATAAAAAACACCAGAAAGACTGTGGCAGTAGTGACAGCAGTGCACACCAATAACTGGACATGAGAAGAAAATAACACGTCTAGCCAAAACAGCTACTACTCTTGTACAAGAATGAGTTTACAGTGTTAAAATCAAAAAGGAAAACTGGCAAAAACTAAAGCTTGCTTCTCTTGGAACATGGTAAATGAATAGGTGGGCAGAACAAGAAAAAGTACCTGAAATTGATTGAAATAAATCAGCTGCATATTGTTCTGCTATTCCCTGACCAACAAGCTGCTCAAAGACAAAACAAAACCAGATCAAGACCTTCCTCATTTGGACTGAACAGAACTACAGGAGACAAAGCAACACACCACATCAGACGCTGTTTCATTACCTGGTTGCCCCCCATCCTGTGACAAGGTCCGATTTCCACATTGCCTCCATTGGTGTGTCCCATACTGTCAATACAGTAACTGGTCTCAAAGCCTCGAATCTACGCACACATGGACAGGAGACACACATGATATTAAACAAAATGGTTAAAATGAGCTGAAAAGAAACCGTAACTGAACATGCACAGTGATTGTGTGTGTGTGTGTGTGTGTGTGTGTGTGTGTGTGTGTGTGTGTGTGTGTGTGTGTGTGTTCCTACCTCTCCCCATTCTACATTTTTTGGAGGCAGAGGGTAGTGCAGGGGAATGTCGTACGCTATTTCCTCCATGAACCACTTGAAGCTCTTACATCGATGCTCCTCCCTGACAAAAAGTTCAGTTAACAAACAGCAAACAATTCATTTACAACATGGAACCTACAGTTTGACTGTGAGCTAATATTACAGTATATTAATTTTAAAACGAAAAAATAAAAATAAAAAAAAGAATTGCATGAAATGTCAGCTTATTTCAAATGTTAAGAATATTTAGTGTGTTAAGTTGAATTTAAGGCTTAAGACATCTTTTTAAATAAAGGACAATAAAATATACAGGCGCCAGTTTCACAACTGACATGAACAAGAAAACTATAACAGCTATAAACGCCTGCTTGTGGGAACATTTTTCTTTTGAAACATGAAAATTGACAATTTAGATGATATGAGACTCTCCTAACCTATTCAAGAGCTCAAGTTTAGAAACTCAACGTCATTGCAAACATTCTACACTGCCTGGCCAAAAAAAAAGTCGCCACCAAAAAAAAAGGTCATACACTCTAATATTTCGTTGGACCGCCTTTAGCTTTGATTACGGCATGCATTCGCTGTGGCATTGTTTCGATAAGCTTCTGCAATGTCACAAGATTTATTTCCATCCAGTGTTGCATTGATTTTTCACCAAGATCTTGAATTGATGATGGTAGAGTCTGACCGCTGCGCAAAGCCTTCTCCAGCACATCCCAAAGATTCTCAATGGGGTTAAGGTCTGGACTCTGTGGTGGCCAATCCATGTGTGAAAATGATGTCTCATGCTCCCTGAACCAGTCTTTCACAATTTGAGCCCGATGAATCCTGGCATTGTCATCTTGGAATATGCCCGTGCCATCAGGGAAGAAAAAATCCATTGATGGAATAACCTGGTCATTCAGTATATTCAGGTAGTCAGCTGACCTCATTCTTTGAGCACATACTGTTGCTGAACCTAGACCTGACCAACTGCAGCAACCCCAGATCATAGCACTGCCTCCACAGGCTTGTACAGTAGGCACTAGGCATGATGGGTGCATCACTTCATCTGCCTCTCTTCTTACCCTGATCGCCCATCACTCTGGAACAGCGTAAATCTGGACTCATCAGACCACATGACCTTCTTCCATTGCTCCAGAGTCCAATCTTTATGCTCCCTAGCAAATTGAAGCCTTTTTTTCCGGTTAGCCTCACTGATTAGTGGTTTTCTTAAGGCTACACAGCTGTTCAGTCCCAATCCCTTGAGTTCCCTTCGCATTGTGCGTGTGGAAATGCTCTTACTTTCACTATTAAACATAGCCCTGAGTTCTACTGTTGTTTTTCTTCGATTTGATCTCACCAAACGTTTAAGTGATCGCCGATCACGATCATTCAGGATTTTTTTCCGGCCACATTTCTTCCTCGAAGACGATGGGTCCCCACTATCCTTCCAGTTTTTAATAATGCGTTGGACAGTTCTTAACCCAATTTTAGTAGTTTCTGCAATCTCCTTAGATGTTTTCTCTGCTTGATGCATGCCAATGATTTGACCCTTCTCAAACAGACTAACATCTTTTCCACGACCACGGGATGTGTCTTTCGACATGGTTGTTTAGGAAATGAGAAGCAACTCATTGCACCAGTTGGGGTTAAATAACTTGTTGCCAGCTGAAAGATAATCGCCCATGCAGTAATTATCCAATAGGAGGCTCGTACCTGTTTGCTTAGATAAATCCAGGTGGCGACTTTTTTTTTGGCCGGGCAGTGTATTTTCGAAACATTAATAAGTCAACAGTCTTCTCTTTCCTTACAGTGCACTTATATTGCAGAGATAAAACATTTCCTGATACATTGCCTTTTAAGGCTGCAACTAATGATTATTTTCATTGTCTATTAACTGATAAGTTGTTTGGTACACAAAATGTTAGAAAATGGCGAAATGTATTCATCAGTGTTTCCCAAAGCCCAAGATGACGTCCTCAAATGTCTTCTACTGTCCACAACTCAAAGATATTCATTTACTGTCAGAGAGGAGTAAAGAAACCAGAAAATATTCACATTTAAGAAGCTGAAATCAGACAATGAGGACATGTTCAATGAAACTATGACAATGAATCTATTATAGAAATAGTTGGCAATTAATTTAATAGTTGATTATTCATTGATTATTTGCTGCAGCTCAAGTGCCTTTACACTGCAATGCCAACTTCCAACTTCATTCCATGTCACACTGAGCCAGATGTAATTAAAACTTGGCTGTGTTAACCAGTACGACATCAATTTTGAGGCGTGTCAGGTTGCGTAATGGAATACGTGGTGAGCTGTAGTGTTATGATGTAAATTTAAAAAAAAAAAAAAAAAAAAAAAGAAATCCACGCATCCATCTTTGCAGCTCATTTTTTTTAAAGAGGACCTATTATACTCATTTTCGGGCCTTTGTATTGAGTCTTGGACTCCTATAGAGCAGCTACACACGATTACCCGCACACAAAGCTTTGTAGATCTTCGGGACGCTGTGCCTCTCACTGCATCTCCTCCTTGTATTTCGTGCATCCCACGAAAACGGTCTGTGTAATTTACTCCACCCCCCAGCCCTCCTCCATGTACGCCTCCCGCTGAGCCCACTCTGCTGTGATTGGTCACACTCCCGAGGACTTCCGAAGGGCTGCCGAGCGTCGCTGAGTCCCACCTCCTCATTTTGCCGGTGCGGGAGTAAACAGCGAACTTTACTAAGAATTTCTCTTTGAAAATGACAAGTTTTGAAATACAGCCGTATGTGTTGGATCCCGAATCCGATCCGGAGGTACAGACTGGACTGCCTGAAGTTTCTCCAGAACAGAGGTTACTTCATGACGTCTCTGAATGGTAAGTAACGTGTTAGGCGTAGCTTGTTATTGTCATTACCCGCTTACCTGTGCAGCGTAAGGATGGATTTCGTGTTCGGCTAATCCAGCTTTGTACTGGCCCATGTTGACAAAACAGTCCCGTGTGAAGTGCCGTAGACAGACAAACGCGCAGGTATTTTTCTTTTGCTGGCTGGGAAAAAGCAACTCTATCCACTTCTGCCTGGTGCTTGCCTCTTTAGGAAAGCTAAACAAAGTTAACTTTCCCTCACACCCGAACAAACATTTTCTGGGAGCCATTGTTCAACGTGCTAACACTGTCAAATCGTTGTAGACAGCAGAGCAGCGCACAGCGATACAACTTCCGAAGCAGAGCAGGGTAGGGGGCAGGCCTAGAGCATATGCCGGGGCATTCCCATATAAGTAAGTCTGGCACGCATTAACATCAATGGGACCTCACTGTTTAAAAAAAAGACTGTAAAACACAGCGTGTAGAGCCATCCGAAACAGCTTGCAGGGCTCACTTCCAAATGCACGAACCTCATTATTTGACACGTTGGCATCGTTAAACATGAGTATCCGACACTGTAACAACATTTATAGGCCAGAAAAGAGGAAAAGCATAATAGTTCTCCTTTAAAGTAGTGAAACAATTTAACAAACTTTGCAAATTTGTACTCATTTTTGTGTCATGCATTATTCTGACTGGTTGTTGTGTAGATGTAGCAGCAGTCACATTGTGAAGACCTGAAGATTCTATTTTTGATTGTCAAAGTTCTAAATCAGTGACCAGAGGACTTGTCATACAGTGTGATCTCTCAATTGTCTGTGACAGCCTAAAAATCACACCGTATAAAGGGCCCTTTAGGTAGGCAGAAGTTTAGACCATGACCATGCATTTCTATCATCAGTAGAGTGGATTACTGTAATGGTCTCTCAACTGGTCTCCCCAAAAAGAGCATTAAACCACTGCAGCTCATTCAGAATGCTGCTGCTCGAGTCTTAACCAAGACCAAGAGAACAGAGCATATTACTCCAGTCTTAAAATCTCTGCAGTGGCTCACAGCCAGCTGTAGAATAGAATTTAAAGTGCTGCTACTTCTCTAAAGATCCCTGAATGGCTTGAGCCCAGAGTGCATTTCTGATATGCTCAATGAATATAAACCAAGTATGGCTCTGAGTCTCTACATGGACTCAGGTTTATTAGTTCAGCCCAGAGTCCAAACACGGTAAAGTGACATGAAGTGACAACTGCCGAAAGATCTTAGATGCACTCCTAATGTAGGAAGTTTGAAGTCCAGATTAAAAACTTTTCTCTTTTCATGCGCCTCCACCTGAGTACTAAAATGTTGCACTTCATGCACTTTAATCCTGGAGTACAACTCTTGTAACTCCCACTAGGAGTGATCCCCTGCACTTACAGCTGAGCCCTGCTGGCAGGTTTTTGGCCCACAGTTTTCTGAAGTCACTGGCATTATGTTTGTATTTCACTGATTGCATTGAATGTTTCCACTTCTATAATATTTATCTTTAATGGTTCCCTTTTAATTACTATTTTATAATAGTTCCCTTCTTTTTCATTGTATTTATTATATGGATGCTCTTTTTATCTGTGAAAAACACTGAACTGACCCTGTAAATGAAATATGCGACATAAATATTATAGTAAAATGAAAAATTCAGAGATGTGTGTTCAGGACTGACAGTATAGTAACAGTCTAAATATCTACTAGAAATAAATACAAAGCATACATAAGTTGTTGTGTGTGTGTGTTATACCTGAAGCGTTTCAGCTCACTGATGTCTCCGTAGGCCAGAGTGAGAGTCCCCAGGACGACTGGCGTAGAAGTAGTCCTTATATTCATCCCACCATACCTCCACCACACGAACATAGTTCTGCACACACACATACAAACGTATTATGCTTCAGAAGACAAGACTAATAGTTTGACAATTGGAGCTATACCATGATTATGACTTTATCACCTGTAATAACTGGTCACATTTAGTGGGTCCACCACATAATATACAGCAAGAGTTGAGAAGAACAGACAGCATGCTGAAGTGATACTGTAACTAATTAGTGCCACATTGGCTCAGTCACACCACCACAATTTTATACTTCGATTCAACACTAGTATAAAAAAAAACAATACTTAATACTTCTTTCAATATCACAGCAAAAAGAAAAAGAGAGTACAGGGAAAGAAGGTACAGAAAAAGTCAGTGAACACTGGTTTGCTGTAAGCCAAATTTCAGGCAGGACAATAAAGACTAAACTGAACTGACATCTTAAATGAACTCTTAGATCTTTTCTTTTTTTTTTTTAATAGCTTCGGTACATTCAATACTATTGAATGTTAGGGTTGTATTGTTTTGAACAACGTGACATTGAGTATCAAGTCTCAAGTATCAATGCTTTTGATAACCCTATGATACATAAACACAAAAACCATCCATACGCAAAAGAATGTGAATTGAGAATGTGACAGACTTCACGCAGACTTCAGATTGTGCACATGCTCCCACTTCCACAATGAAGATTTTAAAAGAGAACTATGCTTACACACACCTTTATAAATCTGATAAAAAGAATGCATATTTGTGTGTACAGAGTTTTAGTCATCACTCTACAGAGTTTTAAGTGTCCGGCTCCTGAGGTTTTAAGTGTGAGCTATTCTACCTTCAGAGTGGGTGATGATCCAACATGTGCAGGTGGAGGGTTGCCTTGCCATCCCTGAAGCCTGTAGATATGGCCCACACGAGAACACGGTACAAAGAGCAGCTGGCCACCACACTGCCAGATCTATGGAAACACAGACTTTTTTTAAAAAAATGCACCTCTAAACCCCTTTAAATGATGCGTTGTGGGGCCATTCAGCCTTGCTGTGTATAAACTGGACAAGTCCACGTCTACCTTGTATGATATTTCAAAATTCTCTCCTCCCCATATCTGCAGTCCTGGGTCATACAGACCCAGCTCAAAGAAGAAGTCTCTCTCTATAGCAAAGAGACCACCCGCCATGGCTGGAGATCTACAGGTATGAAGACAGACACACATCCACATCCAGACACATATCAAACACATGCATCACCTTGTAGCTCAGTATTATTACTCTGTTTTCCAAGTGTCAGTAAAAATCAAATAATCACATCACATTTTTTTTCAATTTTTTTTCCCGCTTTGTCTGAAAATCAGACATTTAACACTTCATCTCTGTCTAAACACTGGCATCTACATCACTTTTACTTACAAATAACTTTGGTATTTTTCAACACAGACTCTATTTCCCCATTTTTTGTATCTAAGTGACTAATAGGCACAACAATTTTTGAAACTGGTGCAGTATTGAGGGAGGCTGCAGCAGCCACAGTGTAATCTTGGACAATTGTTAACTGTCAATGTACATCCACTAAAAGTGCTTGTTATGCCACTGGCAGGCTCAGATTGTTTTTTCTACGTGTCTGACAACATTATGGAAAGGATCAATACAGAGATTGAGCTTTTTTGTTAAAGAGTAAGATGCATTATGTTCAACCAGAAACAGTTGATTTATTGCCCTCATCAAAGTAACCAGACTCATTTCATTGTAAAAAATACTTTGTTCGTCTCAAAACTGTCTTGGCTCATCTTTCCA
Source organism: Lutjanus argentimaculatus (assembly GCA_034769285.1). Classification (NCBI taxonomy): domain Eukaryota; kingdom Metazoa; phylum Chordata; class Actinopteri; order Lutjaniformes; family Lutjanidae; genus Lutjanus; species Lutjanus argentimaculatus. The sequence continues at coordinate 231,438 of JAWZSL010000087.1, forward strand.
CTGTTTCAACACTCAATGGCTCAGGTTTTTCGAACGACATAAACCCTTAATTCACTGTGCTAGATGTAAAAATATTGTGGCTATACATGTGGTTCCTCCCTGCCTCTTCTCTGATGTCTGACCTCCCTCCCACTCACTCCTGTCCTTATTTTCGCATCTAACCCAGTAAATAAAGGGTTTATTTCCAAACCAGAGTTGGTGATTGTTGGAACAGTGGAAAGATGACCTTTTTGGTGAGTTTTATTTTCTTTCTGTCTAGAAGTGTGTTTCACAATGATAAAATTACTGTCTGTGAATAGAGTCTGGTGGCTTTGATGAGAGCAATAAATCAGCTGTTTCTGATTAAACAAAAGCTATCTTACTCTTTAACAAAAATGTCTATCTCTGTAGGGATCCTTTAATGTTGTCAGAATAACAATCTGAGCCAGTGAGTCAGTGGCAAAAACAAGCACTTGAAGACTCTCATTCTTTTTTTTTTTCTTGATTCATGAATCAATTTTTATACATGTAAATAACTAGTGCTTAGTCCAATAGCTGAATGCTAACAATAATGGGTATTCCCATTAACATGCTGACTGAAATTAGCATCATGATTGCTGAAATAATATCTTAAACAGTTCCATTTTACTTTATATTTTTAACACAAAACAGGGTGTGTGCTCAGACTTTCAAGTATATATTACCTGTTATGGTACGAGCTTGATGTGCAAAATTTAATTCAAAATTTACATCACATGACTAACATGTGATGTGCTTTGCTTTTGGAAATATGACTCTTGATATAGTCTGTAGAAGTGTATAATTCAACTTTTTCCCCCATGGCTAGTGTTAAAAGAGCAAAACAAAAATTGCAATTAATTGCAATATTGAATCACAATACTTAGGAATCACAATATATAAATCAAATCTGCACTAATTATTGTGACAGTATCAAATCTGGAGACAAGTGTCTGTCATCCCAGCCCTTATGGATTCATTCTGACAGGCGCAACTGCCCATAAGGATTACACTGCAGCCTGTTTCAGCACTGACAGCTGCAGTGGTCTTGGTCATTAGTCACTTATGACACAAAAACAAGGGTGAATAGCATCCAGGTTGAAGAATAACTAAGATACCCTTTAAATAGTTCATTTCGGTTTAAACATTGGTATCTACATCACCTTTACGTAAAGGACCAGTGTGTAGGATTTAGTGGCATTTTGCAGTGAGCTTGCAGATTCTGTTCTGGGCTACAGTAGAAAGATGGTGGTATAACATGGTGGCCTCTGTGGAAGAGGACCTGCTCCCTCTGTAGATATGAAGGGTTCATTGTATGGTAACAAAAACTGGTGATATACACTAATGGAAACATACTATATTACACTATATTATTATATTTTTATTCCATTTCTGCATTAATCCCTGTAAATCTTACATACTGGACCTTTAAAGCAGTCAATCAGTCAGTTACTGTATTAATGACAACAATGAGAAGACAGAGCACATCAGATCAGACTGACAGAGAAATAAAGAAAAAGACAAAAAAGAAATTAGTGAAAGCAAAGCTGAGGGAAAAAATGACAGGAAGACATGGTGAATGAAAAAGTGATTGGGGAAGGTGGGGGTGAGGGTGCCCCATTCTGAACCAGACTCACACCAGAAGCTCCACTGTAGACCCAACACAAACCCATCACTCCCATCGGCTTTTAGAATAAACCAAGTCATGTCTTGAAGGCAATGTTACGCAATCCCTGTACTTCAGCTGGGCTAAAAAGAAAGGGTAACTTCAACAGAAAAACACTGAAATGATTTGCTAACCTGACCTTATAGTTAAACCAAAAATATGAGAAAATAAAGCTGAGAGTAGAAGTCCCACTAAATTAAACACAGCGCATGGCAGTGAGACATCAAGTAACCAATTAAAACCCAATAGTAGAAACAATAAGAACAGAAGCAGTCAGTGGACAGGACAGTAGTGAACAACTGCCCATCACATTTAGTTGGTTAGTTGTTATATGCAGCAAAGGTTAGACTCATTATATATCACCTATTCTTAAGAATTAGGACAAATCATGAAAAAAAAAAAAGATGAATACTCGCAACACTCTAATTCCATTTTTAATTAAACTTTATTCTCTAAGAATTTTTTTTGAAATGTTTTGGCTTGTTTTCTTTTTTTTATTTTCTAAACTCTGTGCCAGAAAACAGCCTTGTTCCAGACAAGAATTTACAACTTTAAACAATTTAAAAATGTGTTAAAAGCCTTCAAAATCTAAAACTAACAATACTTACTGATAACAAAGGTATAAAAATGTAGTACTATAATCATTTTTGTTTTAAAATTGATTTTTATGAAAATGTTGGCCCTTTAAAGTGATATTCCACTCCTTGATGATCATCCACTCAGTATGTACTCACCCCTATGCTGATGTGAGGATGGGTGAAGATCTTCAGTTCACTAAACAATCCTGGAGTTTCAGCAGAAAACAGGTTTGCAGCCAATGGCAGAGATTGGAGAGTCTTGCAATACATCAACACCATGTTTACATGCTACCTGCTACATGCTACAGTTGACATTTCGGCTAAAAACATGGTGTAAATGGCGTCTTTTGTGGTTAAATTTTAATGTTGCGGCTCGCGGACCCTTGGATTACACCACACGAGCAGGATGGAGACATTTTGTGTTTGTTTTGTGGTTTTTTTTTTTACATCTGCCATTGTACTGGATTTGGCTGCAACCCTGTTTTCTGCTGAAACTCCAGGATTGTTTTGTGAACTGAAGATCTTCACCCATCCTCACACCGGCATAGGGGTGAGTACATACTGAATGGATGATCATCAAGGAGTGGAATATCGCTTTAAAGTTGTGTCCCAGATATCTGTCCACTCAGTCAGATTTTAATAAAAACATGATTCAATCAGGCATAAAAAAAGGTTAGCTAAACCTTAAGGACCCCTGTCTCACTTCCTGTTTAAAAAAAGGCAGGAATACTGCTCAAGCACTGGTAAACTATATTTTGACAAATTAATTAAATATTACTTTCAGTTGTGTCTCAACCATAACATGTCAACTCTGCAGCCCTTCTAAATCAAAGATGAATAAGAATTATGGTTTATGGTGTATTCTGATTAACATTAAGAGAACTCTGCGCATCTTGAAAATTAAAATGGTCAGCCACCACTACCATGATGTGAAATGAAAAAATGTAACATTTAGTCAGCTCTCTACAACGTCAACTCTGTCAGATTTTCCATCTAACAGAGTACATTTAATAAAAAATTTAATCACTGGGAATTTATCCCGTTACAAGGTTTACTAGCCAAGAGTTTGATCTTTTAAAATATATTTTCTGGCATAATTGTAGCGTAAATATCAAAACTCCATCAACATACAGTTTTGTCCCAATTCTCAATCATGAGTGATATTTGAAGTTTTCCAAAGAGTTGGTTTTAAAGATCTGCTGTTTGTACCCATACACCCTGCTCTAAATACTTCTGTTTTTTGTTTTAATTAAGGCAGTCCTGCTGAGATGAGTTGGTTTTCTCCTATTTTTGAACACATGGTTTAAAATTAGCATTCTTTAAACTGGTTGAGCTATTAAGGTCAGACATATGATTAGCTTTTGTCCCGGTTAGTTGGGATTCCGTTTGTCTAAGTGTTGACACTGTCCATATTAGTCAGGAGGCTTGGTGGTTTTCTGTACCTATATGGTTCAGTCAGAGTTTTTCGCCGTTTTTTTTTCTCTGTCTCCCAGAGGAACTCTCTTCCAGAGAATGCTCCAATCCCAGGCTCCTCTAGCGAAGCCGTCTTGGTCTCCTCCACCCTGGGGTTCGATGGTGAACTTCTGGCCATGGATGGAGTCTATCAGAGGCACCGTACACACCGTTCTGATAGAATGGGGGTGGGGCCATGCATACAAGATACATGGGGGGAAAGATATGCGGGGGTGGTGCACATGCAGGAGAAAAAAAAAACAGGCAAATACGAACAGCAACGCCAGTGATGACACAAAGACATGGGGTGGGGTGTCAGAGACCAGGACAGAGCGAGACACAGTGGAGGATAAACAGGTGGGGTGAAGGGATGGGAGATGGAGACACAAACAGAACAGGAATGAGTGTTAGCATGCTGGCTGCTATGTGTGTACCGGTAGGGCTGGGTGGTATGTTTTCTCTTAGCCTTCTCTCTCTGGCTAAGTGGAACTCTCTTCCAGAGCAGGCTCCAATCCCATGCTCCTCTAGCCAGGCCGTCCTCATCTCCACCCTGCTGGGGCTCCATACTGTACTCATTACCATCTATATAGTCTATCAGGGGCACTGTACATACTGTCCTACACACACACACACACACACACACACACACACACACACACACACCGCACACGCACACACACAAACACACACACACACAAACACACAGACACACACACACAAACCTTTGTTTGTATTGGGCTGTGATGATTAGTTAAGCACTACACACAAAGCTCAGACAAGTCTTGAGTCATTATTTAATCTGACAGCACAGGGCTATTGTTTTGCACTGCAGACAGTAAGGGCTGCAGGCTAAAGTATTCTGTGGCTCACACGCAGGCAGGGTTTCTGCAGGTTTCAACAGGTTCAATTTAAGACTAAAACCATTAGGAATGCAATTTAAGACAATTTGTCAATCTAATCTGGCAAAATTATAATCATATATAAAATATACTGGGTGATGGCAGGTGTTTGCTGGGTACTTATTACAACTACTTCATGTCCTTCAAACTTCCCATGCAACTTTAATGACTCTCCCCAAAGTTCCTAATTCAAGCGCAACTTTAACAGAATAAACTCGACTTCTAGAAGTAGCTATTTTTTGATGAGCAGACACCATGTTAGCCTACGCACCATGTTGCGAGACACCAGCTAGGCTTGGGCGACTGGACCAATAATGAATATTTATTTATCGATGGTGGGCTGAATACATCACTGGTTGTTTTTGGCTGATTTTTGGGCCATATTTGCCATTTTATTTTGCTAATGTAATGGTGTGCAGAGTGACAGCCACTGCTCCACACCGCGCTCTCATCCAGTGGCACAGGACACACACTGTCAGCCAGTGAGAGGAAAACAGCCTTCAGAGTTAGATTCTTCGAATTCTTTTCATGCAGTGAATTAAGGATTTAATTCAACCAAACCAGCGTTGGTGATTGTTGGAAGAATGGACAGGCTAACAAAGATGATTTGGGTGAGTTTTACATCTTTTTCTGTCCAGTTTGAATGAAGTGCGTTTTATGAGGAGTTAGCAAGCCAATTAAGCTTGTCTTACTTCGGTAAAAAGAGAGGAACTTGAATGCAGAAAGTGCGTGGTCATATTTCTTTGTTTAAATAGGAAAATAGATGTGAGGGTATTTAATTTCTTGACACTTTGTGAGTTTATTTTGTTTATTGGGAGTACTGAACATATGTAGTGTACGAAACATAGGGAATACATAAATCTCCCAGCTAAGACTCCAGAAGACGGAAAGGGGGGTAGGAAAATTTTATCATATCACCCAACCCTAACAGCTGGGTATGTTCAGATAAACTCTGACCGGGCTGCAAAGTTTGCATTAGTGGTTAATGGGTTGGGTTTTTTTGTAGTTGTTACAGCATAATCAACATAATCAATTTTTTTGTTTTTGTTCCTTTTTTTTTTTTTTTGTTAACCAAAAAGATATTTTAAAGCAAGAATAAACTCAATGCAACATTATAAAAGTAACATTAAGTGTTAAAAGTAACTTCATAAGACATTTTAAGACCTTTTAAGAACTGAAATTCAGGATTGGATTTCAGAACTGCAGAAGCCCTGTACAGGGTAAACTATTGTAGATGCTATCCAGAAGATGGTAAATACACAGCAAATTAAGGTGCACATCATATCACAGGATTATTCCTAATGCATATACTGTACATAGAGTCTGTATGCTGAAACTCTTCAGCACATGCAGCGCTCAATGCTGTGGTATTGATGGATATCATTAATGTATTAATAGTGAAGCCATCTCTAGTGTGTCTTTACAAGGTTATGTTTATTTCTGCCTGTGGCCAGACCCTTCTCATTCAAAAATATACTTTATGAATAGTAAAGATTCCTGCAGGTGGTCAAACCTAGCACAGTGTTGCTGAACACAGGTTTATACAGCTTTTTAAGTGCAAAATTTAAGCACCTTTAAAGTACTTTGAAGGTACCTAACCCAAAAATTTATAGACTTTTGAAGCCTTTATTATCACACCAAAATTGTTACAATAAATGAAACTGCAAAAGCCTGTATACCCACACCAATCATTTTGTTTATTTACCAGATTAAAGGTGTAGTTAGCGATGTGGGAGAAAAGGAGTAGAGAGGTTGTTGATATTTGAAGTGTAAACGAATACAGACCCACCCCTCCCTTCACACTCCACTCCGGGCTCCACCCCCGAAGTTCATGGACGCACGTCGTTTTTGTCTTTGTGGTTATAGTACACTTTGCAAACACTGTGTAGCCGAGGGTTTCTGTTGCGCCTATACTTATGAAGCTATAAAACAAAGAAATACGGAGGCTTCGTAGAGTTGAACAGACAGCTTCACTTTTTATTGTTGCACACACAGTCAATGCAACGCATACCGAAAAACACCACTTCCGTTTCTGACCTTTCACAATAAGAGCTGCCAATACAGGCTACACACTGCTTCAACAGGTAACTCCAACTCACATTTACTCCAATAACATTATAAAACAGCTTACAACTGTAAAAAAAAAAAAAGCTGTGATGTAAGATGGCCAACTACACAGCAAGTAAAGCAGCTGAAATAGCCAAGTTATGGGTTAGCACACTGCTAAGCCGCGAAGCTGAGGTTAGCTGACCCGTCAGACAACTGTACCCACAACTGTACCCACAACTCGACTGCTATTATAAATAGATAACATCACAACAACAGTACATTTTGGCAGATTAGACAATATGATGAATACCCGACGGCTGTTACTGTTATGTGAAGCACCGCAAAGCTAATGTTGCTCACCTGTCCAGCAGACAGACGGCGACCTCCGCATCTGTTTTCAGACCTTTCAATTCGCAGAGTTCCCTCCACTGTCGGAAAGCCACACCGATGTTGACCTGGGTCTTCGCCCTTTCATGGTCGTAGCCCTTCTTTTTTAATTTATGCTCCTCCGACCGTTTTCTCTTGGGCTGTTTCTGCACCTGATATACCGTGTCTCTCTCTTACTCCACTTACTCTACTCTTAACCCCCCCCATGTCTGACCTGTGCATGAGTATGAACCGCCCCCTGGGCATGAGGGGGTAGACCCATGTTCTGGTGGCTCGGTCCGAGCCACAGATTTACCTGCTGAAATTCAGAGCCCAGGCTGTGTATTGAAACCGGATTTTTTTTCAGCATTCTCTCTGAAGTGACAGCTTGTGGATGGTGAGGAAAAATACGGTGATTTTGACAAAAAGTGCGTCGGATTATGATCGCTAACTATACCTTTAACTTCTTATGTTTTGATCATGATTATTTTGTGTTTGTTAATTTCCAGAGGAAGGGATCAACAGTTGACTTATCTTGCTATGAATGATAGATATGATGACAGGATTGTGTCATTTCAAATATTAAAAGACTTGTGGCTTACATGAGTGATTGTGTAGCTTTTTTTCAAGGACAGTATATTCAAATTCAAGCATATTTGTAACCTTGAAAACATAACAGACTTTGTATGAACCCTGTGACCCTGTATACCCAAAAATCATTGTAGACTTTTTCTCTCAACATCTCTCTCAGCTGGCTGAAATATATAATGTCTCATAGCTGTATTTGAATACTGATACAGATATGGAACTACAACTGGACAACACTGATGATGTTATGTTATCTGCATGCCTACACACATCAACAGTAGGTTACTAATAAAAAATATGAAGAAACTGTAGCATAAATTATTTATTCTGCTACTGAATAATGTTGCCTGTATTTCTATCTTACACTGACACAAAAATACCAAATGTATAAAAAAAGAGAGATGTGCTGAAAAGTTAGGGTGATGATAAATGGCCTGTAACTGAGTAATAAACCAGTCTGTAAACAATCTGTTAGTTTATGACCACCTTTTCTAATTTCAATAGACATTGGCAGCTATTATCACATGTGTGAGGCTGAACATGTGTGTTTGTGTGTTACCTGTCTTTTGAAATAGGAGAAATCAGAGGAGCATACCAGTTGATGCCAACCTCACAATGAGCATCCAGGTAGATCAGCACCTAGAGAACAGACACACACAAACACTGATGTCATCTGTCTTATGAAGAATGTGATGGTGTCAGTCTGATCAATGCAATGGTTTATTCTAATGTTTCACACCTGATTTCAGTTAAGGACCCAATGTTAGAAACTGTATTAGAGATTTTGTTGGGATGTAAAGCCACTGATAAATATTCATACACTCGTAACACTCGTAACAGTAGCTGTGGTAGGAACAGTTGCATTAGTAGGTGCAGTAGCAAGAAGATCATATGATACCTACCTGTCCTTTAGTGGCCTTCTTGGCTCCTATACTCCTGGCCTGGATCAGTCCTTCTCTCTTCTCATTTCTGAAAAGTTTTACAAGACCGTTCCACTGCTTGATGTAGTCCTCCAAACGCTCCTTCAGATGGACTACACACACACACACACACACAGAAGAGATCTGGATAAAAATGCTCTTCAGTACTACACATTACATCATTACATTTCACTTTGAAAACCAAAAGCAGGGGTAACTGTTTGACACCTGACAATATTTGGAAGTAATAAACTGAGTCCAGCTGTCATCTTTAAACAGGATCTACTAATGTCTCCTCAACTCATCCCATTATTTTACTCACACTGTTACAGCTCAGCTGTCATTCAGTGTTACACTACCTTTCATATATCTGTGACAGTTCCTTCTCTGTCAATTAAATAGCAGCAGGCTCTACTAAGAACTGGGGCTGCGCAATTAATTGAAATATTATCGAAATCACAATGTGGTCAAGTGCAATACACAAATCACAGAATCTACAATTTTGAGAAAAGGCAAAATGTGTGACAAAACAACAGTAGTGCTGCTGAAATGCTCTGGCCTATAAATCATGTTCTCCATATGAAAGAAAACATGTTATTTGGGTACGGACTAGGATTGGGTGATGTCTACCAATTTGGCATATGACAATGTCCACAGCGAAACATCGGCATGGACTAGAGCTACAACAATTAATCGATTATTAATTGATTATGAAATTAATCAAAAACTATTTTGATAATTGGTTAATTGTTTTCAGTCATTTTTTAAGAAATAAAAGTCAAAATTCTCTAATTCCAGCTTTTTAAATATTAATATTTTTTGGTTTCTTTATTCCTCCATAACAATAAACTGAATATTTTTGGGTTGTGGACAAAACAAGACATTTGACAAAGTCATCTTGGGAGAGACTGATCAACATTTTTCACCATTTTCTGACATTTATTGACCTAACAACTACTAATCGATTAATTGAGAAAATAATTGACTGATCTATGAAAAATAATTAGTTGTAGCCCTCATCATTAGCAAATAACAACAACAAGAAACAAAAGAAACAGAGATGCCTCAAACATCTTGGATTCACCTTACTGGGCAGATTTACAGGACATGGAGCTGTAACATTAGTGCAACAGCTTGGTTTTATTTTCTCTCCCTCATGTCAAAAACATGTCAACATCTACTACCTGAGGGGACACGGCACCTCAAATACAGAAGGCTTTTGAATCAAAATGTTATGATGATAGAGGGCTCGGTGGTCAATGACTGTCAGACATTACAACGGATGTTGGCATTGTCATCCTCCCATTTCCATCCCCCGGTAGCAGAGAGAGTGCAGGGGCAGAGGGGTTGTTTAGCTGAATATGTTGACTCATTGATCCTTAATCTGACTGAGGTTTGGTCAGAATCTCTGGCCCTGACCATGGCTCTGAAATATCATTAGCCTAACTGTGATCATTCACAAATTGTGAGTGGTTTATGAGTCGATTCACCAGTCGCAGGCAAACAAAACAAACCCAGTTGACCCTCCCCTGGCAGAAAATGAACAAATCAGCTACTGGGCACAGACCCCAACAAATGTCACATTGTTATGATTTAAAAAAAAAATTGTATTTTTTTTTTAAGATTATTTTTTGGGCTTTTTGCCTTTATTGGGATACTGACAGCTGAAGAGTTGACAGGAAAGGGGGTAGAGAGTGGGGATGACACGCAGTGGGAGTCGTACCAGTGGCCGCTGTGGAGGACTGACAGCCTCAGTACATGGGGTGCACGCTCTACCAGTTGAGATATAGGGACCCCGATTTTAATATTTTTTTTCCAGTGAAAATTAAAATTGTGACGTAAAAACCATCAGTCCCACTTATCAACAAATCAATTCACAATCTCAATATGATTGTTTTTACCCTATTGTGCAGCCTACTATGGACTATACTATGAATCCAACATCTTCATCTCACTATGAGACACTGGACTTAGTGAGAGAGACAATAAATCTCTAGCTCCAGAAAGATTTGGTCCAACTATGAAATGACTACACCCTAGTCCAGAAGTGTGAATTTAACTTGATATTTCATGTATTACAAGCAGAATCAGAGCATATCAATACCCTGTCTTTCCTTTTTGTTGCACAGTATCAAACTTAAGTTGCTTTTGTACTGTGCAAACAAGCAGACTGACTTGTACTGATAGCTTCACAATCAGTTAATAACCTTGCTACATAATTTGACTTCACCATGGTGACAGAGGTGTGTAGTCAACTTTTAGCCAAACACGGGTGCTTAGGGAGCCCTTGAAAATCTGATTACTTATTATTGTTATTAAATAAAAGTGTTAAAAAGATAATCACAATACATCTAAGATTACATTTTTTCCACGCCTATACTGTATGAAAGCAAAGTACACTCACCTTTGTTGCTGAAGTCATCTATCATGACTATCTCAGCCAGGTATTTTCTGGGAGTCCTCTTGATCACACTGTGAACGGTTCTCATCAGTGTCGACCAGCCTTCATTATGGAAGACGATCACCACACTGGAAGTCAGCAGTCGGTCATCATAGTGCCAGTACTTACACCTGGAGAGGTGGGGCAGAATGCCAAGAGCATGTCAGCTACATTCATTTAGAAATTTTACAGGATCCCATTAAAAATGTTGCTACTATCTCTCTAATGCAACTCCATGTAACTGTGAAGAAATTAGAACCTCGCTGAGTCCTATGTGTGTGTGAGCTTCAAGGTGAAGCTGATCTAAATCATTTAGAATTAAGTATTGTTAAATCCTGTTCTTATTATTACATTAAAAAAGTTACCTTAAGTATCCTGATTTTTTTTTTTTTTACGATTCCTGAATCTTTTTTTTTTAATATACACACAAATGACTAGTGCTATGTCCATTAGCTTCATGCTAACACATAATGGGATTTACCATTAACTTGCTAACAGAAATTAGCATTCAGAAATACTATTTTAACAAATGGATCCATATTCTTTGCTCCTTTTAATCTATTACTCTGGATTCGACACTCCACACTGACCAACTACAGCAACCTCAACAGGTCAAAACTCAAACAAAAAATTCACACTTACAAAATTCAGTTTCATTCATGAGGGATGTTTGTTTAAAGGCTCTTTGTGCTGTGTGCAGTTTTCAGGGGTTCTATTCATTTTGGCCTAAAATCTTATTTTCTTGTCTTATGGCACTAGATTGATGAGCAGGAACAGCTAAAGTTTACTTCAAAAGTATTTTATTTACTTCTTTACACCATGTTTTTAGCTGAAATGACAACTGTAGCATGTAGCCAGTAGGATGCAAACATGGTGTTGATCTCGCGAGACTTGTATATCTCTTAATGGACGCACGTGCGGAAGTCTCGCGAGATCGACGCCATTTTTACATCCTACCTACATGCTACAGTTGACATTTCAGCTAAAAACATGGCGTAAATGGCGTCTTTTGTGGTTAATTTTTAATGTTGCGGCTCACAGACACTTGGATTACACCACACAAGCAGGATGGAGACATTTTGTATTTGTTTTGTGTTCGTTTTTTAACGTTTTATCCGTGGTCTCCATTCACTGCCATTGTAGTGGATGAGGCTGCTACCCTGTTTTCTGCTGAAACTCCAGGATTGTTTTGTGAACTGAAGGTCTTCACCCATCATCACATCGGCATAGGGGTGAGTACATACTGAGTGGGTTATCATGTAATGGTGGAATATCGCTTTACTTTGATCTTGAGAAGTTGCAGCCTTTATTCTGGAGCTGTAAGAAAATATTGATAGATTTGAGTATCACAACATTATGTTTGGTGATACTGTATCGATTCTCAAAAACATTGTATCATGATATTGTGATACATGCAAAGATTCATTATGTTCCATTATTATGTTATCTAGCTTCACTGTTCTGATTGCACAAAAAAGTAGACTGGTGAAATGCCAGGAAGGTATATGATGGCATGGAAAAATAGATAACACCCAAGCCTACTCAATAGATTACTATAGTTTTTTTGACTGGTGAGTGAAGCAAATCTACCAGCCACTTGAATGTTTTAACAACATTTAGCTGGTGGCTGGTGCTCATTTTGTGCCCTGTCTGTGTGTTAAGATTTGACTGAGTTATGAGAAGAAGTGTGGTGTTTGTGGTAAACTGTGTCAATCACGAGACATGGTTGAGGGAAAATCTTACAGCAAAAATTCAGATTTTTTTCAGAGTGCATAATGAATTAATTATATGAATACCAAATAATGAATTTGTATTTTGTTACACAAGATACTATTACATTGTTTTTAATAATTATCATGTACATTGAGATCTTTAAGTCATTCTCTCTCGGGCATTAAAAAAATTAAGCTGTCAGCATGCTCAGTTCAACACACTGTTAGTGATACGAATGAAAGATAGCAAACACGATTTCATAAGGTGGCATAAATATAGACACACCCTTAAATACATATCTCATATTCTACAAGCATAATGACTGGTTGTCTTGTAGTACAAGGTGCAGTATGCAGTTTTTTGTTTCATTCACTTGTGGATTCTTAGCATTTTAATATCTAAAGTACAGCAAGTACACTGCTGTTGGCTTGTAGAGGGTGTGGACTGTGGAATATGTTTCTCCACAAGTCTAAAGTAACAACTATCCAGTGAAAAACAGTTGTCTTGTAATGGACGAGGTAATGGAGGATTTCTGATATCTTCCTGTCCTTTTAGGCCAGATGTAAATGCATTTTCTGTGTTTATTCAGAGGCAATAGTAAAAAATATAAAAGAATACTTAAAAGATTGTGCCCTCAGTTTATGTTAGAGTATATTAAATCACTGGGTGGGACAGAGAAATTAACATGGTGCATCCATGATGTGGTAATGTAGAGGACTGGCTCAACCATCCTGTATAATCTGCATTTGTTAAAACCGGTTAAAGGAAGCTTGTTCAGTGGGGTGTGTATGAGTTACACCCTTGAGTGTGTTTGTCCTTTAACGCAATTTAATCATCACGTGTTTGGGCTGGTGTGGTGCTACACATATTAGACAAACAGTCAGGCAAATGAGTATGTGTGTGTGAGTGACATGTTACTTTTAACAGTGAATCCCTAACAGTAACAGGAGCCACTATTGTCATAATAACACACTGAAGCCATGTTAACTGTGTGTTTGCAGTAATACAGGTTATATAGTCAGGAACTTAGCTTAACAGCTAGCTAGTTGAGGCTAGTTTTCCAACAGGCTAATTACTGAACTAAGTCTTTACCAACATTACAGCAGTACACTGAATACACTTAACTTGCCCGATCACAGTTGCACTCAAAATTATTCAACCCCCACTGCAAATCAGGTTTACTGGCAAAATGTACAAACTTTCAGCTGTTTTTGATAAACAACACAAACAAGAACAATTTAAATAGCTCAAGACAACCAGTATTACAGGTGGTTTCTCCAAATTCAACACAACATGCCACTTTTAATGACTACTGCTGTCTTTCTTTATTCAACCCCTTCTTAACAAGCATCTTTAGTACTTAGTAGAGCACCCTTTTGCTGCTATGACCTGCTGCAAATGTGATGCATAGCCAGACACCAGGTTCCGACAGCATTCCTGAGGAATCTTAGCCCATTCCTCATGGGCAATAGCCTCCAGCTCTCTAATATTCTTGGGTTTGCGTGCTGCAACTGCCTTCTTCAATTCCCACCAAAGATTTTCTATGGGATTCAAGTCAGGCAACTGTGATGGCCACTCTAGTATCTTCCAGGACTTTTTCTGAAGCCAAGCCTTGGTGGACTTTGAGGTATGCTTGGGATCATTGTCCTGCCGGAAAGTCCAATGACACCCAAGCTTCAGCTTCCTCACAGACAGCATGACATTTTCTCCTAGGATTTGCTGATACTGGACTGAATCCATCTTGCCTTCCAAACGCTGCAGGTTTCCAGTGCCAGAAGATGCAAAGCAGCCCCAGAGCATCACCGAGCCACCACCATGCTTCACTGTAGGCACGGTGCTCTTTTCAGCGTATGCCTCATTCTTCCTCCTCCATACATACCGCTGATCCATAGGCCCAAAAAGTTCCAGTTTTGTTTCATCACTCCACAGAACAGAATCCCAAAACTTCTGTGGCTTATTTATATGGTTTCGAGCATATTGGAGGCGACTTTTCTTGTGCTTTTGGGTCAGTAATGGTGTACGTCTTGGAGTTCGGGCATGGAGACCTTCAGCGTTTAGTGTGCGCCTTACTGTAGACACTGAAACCTCAGTGCCTGCTGCCACCAAGTCTTGTTGCAGGTCTTTTGCAGTCACTCGAGGGTTTTTGGCCACCTGCCTCCTCAGACATCTGGTGGCAGCTGATAGTTTATTCTTTCTGCCCCGTCCAGATAGTGTAGCCACTGTTCCTTTAACTGTGAACTTGCGAACTATGCTTCCAACAATTCTCTTGACCATATTTCTAACATGCAATCAAACGTCACTATGAACAAAACCCAAGCCAGTCCAGGTATTTGTGTTCTATCTCAGACACATCTAATGCCACTAATGAAGCCCTTGATTAGCGATGTTAGGTGTGCTGGAGACAACTCCTGATTTGCAAATGAGTGCTCTTATGTGGGATTCTGTTCAGGGGGCTGAATAATTTTGAGACAGCAGTAGTCTTTAAAAGTGGCATTTTGTCTTGAATTTGGAGAAACCACATGTAATATTAGTTGTGTGGAGCTATTTAAATTGTTCTTGTTTGAGATGTTTATCAAAAACAGCTGGAAGTTTGCAAATTTATATAGGATGTACATAGGATGTCAGTAACCAACAACTAACCAGTTAAAAAAACGTGAAATACAAGAGCGCTCTAGTCTGGTGCTCCCTTAACTCAGTGAGCTCTGGCATGACATTTCAAAGCACTATCCTTTAATGTTAATGCTATTTACTTCCTCTGCTGCCTCTATGTTGTGCCCTGCCCTCAGTTCAATAGAGCAGAGGAGAGAAGCAAAGGGACTGCCACCCAAAGGCAAAAGTAGGGAAAACACTGTTGATTTTAGAAAGAATTGATTTTGGCGCTGTTTTTGGCATTCAATAAAAAGATTTTCTTTGGCCTGGCCTGTACAATTATAGGGGAAACACTGGGATGATTGAACTGTTACAGACATGCCACATTAGGATAAAGTTGCAAATTGGTTATGGTGCTGTACTAGTAATCTGGGGCTGATATCAGCTATCAACTAACATGACAACAAATAAAGAAGGTGACAAACTTGTATTCAGTATGAACTCACTCTTCATGGCGGATGTCATTGATGGTTCTGTCCAGTGAGATCATGTCACTAGCCACCATGTTGAAGCCAAACTCTTTGATGGAGGCCTGGACGGCATCTTTGTACTCTGGACCCAAGACGAAAGGCTTGGCTCCCTCTCCAGGACCTCCGGGGACACCCGGAGGCTCGGGTTCCTTGGGTTCAAAATTTCCGAGGATACCTTTTTTCAGGACGGGGCTGGTGTGGGCAAAAGTGTGGGGTTTGAATGTCACATACTGCTGCTGGATCACCTGCTTCTGGTTGGGCTGCTGGTCGGGATTCTGGGGATTGTTTGGCCCTCCTGGAAATGATAACCAGGAACCAAAGATGACCCAAAAAACTGTGTAGAACAGCCAAACTACCTTGCAAATATATGATGCTGGTAAAAGTCACACAAAGACCTGTCAATATCTCACCATGTTTGAGTCTGATGGAGTTTAGGTCAACCTCCACCCCCTCCACATGAGGCCATGGCACCACAGGCTTAAACTGATCTGCTAGGTCTCCTTTGGGCAGCAAATTATCTTCCTGTATAGCAGACAGTATTATACATAACACAGATGCACATTACTAACATTACATATAAGAGAACAATACAGTGGTTTAACTTGCTGGGACAAAGAAATTCATGAAAAATAATAAAACAATATAATGACATGGCTATGGATCAACTTAAGATCAAGTTAAGGTGAGCAGGGGGCCAAAACACATTGGTTCAGCAAAAAGCTGCTACGTGTATTATTTGGGTGGTTGCGAACAAAGAGGGATAAGTACAAGGCAGGCTACATCAGGTTTTGTGGGTTTGAAATAATGAGCAAACATACAGAGCTTTTGAAGGCTCATATTACTCATTATTTGGTATTAAAGGTCCCATATTTACTGTATGGAGTCTGACCCAATCTCATCCAACCTCCTTATGCCTTCCAGCAAAAATATCCAACACACACGTCACACTACCAGCCCAGAGCACTGACGAAGTTATGAACTATGACAGGCTCAGTTTGGGCTGATTTTAAGTTTTTAAGCCAGTTTGTCATATTGCCTATGAGTCATACAGTACAAGTTGGATTTAGCGCTGCTGGTACAGATTACTGATGTAGACTACTTTTTAACAAGTGCAACTGTCATAAAGACAAATGTCAGTCGGGTCAGTTCTCTTACAATCAAACTGGTTTAAGCCCATATACTGGACCAGGCCTGCCAAACCAGAATCTGACCCAACCCTGTCAGGCCTGTGTGTCTCAACTTGCTTTAATGCCTGTCCTCAGTCTCAATGAATCTGTTAAGCCTATTGTAGTAGCCTACTTGTATTAATCTCCTGGCTGTCTGTGCCTCATTTCAAATGTATTGGACCTGGATCTTCGTTACTTCATTCTTCCAGGATATTCAGCTTCTCCTCTTGTCTCTCTCTCTCCCTCCATCTGTGCATTTGTTTTTTTCCTTTCATCAGTGTGAATGATGTGCTTGTGTTGTGTGATTGTGTAGAGGAGGTTGTTTGGCTCAGGTCTGTTTGGCGATACCTGAAGTTGCTCGACATCCTCCTGGATCTCTTCATTCTATTCATGTTGATAATCCATTATTATTGTGTCATCCTGATTGTCCATACTGTAATTTTATTAGGTTGGTCTATTCTGTACACCCGTAATCTATTGCATGTCTATTCATCCCTCCTGTGTTGCTTCTAGAAGTTTCTTCCAGTTTTTCCTGGTATTGAGGATCGAATGACAGAGGGAATCAGATGCTCAGCAAATTATAAAGCTCCTTAAAGCAAATTTGTTACTTGTGATATTTGGCTACATAAATAAAACGGACTTCACACCTAGTAGCCAAAAATGTAGGACAGCAACTAAGGGTTATTTTCATTATCTCTTAATCTGCTGATTATTTTCATTATTATTCATTTAATTTATAAAATAGTAAAAATTGAGAGAAATGTTCATCAAAATTTCCCAGAGATCAAAGTGACATCTTCAAAGTGCTTCTTTTGTCCAACCAACAGTCCAAAACCCAAAGACTCATCATTTACTGCCATAAATGACAAAGACAAACAGCAAATCCTCACAATGAAGAAGCTGAAACCAGCAAATGTTTGACATCTTTGCTTTAAAAATAACTGAAATGGTTAATTGGAAACTAATTTTCTTTCGATCGACTAATTCATTAATCATCTAATCTTAGCAGCTCTACAAAAACAGTTTATTGCACCTAGAGCTGCAAAGAATAATCATCTATTAATCAAGTATTAAATTAATTGATTTATTGTTTTTGTTTAACGTTAAAATTCTCTGATTTCAGCTTTTCAAATGTGAATATTTTCTGGTCTCTTCACTCCTCTCTGACAGTAAACTGAATATCTTTGGGTTTGGGGTGAAAACAAGGCCTTTGAGGAAGACTGATCAACATTTTTCACTGTTTTCTGACATTTTATGGATTAAACAACTAATCAATTAATCTGAAAATAATCAAGAGATTAATCAATCATGAAAATAATCATTAGTTGTCGCCCGAGTGGCAGCTTTAAAGACAACTCCCTAGGTTTTGGATGCACATGTGGAGGACACAATGCACATTCCTGACAATGCTTTTACACTATCCCCCCGACCTACAGGTGCCAAGAAGGTGCCTCATTGTGATTTTACAGGCAACCGTATCAAATTTCACTACCAAGGAGTCATAAACATAAAAATGCACGTGTTGATTGAATTTAATTTGACTAAAGAAATCTACCAGCTATAGACGGCCAGTGTAATACAATTATCACCAAAGCCTAATTTCATCAAAATCTCAATTTGTACAAATGTTTTGCTGCTGCCCTGCACTTTGCTAGCACCTTATAGGTGACAGAAAAATGCGGAGATGACTAGGACAGCAACTAAAGATTATTATCAGAGTTGACTAATTGATCAATTATTTTCTTGATCAATAGATATAAATAGGTATATACAAAATGTCAGAAAAAATGGTAATATGTTGATCAGTTTTTCCCAAAGCCCAAGATTACTGTCTGAGTTTATTTACTGTCCTGAGGAGTAAAGAAACCAAAAAATAATCACATTTAAGTAGCTGGAATCAGAAAATGTCGACTTTTTTCTCAAAAAATTACTCACACCAATTAATCAATCAAAACAGTTGGCATTTAATTTAATAATCGATTAACTATTGCAGCTTTAGGGATGACAACATGTATGCCAAACTGTGAGGTCCTACTGACAACAGAGAGCAATAAACTGTGGGTGTTACGTAGGGGTGCGTGCGATTAGTCGACTATACGATTAAACATCCCCATCCTCGCTAGTAAGAACCAGAAATACTAGCCGCCACCAGTCGGGGCTGCGGTAACGTCAGACGGCAGCCCATCTCACCCAGTGTGTACGCCCCAATCGCCTAGGCCAGTGTTTCTCAATCCTGGTCCTCAAGTACCCCTGCCCTGCATGTTTTAGGTGTTTCCCTGCTCCAACACAACTGATTCAAATGATCAGGTCATTATCAGGTTTCTGTGGCGGCTTGATGATGAGCTGTGTATGTGTAGGAAGGGCCAGAGTCGTCTCTATTTTCTGAGGCAACTGAGGTCCTTCAACATCTGCCGGTCCATGCTCAGGATTTTCTATGAGTCTGTGGTGGCCAGTGCTATCCTCTGTGCAGTTGTATGCTGGGGCAGCAGGCTGAAGGAGGCAGACGCCAACAGACTCAATAAACTGATCCGCAAGGCCAGTGATGTTGTAGAGGTGGAGCTGGACTCTCTGATGGCAGTGTCGGAGAAGAGGATGCTGTCTAAGTTGTATGTCATCTTGGACAATGTCTCCTACCCACTCCATGACATGCTGGTTAAACACAGGAGCACATTCAGTGAGAGACTGATTCCTCCAAAATGTACAACAGAGCGCTACAGGAAGTCATTCCTACCTGTGGCCATCAAGCTCTATCACTCTTCCCTTGGTGTCTGTCACTCCCAAGTAAACAGACTGATTTGGACTCATCTTAACAGTGCTACAAGTGACTCTTTAGTTACATATACAGTATATATATGTACCACTGCTGTATATATTTGTACATATTGCTATATATAATATGCTGTACATATTCTTAATATTTTATTTTTATTTCTTAAAGTTTCATCTCTACATAATATTTCTATCTTAATTTCTATATTTATATTTCTATATGTTATGTATATACTTTTACTTATATTTTAGTCTTTCTTGAATGGGTGCAACCGTAACACCAACAATTTCCCCCCAGGGATCAATAAAGTATTTCTGATTCTGATTCTGATTCTGATAAGTTGAGTTGAAGCTACTGTCAGAGGAATTAATCTTAGAGGTCAGTGATCAAATATTAACCAATCATCACTCTGCTGTGTTTAGTCAAGGTCATTTACAGGATGTAGTTTGTAATAGATAACACATTCTCCTGCCAACTTCATATAATGACATTCACAGGAAGGCAGTATCTAGCCTGGATGGTTGCATAACTAACGCTGACATAATAATACTGTACTGTCTTAGTAGCTTTTCTGTTTTTGTACTGATGTAATTCAACTTCTTCAATTATACCCACAGACCTCAGACTACAGCCAGAGCTGGTAGAGTTCACAAAATCCCAGAGTTCCCCCTGACAACACAAGGTGTATATCCAGATAGGACAATAATTATCAAAGAACCAATTACTGAATTACTAGATAAATTTGTTATTTGTAGTTTATGCTGGGTATGAGACAAATCAACACACACATGCTTAAAAAGTATCTTGCATGTGTTAAATGTTATTCATCTCAGAATTTATTATGTGGTTAAGACAGGAGCAGCATTTTATTCTCATTTGATGGATACAAATGTAACTGCCAATCTTAATGTCGAGATCAGTGGATAGACTGAGTAGAGATAACAAATCACTTCATTCTTGCAAAGCAAGACAATTTTTCCTAACTGTGGGGTATGTTATCACAAGTTATGAGGCTTAACATGTTTCTTTGTGTTTTAAAAGTGGAGTATGTGATCCTGGAAAAAGATAATTGATTGTTGAGTCTTTTTCCCAAGTTGTCAAATATAGGCACTTTGTTTGGTCCAAGCCATCAACCTAAACTTGGTACTTACTGATCTGGTAATGAGACTCAACAATCAATCATCTTTTCTCAAGAATTGCTTACTGTACCTTTAAATTTATACTGTACGTTTTAAAAAAATATTGGTTTTAGATGGCAGCATTTTCAGATGGACTTAAAGACTATTGAACTATTATTGTATGTTGGGAGCATTTACCTACAAATGGTTTATCATGTTCGTCAGTCACATATACAGTTATGGACATTGCAATGTATAGTTAAATGCATTCTCTGCATTTGACCCATCCTAAGTTAGGAGCAGTACGAACCCCTAACTGCTCGGGGTGCACCTGACTATATGTATGTGTGTGCAGCCCCCTTGCTCTGAGTATGTCTTCTTCTTCTTCTTCTTCTGGTTGCTACTGTGTTTCTTTTCTGCAGGTCGCTGTTTGTGTGTTTCTTTCATTTGTGCCTTTGCTATTTGCGCTGTTGTTTTCTTAGCCTAGCTTCCTCAGTATAGCTAGCTGGCAAACTTTGTTTCAAGCTTCAGAAGCTTAACACATGTGGTGCTGAGACAATATCATCGTCTATCACAATGTTTCATGATGGACATAGTCATTTACCAATTTGATAGACATTGCCCAACCCTATTAGCTAGTTAACTAGCAGGTAGGGCAAAGAAACAATGCTGCAACCAATGTACCTGAGCATCTTGGATTCACCTTACTGGGCAGATTTAATGAGACATAATAAACACAACATGTGCAATGACCAGCAGCAACTCAATCTTTTTAATTTCTCTCCCACATGTCAAAAACAGAACTTCTTCCACAACTCCTGTATTACAGCAACTCTGAAGGGACATGCTATTTCAAATACAGAAGGCTTTAAATCACTATGTTTTGATGGTAGAGGGCTCAGTGGTGAATGACTGTCAGCCATTGGCAATGGATGATAGCATCATACATTAGCCCAACCATACTAACATGAATGTTTCTGATGGTGGGGCAAAGCACTGGAGGGTCCAGCCCCTGTACCTACCTACCTACCTACAGTATATTGTCATAACTATGTTTGATTACCATGCATTGAAAAACTCACTACAAACACTGTCCAGCATCAACTAAATTTAGCAGCAACAGTTCCCCAGACGCAGGCACAGCACCAACATGGGTTTGATTTGCCTCACGTAAATCACTGACATTTACCATTTCAGTTTGTTGAGGTTTTAGATATAAAACTAGTACTATTTATCAGAACTCTTTAAAAAAAATTTTGCACACTTCCACAACATCACGATAATACTGATAACATGATCATTTTAATCACTATAATCATCATATGAAATTTTCATAAGGTTTCATCTCTAGTTCTTAGTTGTGACCAAAGACATCTTTATTTACAGTCATTGGTTGTGACACATTTTCCATAGCAAAAACAATAGGCATCATAACTTGGCGATCTAACTGACCTTATCAGAAAGATACATTACTTGTGTTTGACAGGAATTGATTATTCAAAAGTGTCAAGCATCAAGTCTGACGTGACGCACTCGATGTGAGAATGACAACTGCAAGAGCCAAAAACATAGTACCCTATGCACTTTATGGTCGAAATATCTCTGAGCAAAAACATGACTGGACTCATGTCAGCTGTTAACTTCCAACACAGTTCCGCCTCAGGCACGCATTAATCTAGTATGGTGACATATGCGGATATGTATCCTGGAATGACCGTGGATGATTCAGATGTAATGTAACAGTAGCATGTGAATAGAAGTAGTTAGCTTACTAAAGCAAGGAGGTTACACCTGTACACCCAAATGTGCCTATTCATTAACATACATAACGCCATGTATCAAGGCAACTAGCGTTGGAAGCTAGCTAGGAGCCAATCTCCATGACAACCAGTGTAGTAAGGCTAGCCAAACAGCTGAATGAAAACGTGTCCTCGTGCCTCTTATTTTAGGAATGATGCACGCAAACCTGCTACTACCACCCTGCTGCTGTCACCCATGGACTTGTAACTCATTTGTCATAGCTAATGTATAACACATTGAGGCGTGTTGGGTTGGAGTTCAGCTAGCACTGGTAACTGTTCCGTGTAGTTCCCTCTGTGGGTTAACTGCTTTGCTGCTGCCAACTCACCCGCTTTCCAAAAGGGTTTTCATCGCTGGGTTTGGGCGACAGAGAGGACCAGAGCACCACCAAGCCGAGGAACGTCCCAATGACAAGCAGACTCCGGAGAATAAACCCCACTTTCAACCTCATGTTGGAAGCTCGGGGCTGCCAGCAGCTAAGCTAGGTTAGCTGCTACAGGCTAACCGGCTGGCAGGGTAACCAGGCTGCTAACGACTAACGCTAGTTAGGAACAACAAGGCTGGTACTAAGTCGACGACAGGCAGCGGCACGACCGCGACTTTCCGTTAAAACTATATCTTGTATCCCGACAGGGTGGTGGAAACTGCTCCTTTCCGGGGTTCTTGACTCTTCCTCGACAATCTCTGACCTGCTGTTGCTGACACCGCTCCTGCTCGGCTCCGGTGGCTCCGGTGGCTCCAGCGGCCCCCCCGCGGTGAATCTGAGCTCTGCCTGGCTGAGAGGCACGCGCTCACCTCTGACACGCAACAATGTTTCCCGAGATATTCATTATTTTGAAATATTTTTAGTACATTTCTTAACATCCCAATTGTAAGTATTTAAATTATGTCCCACACGTCCTTACGTGGTTAGTGAGGTGTGAAAGCGCTCACTCGTGGACTTGTAACTCTTGCGTGTGTAAAGAGGTCTGTCTGGTTTTTGAATAGGTGACGTGCGATTCGACAATGTTCTAACGCCAACACTTCATGAAGGAATGCAAAGATGAAACTTTTGATAATTGGATTATACACACAGCTGAGTATAAAATAATAGAGAACACACAAGGATGGTGAAATTACATTAATGAAAAAAACAAGCAGTAGTATAATAATACATGTTGAGTGTTAAGTAATTTACCATGTCAGTTTTAACACAGTCTTAAGACTGCACAGGGAGTGTTTTGATCATAGGTGTGAACAGTTTATTCAAAAACATCTTCAGTGCTCGCATCACTTCTGACGTCATTTCATTTGTCACCATTCTTCAGACAAAGGGCTCAGGAAATATTTCATTATTGTCAAGCACCACAGAAGAAGAAATGATTTTTAGGCTAAGTCTCAAACCCAAGGACCTGGACTAAGAATCTGTTGAGACTGCTGAGACACACTAATGTGTGTGGACCAGTGTGTAGGATTTAGTGGCATCTAGTGGTGAGCTTGTACAAAACTCGCAAAAAACACAAAGGGCCATATTTAGCACTAGTGTTTGGTTTGTTCCCTCTGGGCTACAGTAGAAACATGGCAGACGCCTTTGGGACCAAAATTCAGAAAAAATATGAACAGTAGTTTATGGCGAATGACAAATTCATTTTTAGTTCCATTTGAACTGTGCCAGAAATTACACATGTGTTGTTTGTCAATCAAAAAGATAATTTTACAAGTCAAGGAAGTCTCAGTTTGTCAGAGGTTTGTTAAGTTTTGTGTGAAACCGCTTCATCAACTACATCTCTTGTCTCGGCCACTATACATCACCAACACCAGTGAAGAGAAAGAACAAGTAAGACCCAATGTTGTATGACTACATTCTGGAATAAAAAGACGAAGGCATCGTAGCTTCAGTGGCTAACATTAGCTTTAGGAGGGAGAAAGTCATGATGTAATCACCCTGCCAAATTTGAATGATTAAAAAAGTTGTTATGAATAAAAAATTCAAAATCCTGCGCAGTTTTTTCTGCTCTGAAACACTGGGAGGCGTGTCCGCTCTGCTGTCTCTGTGTCAAACACCACTACGACCTGAAAACGACCTGAAGCATGGATGGTCAGTCTAGCAGCTTTATTGGACATGTCAAGCCATGTTTGAGCCACCAGAGCCAGAGGACGGTGACAGGGTGGTATTTTTTTTCTTCTGCGTCGGGTTGTTGGAACTGAAGTGAGCTGAAAGGAACTGCTGGGCTGAGAGAGTCGCTGAAGGTAGATGCATAGCTAAGCATTAGGGAGGGAGAGGGGAAGGGTAGGCAGTGTCGTTCATGTGTCTATTCGTGGGGCTTAGTGTTGGGGACCATAGCTCTGACATGTCACTGACCCATGTTTCAGGAGCGCCCAAAAAATCCTGAACATAGAAATCATGAACAACAATTTAACGGTCTAACTCACATGTTTTGAGAAACTATGTTCTACATGTATAAGAAGAAGAATTCCTGTTTTCTTTTATACAATCTGTAATCACCTATAAAGCACCACATGGGCTGGCCCCACTTTATTTTTCTGAATTATTGTGTCTCCTGCCAATGGTTTAAGCACTGTGGTCAACTGAACAAGACATTTGGGCTATCCCAAAATCACCAACAGGGACAGAGTGTAAGTAGTTGTGGCTCCCATCTTCTAGAACCATCAAGCCCTAAAAAAACAGTCAGTTGATAGTTTTAAGAAGCTTTTAAAATTTCATTATCCAGTAACTTGTATTTGCCTTCTGTATAGTTTTATTGTTTAGTTGTTGTTTTTTTTGTTTTTTTTGTTTTTTTGTTATCTATTATTTCCTGTTTTTACCTTTTCTGATTTACTTTTCTTCAGTTTGCAGTGTAGAGCACCTGAGGACTATAATTTCGAAAGGTGCTTTATAAATTATGTTAAGTTACTTATTTTCAGGTGATGTTCCATTCCTGCCAATAGAGAGGCGAAGTCACAACCCTTATGGTGGACTACCATGGGACGTACAGTAATTTCCGAAACTATGAACTGCAGTCAATGGCATTTTTTTTCATCCCATAAATCACGATTGTCAAGTTAAAATATAATTTTACACATCAGGAAATTTGCAGTTTGTCATAAAACTGTTGAAGTATTAGACTGTGAAGACACATAATTAGAAAGACTACACATCCAGAAGTCACATAAGTCAAGTAATGACTTTCTCTCTCCAAAAGCTAACATTAGCTGCTGAAGCTACGATGCCTGTGTGTTTCTGTATCGCAATGTAGTCACACAAAATCAGGTCTTACGAGTTCTTTCTCTTCACAGAACCAGGTGTCGCTGTTTAAAACACTTAAGTTAAGATACCATTATAAGGAGCAGTGAGATTGAATTATTGCTTAAATTGACAAACAACATATGTGTGATTCATGGCAGTTAACACAGAACCTAAAATAATTGGTCTCTTGCTGTAGACTACCATTCATATTTTTTCCTAACTTATGTCCGACAGCGGAAGGGGCATAACTTAAATAAATCCCCATAAATCTTACGAACTGGACCTTTAATTCTATAGTCAACCGCAAATGATTATTTATGCAGTGAAACCCCTGATGAATGACCTTTTGACAACATTGGCAAATTACGCAAATTTGTAATCACAGAAACTGGGCTGCATTCAACGAAACAGTCTACAGACCACATACCCTCCTCCATTCTCTCTGCTGTGAGCACATTGGACACGTCACTGAGGTCATGTCATGGCTCATTTATTGGTATTTACATATACATAAAGTCCAATATTCACAAAATGACATACAGTGTTGTGCCTAACCAACAAAATGAGTTCAAAGTCTGAATCAGCTGTCATTACCAGTCAATCACCTGAAAGGGAAAAATGTGACAATAAACATCTCAGATAAATAAACATAAAATAAACAGATATTATACCAATTATGACAACATAAAAAGTAAATGATGTACTAGAGTACAGTGTGTAAACTAGGGGTGGGAATCTCTTGGCACCTCACGATTCCATTCTGATTCAGAGGGTCACAAAGTCATTATAAAACCATTATTGATACATAAAAATGTTTTGATTTCTATACATGAGATCTTTTTTCTCACCGAGTAACTAGTAGCTATATCACTCATTCTTGAGAACTGGGACAAAACCGTATTTTGAGGTGGTTTTGAAATTTTTACTCTTCAGTTAAGCTGGAAAACATATTCAAAAGAATCTTGACTACTAAAAGAATCTTGTGATTATATATATTTTTTAAAATGTAGACATCAGCTCTGTCAGATGGAAAATCTCACAGTTACCCCATTTACCCCATTTACCCCATGTTTTTAGCTGAAATGTCAACTGTAGCCTCTCAGACTTGAGCCAAATGCACAAGAGATCTCGCGATATTTTCACACGTGCATCCATTAAGAGATATATGAAGTCTCGCAATACATCGACGCCATGTTTTCATGCTACCTGGGAGGCTACAGTTGACATTTCGGCTAAAAACATGGTGTAAATGGCGTCTTATTTTGGCTAAAAATATGGTGTAAATGGTGTGTTTTGGGGTCAAATTTTAATGTCGCGGCTCACGGACACTTGGTTTGTTTTGTGTTCTTTTTTTTCTTTTTTTTTACATTTTATCCGTGGTCACCATTCACTGCCATTGGCTGCTACCCTGTTTTCTGCTGAAACTCCAGGATTGTTTTGTAAACTGAAGATCTTCACCCATCCTCACATCAGCATAGAGGTGAGTACATATTGAGTGGATAATAACTTAAGTTCAAGTAGAAGAGTAAAATGACTTGGTGAAATTGGTTCATTTCATTTTTGTGAAGCGGCTGTTTGCCGCGAGTTGTAGTAATGGCGATGCACTCGTTTGTTCGTTTTGTTAGCATGCTAAAGGTGAAATGTTAGCTTGGACCACACGTCTCCATTTTATATTCCATTTTTACATATTGAACTGGCTCCATGTACATTATTTGACCTGTTTAAAGGTGCATATTGTTTTAAACAGTTCAGAAACTGTTAGATGTAGGTTTAAGAGTAAATGTTAATGTTTAACCACTGTTAATGGTGGAAGTGTATATTTGAACATAATTAGTGATTGTTATTTGTTTAAATATGTAAATGTATTTCATTTTTAATACTGTTAAACAAAAGTCCACAAGGTACTTAATAGTATCTGTGTATCAGTGCATTTAAGATGCAGAAATAGCCAAACTTATGTGGATAAATGAATGTAGAGATATGAAGACGGGACTCAGAGAGAACATATTTGTTTTGAGATTTATTTTACGTGTTTTATGAACATGGATATATGTCTAAAGAGACAGAATATGTGCAGCAGGAGTAAATACTGGGTAAAGGACAAATGCAAAAGGTTTAAGATGAATGTGTTATGATTGTAATTTGTGAATAAACATAACTGCAGAGGATTCACCCGTCAAATTTCCTGACATAAATGATGAAGAAGTGCAGCGTGTCCATAAGGACCTTCAGTTGATTACTTATGCCTGCATGGATCATGGTCTGCGAAGGGAGGAGCTATACCAAAATGCAAGCCTGCCATGGACCTCCTCATAAAAAACCCCCGCCAAATCTGAGCTGCCACGCAGCGGGCCAAATCACTGGCAAGAGAGGTGGCCAGGCTGAGGGACAACCTCCAGAAGGAGCAGCTGGAGGCTGCCCATCAGTTTATCAAATATGATATGACAAATGTGGGGTGCCTGACAGAGGAGGAGGACCAAAATTAAAAAAATATATATTTGTGTTCTCGTTAATGTTTTTGTTTCTGTCATTTGTGAAGTTGTGTTAATTTTGTTCCTGTTTCAAATTAAAAGTTTTTTTTTTTCCAAAAAGAGCACATTTTAAAGCAAAGATGATTATAATAGCACGTTTATACAACTTTGTTATCAGTAGGTATTGTTAGTTTTAGATTCTGAAGGCTTTTAACACATTTTTAAATTGTTTGAAGTTGTGAATTCTTGTCTGAGACTAGGCTGTTTTCTGACAGAGAGCAAGTTTAGAAATAAAAAACAAATAAAGCAATCCAAAACATTTTATGAATAACATATATTTCATATACAGAAATCCTTAAAAAATACATTTTCATTTAAACAATTTGAATTAGAGAGTGCTGATGTTTTCTGAAGTTTTCTTGGTTGGACATGATTTGTCCCAATTCTCAATAATGTGTGATTTATAAAACATATTTTTAATGAACCATAATTATCATATTATCACCATAATCATAGAGAGAGAATCGTGATGCATCTAAGACCCCCCCCCCCCCCGTACATATCTTGATTGTATTATGATGTAGTGATTAGGGCTGTCACTTTTTATTCGAGTTCAAGTTCAGACATGAGGTGAGCTGTTTGTCGACTTTGTAAAAAGCAGCTGTCTTACCCGGGATTTACACCAGGCACAGCTGTGCCATGGTTTTGTTCCATCAGGCGTGCAACTGCAGTTCCCACCAGCAGCGTTTCAGAAGCGTTTCAGTAGCAGAGTGTTTTGCCCACCTGATCATGTTTACTTGCTCAGATTTTGTTGATTAGGTCCTCCTTCCTTGCTCTTTGTGTTTCTACCATGGATAAGCAGGGCACATTGTAAAATAGTTTCTTTTCTGTCTGTCAATATGATCGTGAGTTTCCACAGTGTCTTTTATTTTGAAAATTAACCGGATTCTCCCTTCCTTTTCTGTGTCTGACTTCCTGCCCATTCGATCTGCTGCTGTGTGCTAATTGACGCGTCTCCTCGTTTGACTGCGTATTATTCAGACACACTCAGCCGCAGCAGGCCAGGTTTTAGTTGTTTTTTTTCTTTTTTTCTTTTTTTTTTTTGGGGGGGGGGGGGGGGGGTCCAATTTATTCAAACGAATTACGGGTCATTTTAAATTAATTCGAACTTGATTTTTTTTAAAAGTGACAGCCCTAGTAGTAATGTTGTAGTAGACCAACTGTGGTGATAATGTTAACATGAAATGTGGTTTATAAGGAGCTTGGCACATCCAAGTTTAAACTGTTAAGGGGATGGCATCTGAATTCAGTGTCATGCTGCGTGTATGCCCGTCATCCTACGTGTGCTCCAGATAGTTAGTGAGCAGGGACGGGAGAGGAAGCACGGGGAGCAGCTTCAGTCTGGATCGACCAATCAGATTCCTGATCTGGATGCGACACAGCTGGCAGAGACTCCTTGGAGAAACTGGAGAGACAGACAGACAGATTGATTCCCTCTTACTGTTGTGATACAGCTCAACTTGAAATTCCAGTGCTTCAATCATGCATCCATATTGAGAATGACCACAGCAGTTCCTTCAAATAGGGCAGTAGCTAATGTTTATTTTCATTATCAATTAATCTGTCATTCATTTTCCCAATGAATTGATTAGTTGTTTGGTCCATAACATGTCAGAAAATGGTGAAAAATGTCAATCAGTATTTTCCAAAGCCAAAGATGACATCCTCAAATGTCTTGTTTTGTCCACAAACCAAAAATATTCAGTTTACTGACAGAGGACTAAAGAAACAAAAAAATATATATATATAGATATCACATTTAAGTTGAAGTTGAAATCAGAGAATTTTTACTTTTTCCTGTTAAAAAATTACTCAAACCGATTGATGGATTATTAAAACAACTGGTGATTAATTTAATAATCAATTAATCAATTGATCTTTGTAGCTCTACCTTCAAATGCCTGTAGCAGCTGTTGTGTTTTTCCACCAGGGGGCGCCAGCTCCACAGCTCGCTGATTGTTACTGTCTCTGATGTTGACATCAGCTCCGTAGTCCAGTAACACTGACACCTGATCAGCGCTGTCCTGTCTGACTGCTGCATGCAGAGGACTGTCACTTCCTCTGCCTACATTCACACTGGCTCCTAGGAGAGACGAGGACAGGAGGAGAGGAGGAGACAGGAGGAGAGGAACATTTAATATATTACATTAAATATAAATGTAGTCATAGGGTAAATAGAATACAAGAGAACTACACAGAATTTGACTTCTATGCAGAGGAACAGATTAGAATTGCACCCTTTATGCCAGTGATTCCCGACCTTTTTTCCTTGGAGCCCCCCCTACGTGTATCTAAGAAAAGCTGAACCCTCCCAGCCTGCGCATACACACTCACACCAAAAGAATGGTGATTCATTTCAAAGCTTTGTTGAAAAAAAAAAAACAGCCATCAATTATAATCATATTTATAATTTTCAGACCTTTACCTTTGGTAAATGTCTCTTTTCTAGTATAAGCTTAACATTCTTTCTCTTATACACACACATCCTTACCAAAAGAATATTAATGATTCATTATCACAGAACTTGAGCGGTCACAGAGGTAGCCAACTAGCACAACAAAAAAAAGGGCCCAGATATGAATGCTAAAAATGGCTAAGAACCCAGATATCAATGCTAAAATGGTTATGAACCAAGATATCACTGCAAAAAATCAGAAAGGACCCAGATATCAATGCTAAAATGGTTATGAACCAAGATATCACTGCAAAAAATCAGAAAGGACCCAGATATCAATGCTAAAATGGTTATGAACCAAGATATCACTGCAAAAAATCAGAAAGGACCCAGATATCAATGCTAAAATTTGTCAAGAACCTCATTATCAATGCTAAGAATGTTTCAGAACCAAGGTATCAATGCTGAAAATTGTCTCTCTGTAGAATTTATTCAGACTTTTGTACAAATAGTGATTTTTGTTAATGTGCAAATCTAATTTTGACAATCTCAGAGCAGACAAAGTCCTGAGAACCCCCTGTGATCTTTGCCGCCCTCCTTAAGGGGGGCCCGGATCCCAGGCTGGGAACCGATGCTTAATGCCACCACACGGGCAGTTTAGATGAATATAATGTAAGATGACTTCTTTAAAGAGGAACAGTCTACAGTAGTGGTTCCCACCTTCAGGACCAGGACCAACAAAGGAGTCCTTAGATAATCCTGGCAGGTCACAGGATGATTACAGGGATAAGAAAGAAAAAATATTATTTGTGTTGTACACACTTTTCTTGTTAAACACTGCAGACTTCACCTCTCAGGCCTATAAAAATCTTTGAATGACAGAACCCTACATGGAAAAATTCACTCTTTGATTGAAATGCTCATCATTCATGGCCACATTAAGGCCATAACCTGTGATGAGGGGTCACAAAGAAGGATTCCTTAATTTTAAGGGGGCACCAATCCAAAAAAGTTTCAAACCACTGGCCAAGAGCATTACAATCTTTCTGTCAGACAGCCTTTTTTGATGGGAAAGCACCGTTGTGTAAGCCTAATGTCAGTGTTAATTTTGTCAACTAAAACTTAAACGAAAACTTTTCGTTGACGACCCTTTATTCTGTGACTAATTTGTGACGAGAACATAAATTTTAGAAGTACTGACAACAAAAATTAAAATGAAATCTCTCTTCATTATCAACTGACGAGTAAAATGTGACGAAAAAGATGGTGCTGGCTGGCTGGCCAATCTGGATTACAACCATCCTCAGTACCTTGATTGTTTTCCTTTTTAACCAATTAATTATCTTAACTCAAATTTAAACTCTCAGTCTATCTTAGAAAGATACAGTTAAGAGAGAGAGAGGGAGAGACAGACAGGCAGAGAGACAGAGGGAGAGAGTGTGTGTGTGTGTGTGTGTGTGGTGTGTGTGTGTGTGTGTGTGTGTGTGTGTGTGTGTGTGTGTGTGTGTGTGTGTGTGCGTGTGTGTGTGCGCGTGCGTGCGTGCATATGACGGTGGAGCTTACTGCGGCTGTAATTAATTGATTAACAAGAACAAAGCACCATGAATTCAAACACTTCTGACCCTTAGTGCAGTTAGGAGAGTTACTTGTGGCTCTACCATCTAAGACACACAAAATATTCAAAATATTAAATGAGTATGCAAAGTGTGCGCTGCGCTGTCTAAAGGAGGGATCAAACGCACCGAACTGAGGTTCAAGGAGAACTTTGGTGCCACATTTAAATCTCAGACAAAACTCCAAGTGAAAGCCCAAATCTTCAGGAACACTGGATTCATACTTTTACAAATGACTTCTGGGTTAAATACTGTCAGAGATGGCAGCATGTGGACAGATTTACTTCCAACAGTTGGCAGTAGTGAAATGCGTCTGTCACAGAAGAAAGACGCTAAAATCTCCCGAAGAATCCAATCCAAACCTCGGTGAAATAAAAGGTTGTTTTTTTTATTTAATATATAATTCTAACTTGTGATCAGTGACTTTATTAAGCCGACTGTATCTAACACCGCAACACGCACCGTTCCAGCCTTATGCTGGAGACGCAGCACCAGCATCTGACCGCAAACAAAATAAGGGATCCGTGTCAGCTTAATATCATGACTTTAAAAGCACTGAATTACTTGCCTTAACGAATTTTGTTGGAATAAATATGAAGAATTGTAAAATATCATTTCTATGAGGCTGTTCAGTCAGACAGCGACAGATCACAAGTAATTAACTTATATCATCCTGGCATTCTAGTGAAGATCAAGCTACATGCGGCTTGTTCAGTCAATATTGTGTTCATTATAATGTTGATAGCGCTGAAATGACATTTTCTGCCTAAACAATTAATACCTCGATAACACACTAGTCTGAGCCTTAAGGTGGAGCAGCCATTCAATACATGTTGTTACTGTGTAACAAAATCTGATGTGTTGCTGAAATTCATCAGTACATATTAATGTGGCAGCTGAGGATAGTTCAGATTCCCCAAAGTCACAAATATTACAACCAAACTAACAGGCAGCCGTAGGCTGGCAAGTCCTGTTTTCTGCAAGGTAAAATTACTGATTTTCCCAATGGAGTTTGGTTGGTTTGGAGAGAGCGATATTTGGCTTATATAACAGCGGGTTCCCGCTGATGTCTGATGGCAAAGTAAAGTGGTGAAAATATTCTAAATATAGTGTACATGTAAACTGATATTGATTTTTTTAGGTGGACCCATTTAAATAACTAAAATAGCTTTCTGGTGACTTTGGAAAGAGCAATATTTCATGGTGGCCCTTTAAGATGAAAGAGTTGCTATTACTGCAGACTGAGCCCATGTTGCAGCTTTAACACAAAACTCAGAGCACACTGGCTGAAGCTGCTCACTTTCTGGACCAGAAAGCCCAAAACTACGGTAGCTCATATAACACTGCTGACACCTGCTCCCAGTGCAGGAGGTAACACAGGCGAGCTGAGCGGAGTTGTCAGAAAGTTGTAAATGAGAGTCACCTCTGTGCAGAAGGATCTTTGAGCAGGCCGTGTGTTGATGTAGACAGCTCACATAGAGAGGAGTGCCCA
Organism: Lutjanus argentimaculatus; assembly: GCA_034769285.1. NCBI lineage: Eukaryota > Metazoa > Chordata > Actinopteri > Lutjaniformes > Lutjanidae > Lutjanus > Lutjanus argentimaculatus. The sequence goes on from JAWZSL010000087.1 coordinate 265,336, forward strand.
GGTGGGACACTTCATAGTCTGGATCTGCTCCATGAGACAGCAGGGACTCTACACACTCACTATTACCTGCTCTCACACGCACGCACGCACGCACACACACACACACACACAATAATAAAACAACAACAGACTTTTAATGCTGAATAATATGTTTGAATTGAAGTGTAATTACAGTCAGAGGTGGCATACGTCCACACATTCTTTGCTCAAGTGGAAGTACAGATACTTATTTTTAAAAAGACTCTGGTAAAAGTAGAAGTACTGATTCAACTTGTTTACTGCAGTAAAAGTAAAAAAGTACAGGCTCTGAAATGTCCTCAAACTATAAAAGTAAAAAGTCGTCCTCTGAAGGACGATTCTAGCAGCTGTTTCTGTGCAAAGCTAACTGAACCTCACCTTTTCTCCACAGTCAAATCTCCTTCTCTGTCTTTTTTGTCTTATTATGTCTTTTTCATCTTTTTATGTCATTTTTTGTCTTGTGATATCATTTTGATATCATTTTCATTGTGTTATGTCCATTTCGTCTTACATCTTGTATGACGTCTTTGTTTTGTTATGTCTTTTATGCCTTTTTTGTCTTTATTTGTCTCGTTACATCTTTAAGTCATTTTTTTGTCTCGTTACACTTTTTACTTTGTTTTGATCATGTTATGTCTTTTATGTCGTTTTCGTCTTGTTATGTCTTTTGTCTTGTTATGTCATTTTCATCATGCTATTGTCAGTTTTGCATTGTCTTTCACAGCATCTTTGCCTTGTTACGTAATTTATGTAATTTTTTGTCTTGTCACACCTTTTACATCATTTTCATCATGTTATGTCTTTTATGTAACTTTCATTCTTTTGTCTTTTACATCGTTTTCATGTTATTATGTCTTTTTTCGTCTTGTTACATCTTTTTTGCTTTCTCATCTTGTTACATCTTATCACGTCTTGTCATCTATCGTTACATCTGTTGTGCATCATTTGTTTGGATGGATATTTAGGTTGAAATCAGTTTTGGCGGCGCACAATGATACAAAATATTTAGAAAAAACAATAATTCCCCTCAAATGCATTAAAACTTAAGCAACAAGCTGTTTTGAAAATGTAAGGAGTGGAAAGTACAGATATTTGTGTTCAAATAAGGAGTAAAAGTAAAAAGTTGTCAGGAAATAAATATTCAAGTAAAGTACAGATACTTAATCTACTTAAAATGACTTGCCACCTCTGATTACAGTTACAGTTTATACTCCCCCTGTTGCTTTTAATTTAGCATATCACTGGGCGGCACCTTTGTGTTCTGTTATCAGTTTCCACCAGGACGTGACCTTTCTCCTGTAGTTAAACATTACATCCTGAACTGTACATGTTGTAGCTGATCAGTTTCCCTTTGAAAATGCCTCCATGCAGAAGTGAGTTCAGTCATTCAGCTGAATCCCACCAAGTATGGTGATGTGGTGTTTGAGATGCTGTACATGATGCAACAAACACACACAGACTAATCCAATTCTAACTACACATGATACCTGGACACTGAGTTGTCAGTCTGTGTGCAGTGTTTACCTCTCTTGCAGGCTTCGTGCAGAGCCGAGGGGAAGTGTGTGTGTGGCTGTGTGTGTGTGTGGTTTGCTCCATGCTGCAGCAGCAGTTCCTCAGCAACACAGAGGGACAACAGTTGTACAGAGGAGTGACCCCATCAATGGTAGCAGCATTCACCTAGACACACACACACACACACGTGTGAGCAATACAGTACAGTCAGCTTATGTGTTTTAGGGAGGACACGCGGTGAACATAAGAATACTTACATTAGCTCCAGCATTTATTAACGCTCTGACACAGGCTACATGTCCTGACAGGCAGGCTTCGTGGAGAGGGGTCACATGATCGATGGTGACAATGTTAGCATGATATCCCTGAAAATGAGAGCACACAACATTCTGATTTTAGTTGTTTAAGAAGCACACCGCCAATAGCATAGTTATGATTTGAATAAATCTGAGTATGATGGTGACTGATTATGCCACATTTCTGTCTTTACTGTAACCAATCTCAGTTCTAACTCAATGTGGTAGACACTGAGTGGTACAGATACGTGTATCACTTCACTATCACATGGACCAGTTATCAGGTTCTAGCTTTGTTACAGGAGGAGGGAGTATTCAGTAATGTGCATGGAGTAGCAAGAGTAAAAATCACTCAAACAGGTATGTTTAAAAACACTTGTTACTGTATTGATTATTTATGTAAACAGATAAAAAAAATAAACATTTGTCACAATAAACAATGAGGTCTTTCCCTTTCTTAAACAGAATTATTCACACTGTATGACCAGAAGCAAAAGAAAAACAAACAAACAAACAAACAAAAAAACCCAACAACTATTGTTAGTGATCTTCAGTTCTAAATGTGTTTAGGATCCACTTTAAGCTTATCCTATGCTAATTTTAGCCTTAGGGTTATACTACAGCATTAGTTTTTCCACCCCAATGGGTTTGGGATTTTAACAACGTACCCTTTAAAATTTAATGGATGTACTGAAATACCCTTTAACGTTCTTGTCAAAATACCTCTAAAAGTAAGGTGTCAACATGCAATCCAGATAGCACCCGGCGGATCCGCCCTCACTTCAGCAGATCCGCCTTACTGTCACAGAGTTGGAACACTTGAGAAAGGTTTTGATCTAGATGGTAAGAAATTCAAGCTCAAGCTGGACACAGTAATTTGTGACACACCAGCCAGATCCTTTGTTAAAAACAAAGAATCACAATGCTTACCATGGCTGTGACAAATGTGTGCAGCCTGGAAAATACATTAACAGATGCATGACATACCCATGTACAGACTATGCTTTAAGGACAGATGAATCATTTGAAAACATGGTTGATGATAGGGGTGCAACGGATCAGAAAACTCATGGTTTGGATCGTATCATGGTTTTGAGTCAAGGATTGGATCATCTTTCGTTTTCGGATCAGCAAAAAAGAAAAAAGTGGTGGGATTAGGGTTAATAATAATAATGATAATAGTAATGATAATGGTAATAATATTAAAAACTTCAAACTTATACAGTGCTGTACTATGTATACACTAGGGATGTTCCTGGCGACTAATTTCCCCTGTCGATTAAACACAAAATTTAATTTAGACTAGTTGACTAGTCTAACACTAAGAAAACAGTCAGAAAGCAGTTAAAATTGAGCAGAATTTTTAAATTTATAAAGTTAAACACTGTCCGAAAAAAATACTGTGCGTATTAAGAGCCATTTGAAGCCGTTAATCACAGTCAACAATTGCCAAATCGTTCTTTAAATGCCGCTGAAATGTGCGCTATGCGCGCTAAATGTGTACACATTAACTTACACAACATTACAACAACTCACTAAATGCTTCAACTTTTTAGACCGAAAAGGATCACAGAGTCTGCAGGTAAACAGACCCGGAGCTGACGTTAGCTGCCAGTCTGCTACACAGTGTGGCTAACATTAGCAGTGCTAGCAGCAGCAGCAGCAGCTCCGCTTGTAGGTTTATGCCTGTGTCTGTGCTTAATGTGGTCACATGTTGCTCCAGTCGAGTGATTATATATCAGCTTATTATGTTACAGTCTACATTCAACATTATTTACATCGTCTGGATTAAAACACTGCCAAACCGCACTGGTTTTACTAGCTGTCATCTGTCCTACTTTGCTGATGTAAACATCCGGAGTTACCTAGGCAATCGGGGCGTGCACACTGGGGAGGAGGGGCTGCCGTCAGTGCCTCAGTGACACTGCCGCAGGCCCGACTAGTGACGGCTTTTAAATCAGTCACTCTTCGCAGAGATGCGCTGCACACAGCAGCATCTGTCCTGTCTTTTCACTGCAACTCTGCATTGAGATTTTGGGTATTATAACTTATACAAAAGTAACAGTGGCAGTAAAACTATGATGCTCATACGTAGTCCGTGGATCACATGCGTGCCAAACCGTGGAGGGTGATCCGTACAGGACATGGGTCAACAGCGATCCGTTGCACCCCTAGTTGATGAGTGTCATCATCATGAGGGCCCACATCCATTTCATGGTAGTAGTGTTGGCATGGTTTCACAGTTCCCTTTAGATTATGTGCATTTGGTTTGTTTAGGTGTTGTTAGGCAACTGCTGCACATCTGGCTTAGAGGACCTCTCAATTTCCGAGTACCAGCAGAAAGAATGTCTGGAAAACTCTTAGAAATGCATTCCTATATTCCTGTGGAGTTTGCCCGCAAGCCCAGATCGCTGAGGGAATTAGATCGTTGGAAGGCCATGGAATTAAGACCGTTTCTCCTGTACACAGGACCTGTAATGCTGGGTGCCTTTCTGGACATGAATATGTACAAAAACTTCATGCTATTCTTCTCTGGTATTGCAATTTTAGTAAGTCCTCGACTAGCCTGTCACACACAGTTTGCTGCCACCTTGCTTAAATCTTTTGTCTGTCACTTTGGTGAAATATATGGCAAAGATCAAATTGTTTATAATGTACATGGTTTGGTCCATCTAGCAGATGAAGTACAACAATATGGTTGCCTTGACTCATTTTCTGCATTTCCATATGAAAGCTACCTGCACAAGCTGAAAAAGCTAGTTAGCAAACCAGACTTTCCCCTGGCCCAAATTATCCGGCGACTGTCAGAAATGAAAATTACTGACTGTCCTTTGAATGGTACCTCTCTTAAAAAGCAGCATTTTATTGGGCCAATCGTAGGTGGAATGTCAGTGAAAGCACAGTACAGTGAAATGGCCTGTGTTGGGCCTCAAAACCTGACTAGGGCCTGCATGGCCTTACTACAGCCTGACCACCACAGGAAAGGCGCCAGAACTCAAACAAAGGGAGTCCTTTAAGAAAAAGAACTCCATTTCCCACCAGTCATTGTGGCATTCACACTCAGGTGTGAAATCCGGTGAAGTAAAATCCTGAGCTCTCATTGGATGAGACCCCCGGAACTCCTGTGACGTCCCGCCTCTCGGCCGTGACGTCACCACTGCTATAACTACTGGAGATGCCCGCACCTTCATTGCTTCCAGTGTAACTCCCGTTACCGGTGGGAAGTAACCCAAGTAACGTTACTCCTTTCTTTTTTCTCTTTGGCAACAAGGCCACGTGTTCTCTCTCTCGTTGGACGAGCTCAGAGACTTTCTTTTCCTTTTGTTCAACCAAACGTTTTTTGTTTTTTTTTCTCCTGGATCCACATCGAGGACGCTGCGCAACACAGCCCTCAACAGCCTGCAGAAGCGAAGGAAGAGAATCGCCTTCGATCAGTCTACCTGCTGCATTCCCCGCATCCCCACCGAGGATCAGCCACCGTACGCCACCTGGTACGGATCTGTCGTTGTTCGAGTCGCAAGGAATCGGACCAAACCTCATAACGACGAGGAAACGCCCGATCACTTGACGAAGCGAGCCAAGTAAGAGGCTTAGTGTCTGGGCAGAGCTAGATTTAGCTGTTTGTGTTATACTGTTGAGTATCGATGAAGTATTGTGCTGCTTAAGGTTACACTTCAGTGTTATTGTCTTCTCTTGTTGTGAACGTTTGCTGCTTGTTTGCTGCTTGTCTCTAGCCGCCGCGCTAGAGTAACAGTGTTTGACCAACTTCACTGGACCGCTCCGGTGATAGTCGGTCGTGGTGTGTAAACCGGCAGATCGTCTTTTATCTGTAAAGGCCAGCGATCACGGCAGACGGACCTCAGTCCGCCTCCCGTGTCTCTGTGTGATCAAAGACGATCCCCGTGTCTGCTACCTCTGTGTTGATGCTTTCATCTGCCTTTCTTTCTTTCCCTCTGTCCCCCTACTGACCACACACACACATACACCTACACACCCATACACGTTTTGCTACACATTCGCCACCCCATAGGTGGTGAGCTTACTATCGACGACAGAGTCTAACGCCCTAGTGTAGCACCACTATTTTCTTTTCCCTTTGCTAAAAGCACATGTCGTCTTCGGCGGCAGCCATTAGCCACGTACTTTTAAATCACTTGGTCACTCCTCGTGGCCGGAACCTCGACGTACCACCCCCACGCGTGGGCTATGTCCAACTTCCTGCCCCTCCTCCTCCCTTCCTTCTCTCACTCTCACACATACACACACACACACACACACCTCTTGTGCCATTGCTTAGTAGAAGTAGTTTGTAGATGTAGCTGCAGTATATGAGTATTTGTTTATCAAAGTAATGTCAACTGTAAATTGAGATTATTTCTTGTTAAATAAATATTGTTATACTTTTCTTAAAGCTACGTCTGTGACTGTTTGTGTACCTGTGTATTATGACAAGAGCTGGTTGAGAAAGTCTGTGCTCGGATTTCACAATCTTCTTTGGTTAAGTTAAATGGTTAATGTCTTTCAGGCCTCAATTATTTTAACTTAAATTTTGAGATACTAACTGTATATTTTAAAATATGAAGTAATTATTTCAGTCTCTAAGTCATTTTTCTGGAAGAAATCTGGCACAGAGCCAGCTCCTGCTGTGTTGTGGCAGTAGCTTGTGAAGGCGAACAGAGTGAATCTGTCTCACCTTAATATAATGACTTTAAAAACACCAAATCACTTCCTTTAACAAATTTCATTAGTTTATAATATGAGGAATTGTAAAATGTCACTTTTATGAGTTTGTTCAGACATCGACAGTGACGATGTTTTGTTTAATGTTTACATCATAGTCTGTACAGTTCACTCAGTGTGATGATGTGTGTGACAGTGTGGGGACTGGAAACGTGTTCGGATCGCACATTCACACATGAAGCTCAACGTAAATTCAATCAGAGAGACATTCCCCGCTTCACATTTCATTCACTATTTCATTCACCATTCATTCCTTCTACAGCTCTCCACCTATCAGCGGATCGGGGGCGTTCCCCGCATCTAACCAATCTCCGTTCGACACAAGTTATCTCTCAACCAATCACATCGTAGCCGTCAAAACTTAACCTGCTCTCTCTCTCCCCCTGCTGTCAGCTGTCATCGCAGATTTATTGCATCCCTCCTCCACCCCAGGCTCCTCCAGGCTCGCGGCAGTCCGGGCAGGACTCCTGGGAATCATTCACAATCACCCGCGGCCACTCCTCTCCGAGTCACCCTCTCCGCATCACCGAGGCACCTCTTCGTCAAGCTGGCGGCGCTCTCCTCATCCAGGACCACACCTTGCAGCCCAGTCATCATCTTCTCCCCTCATTACCACCACCAGTGTCTAGACCCCATGGGGGGTATCGAATATATTCATAATTCACGTTCCCCCTTTTATCACGAGCTTTTCACCATGGGGTCTAAACGCCAAAGACTTATCCAAGCTTTGTGTTTATCAATAAAATTTGTCGCATTGAATGAGTCTCCTCTGATTGAAATTCAGTTAGAACAAAAGCGGACATTGTGATGCTAATGATGTGATGAATAGAAGAGCCGATGGGTCGTTTTTACTCTACAAACAGCTGGATAAGCTGCACTTATAGGTTTATGTCAGGTTGCTTAGCAACGGCCATTGTTTACTCAAGACATTTTTAATCATTACAAGAGTGCACGCGCCCTGTTCTTACAGTAGGCTGTATCGATCTTAGAATTTATTAAGATAGAAAAAAACAAGGAACTCCAGGCCGTATTAAAAGAAACAAATATTTGAGACACTGACAGCTTCAGGACATGAGAGAGGAGGGACGATCTGATGAGGGAGAGATATCTATGATAACCATCATTTTCACCTGATCAATCGTCTTCATCTGAGGAGGAGGAGAGCTTTGTTGAGTGTGTTGATTGTGAGGTGTGTCCGTGTACTGTATGTAAGTGTGTGTGTTTGTGTGACGGAGAGAGGGAGACAGGTGCGTCTTTTCCTGCTGAAGCTCCGATACCGTTTAGTCTTGACGTCTCTTGTCTGAAACTTAACATTAATAAAGCACCCTTGTAAATGATAAATGTCCTAAACTGAATTATAAAAGGTTGTTTTTTTCAGGTCACACCTTATGAGATTGCAAACACTGTTGCTCGTTCAGGCGTAAAATGACCCTGCGGCACCGCACTGAATAAAGACGGCCAAAATCTCCTTAAGAATCTTTCTAACTTCTCACGCCAAGTATGTGATAGCTTTTCATAGCTTCACTTTTTAACTGAGTGATCACTGACTTAAATTAGCATGAGTATGGAGAAACGCCGCAGCGCACACTGTGTCAGTCCTCTGCTGGAGTCGCGGCAGCAGCCTGTGAATGTGAACAGAGTGAATCTGTCTCAGTTAAATATCATGACACTAAATGACTTGCTTTAACGAATTTCATTAGTTTATAATACAACTAATTGTAAAATATCATTTCCATGACAGACAGACAGCGACAGATCAATGAGGCTGCACGCAGCAGGCGCCTTTCATATACAGAGCGTTGTACAGTCCAAAAGTCAAAATAATAATAATAATAATAATAACAATAATAAAAATCAATGTAATCATTTCCAAAATTCAGAAGATGTTTTTGTCTAACGATATATTCAGCTTCAGTCCACACTGGTTGGCGTTTAGTCTTTGAAAAACAACATTTTCACTGAGGTTAAATAGAGTTTGCTCTCGACTTTCGCACATACTGGAAACGGTGGCACGCATGTAGCGGGGTGGTCTAACAGCTATCTCAGAGCATCATAAATTACATTTATATAGATACAATAATGTTATACATTATACATTATTCATCTCGGTACCACTGCAGATTGTTCTCACTGTAAATCGCTCAGTCCCCAGCCGTATTACTTATGCAGTTCTTTTGAGTAACAAAAAGCTGAAGTATATTTCTGACCTATCTGCTTGTTAAGTCTGACGTCATGGGTGAAGTTCGAATTACTTCCGGGTCCAAGCCAGCAAATCGTATCGTGAACGACAATGGCGGAGCTGGTGAATCTCTTTACTATAACATCGCTCTTCAGTGAGGCATCACTAAGAGTGAAGAAGGGGTTAAAGTCGTTTAACTCTAACCGAGTGATTAGTGTGACCATTCTGCCTGGCGGTATAATTAAAGGTAGTGTCCAGGCATCGATGAAAAAGAAAATTTACAAGGTTGAGGCGAGTTAGTCAGCCGTGAGTTAGCGTTAATCTAGCTAGCAAGTTGACATTTAGGGATGATTTGCCATGTTCTGGCAAAAATGTACAGAACTTTTATTACTGAACGTAAATGGAGATGAAAACAAAATATGTACCAGCAAGGATTTGGAGAGTTAGAGAAGCTTATACCAGGCTAGTGGCTAGCTACAGAAGTACCATTAGGCTACCACAGCATTGGCAGGGTTTGGATGTTAGGGTGAGGGTAACTTGTTGTCAGTACAGGTACACGTTGAGAATCAGATCGTCAGGTACAGCACCTGCGAGTGCCTGATGGGCAGAGACAAGTGCCACCATATGTCTGCTTTGCTGATCTGGGTGGAGAAAAATGTGTCCCGCACTGACGCCGAGTGTGTGTGGAAGAAGGCGAAGGCACCTAAAACGGACGACATCACCGCAAAAAGAGTGTCTGAGATGACACCGTCCACAACGCGAGGTTAGTATTTGGCAAGTGATGTTAATAGCTTCTTGTTGTATGGTTTAAATTATTTGTGTGATGTTATGTTGTTTAAAGCCATCATTTTATGTGAAAATAAATATATCAGACATTGATAACATACAGTCATGGTGTGGTGTAGTAGTACAGCATTCAGGTGCGCTATAAATGGATAGTGCTGATAAAAAGGCTGTTAAGCTGTGATAGCATTTTCATTTGAAAACGTCTCATAATATATCATATTATATCATAACAATTATTTTTTACAACCAATTTTTTACAACCAATTTTCAATTATTTTTTACAACCAATTTTCTATTATTTCAGCTGGAATCAAAAGACCCGTCACCCAGGAGGACAAGGAATGGGCACAGGCATCCTTGTCACAACTTGGACGTTTTACTGGGATGGGATGGATTTTGAGTCCAGAAACGCCTCAGGTATGAATTTTGTCTTTTATACCGTGATGTGCTCTTCATGTTAGCAGACGCATCATAATTACACTACATTAAATCAGTGACAATTCGGTTAGGGTAAAATCATCTCAGGTTTGGTTCATGTTTTGAAGCAAATATTTTCATGATTTGAATCGCTGTTTGACTCATGAAAATAATAAACTAGGGCTGTATGATTTTGAAGAAATATCTAATTGCAATTATTTTGACTGATATTGCAATTGTGATATGATTTGTGATATTAGAGGAAAGGATCATTTTTACATCATTATTGTCATTTTCATTGAAAAATACAATTAAAAGGATAATGGTGTGTTATTTTATTCAGGTATCTGTATCAAATAAAGTCAGGTAATGATGTGTTAACCAGCACACCTCTGCAGCACCACAATATTAATTTAAAATCATATTTTGACACACATTTCACCTTCAACAAATATTAAACAACCTGCAATTAGAAAATTGCAGCAGTATTTTGATAAAGTTTCGATTAATAGTTCAGCCTTAATATGAAATACACAGATATGTCTGTAAATCCCTGCAAATGACAGATATTAGCTTGTCTGCTTAATTTAAAGGTATTTTGTATACACTATTGCCAGAAGTATGTGGACACCTCACTGAAACTGTCTTGACTTACAGGGAAAAACATTATTATTATTATTTTAATTTCTAAATATCTGATACAATGTGCTTATCTTTAAATCTAGACTCTCCCTCTCAAGACATTCGATGGACTGCTGTCCAGCCCAGGCTATGCCCAAGCTGAAGACAAGGCTCTTTATGTCCGTTCATCACTTGCTGTCACTGATCTGAAGAAGCAGCAGATTTAGGGAGCCACAGTTGGGCAAGCAAAGAACGCATTATGGTAAGAAAATTCATTAGTAAAAACTAGACTTGCACCGATTACAATTTTTTGGGCCGATCCCAATTTCCGATTTGCAGAGTGCCTGGACAGCCGATACCGATTTTGGCCGATTCCGATTTCATTTTTTCCAAACCACTTTACAGCACACAAGATATTGCAAAATTTTCTAACTTTCCTTTATTAGAACATTTTATCCAAGATACAACCAGCTTTTCAATAATCATGTCTTTGCTAAAACACACTCTACATTAATAAATAATATATAACTTTTTGTCTACTATATCATCATCATATCATAGCATGTGCTATATTATTCTTAAGATTCGCCATGAATTCAAGCATGTCTGATTATGAATGCACTTAATACAATAACTTTTGATTCTACCAGGGGGCAGAGAGAGAGGATGACACAAAGGGCCGAAAGCGGGAGTCGAACCAGCGGCCGCTGCAGAGGAATAACAGCCTCCACACATGGGTCGGACGCTCTACCAACTGAGCTAAACGTCCGCCCCTTGACTCTACCATCTTAATGAGACACATAACACACTGTCTGCCACCAGCTTTGTGTGGAAATACTTCAAAATATTAAACAATGAAGATGCAAACTGTGCGCTGCGCTGGATGGATAAAACCCGCTGGACTTATGTTTGCTGCAACTTTTAAAATCTCAGATAAAATTCCAGGTGAAGCTCGAAGATTCAAGATCACTGGATTTATACTTTATCCAAAACACATCGGGGTGAAATACTACATGTGATGGATTTACCTTCAGCAGCTGGTTGTAGCTAAAAGCGCCCCTCACTAAAGAAAGACACCAATCTCCAGGGAATGCATACAAAGCCCTAGACCAAGTGAGTGAGAGCTTTTTTTAGAGTTTTGTTTTTTAACTTTCAGTGATAATTAACTTTATTAAGTCTACGATGTTGAACATCGCAGTGCGTGTGGTGCGAGCCGTCTGCTCCGCTCAGCAGCAGCCTGTGAATGCGAACAAAATCTGGAACCTGTTTCAGCTCAATATCATGACTTTGAAAACACCAACTGACTTTTTTTTAACGAATTTCGTTAGATTAAAATATGTAGAACTGTAAAATATCACTTTCCATGAGGTTGTACAGTCAGACAGTAACAGATCACAGGCTGAACTTGGCATTTCATCCTCCTGTGCAGCCGCAGAGAAGGTCAAGCTGCACGCAGCCTGCACAGTTTATTTAATGTTTATAATCATGTTGATTAATATTGAAATGACGTTCTTCTTCCTCAACAACAATTATTAATACCAGCAGAAAATACACTGGAGTGGTCAGGTTGGGAACCTACATGCATCGGGATAGAGCGCCTCTGTTTCCAGGATAGAAAATATAATTTTCGGGAAAATATTAATCCCTACGCCCCCAAAAGGCTCTGTCAAACTACGAAGTACGAAACTGTGCAAAAATAACTACAGAAAATAACAGTAAAACAGTACCGAACAAACAAACAAATGAACAAAGTCTGGATCAGCACCTTGGAAAGCACCGCGGCATCAGCGCCTTGAGAGAGCGCAGCGGTACCAAACACCTGGGGCAAAGCATGTTATAGCCTGCTATAAATGTAATCATTAATTGTCACATACTGAGCACTACTGAAAACAACATGCAGAATACAGTGTATACTGGTGTCGTACGCAGTAAGCAGTATGTATGTGGTTTCAAATACAGCCAAAGTTTCATAAGTGGGCCATAGTTTGGACACCTCTGGATTAGTCGTACCAAATGTTTTCGGTGTTGTTCCTACATGCCCTATTTTAGCCTCGCAGGTGTTGCATACTGCAAACTTGTGATCCTCCTCACACACTTTAAAAAATTTCCATACGACCGACATGGTGTAGGTCGCCAAAGCCGTGAGTTGCACATGTGCGTGTTTGTGCGCTGCTGATGTTATTGACCTGGGCAGGCTGACATAAGGGCTGACGTATCCTGTGAGGCATTATGAGGGTTCAAGGACTGCTCACGCTTTGAAACTCGTTAGCATATAACCGAAAAGAAGAGGCAATGTGTTTGCTTACTGTATTTTCTTGTCTTGCTGCCGCAGCACGGTGGGGATTTGACCGGCACTTTAGACCGGCAAATTTTAGACTGACCGGCCAGTCACAGGTCATGGCCGATCACGTGAAAACTGGCCCGATTCCAAGCATTGCCGATAAATCGGTGCAAGTCTAGTAAAAACAAAATAAAATAACTGCCAAAACAACTGAAGTGACTACTAATAAAATCTGTTAACTCTTTTAGAGAAATTGTACACTTTCCTTTGGAAATTAACTGTTGGCTGCAGAAGGTCAGCTTTTTATTACATAAAACTGTATGCCAGTTAAAGGGATAGTTGAGATTATTTGAAGTGTGGTTATATGAGGTACTTATCCACAGTTGGTGTATTACATACAGTAGATGGTGGGTGACGTGCCCCCGCTTTGGAGAAGCAGCAGGAGTAGGAGGTGAAGGAAGCTAAGCAATGTACTGCTGTAGACAGGGTGTGTTAGACACCTAAAAAAAAATCCATATCCATTTAAGTTGTACACTATATTTAGAATATTTTCACCACTTTACTTTGCTGTCAGACAGACTTTTCTTACATGTCATGATTTAAGCCAAATATCATTCTCTTGAGGCTAACCAAACTTCATAGATGAAATCAGTAATTTTACAACTCCTGTGTTCTGTGATGTAAAATTAACATTGGTTTCCTGTCAGAAGAATCTGTCTGACAGCAAGGTAAAGCAGTGACAAATATTCTAAACACAGCATCCCCTTAAACTGATTTTTTTTTTCTTTTGTTAGACCTTTTTTAAGTGGCTAAAATAAGTTTTATTGCTGACCCTGTCCACAGCAGCACATTTCTCAGCTTCTGTGCTGATATTCCTCTCTGCCTCTCCAAGCTGGGGGCGTGTTGATTGCCATCTACTGTCGCTAATACACTGACAATGAATAGGTATCTCATACACCCACACATCAAATAATCCAAACCATTCTTTTAAGCAAGAACTGTCAGGGTCAGTGGTCACCAACTCTGCTCTTGGAGAGCTACTGCCATACATGTAGTAGATTTCTCCACAATATAACACACCTGATTTGAAAGACCTGCTCATTATTAAGCAGCTGGAATTCATTAAGGACTTGATAACAAGTTAACAATTAGAATCAGGTGTGTCAGGATGTGTAGACAGCTACTACATTTAGGACAGTAGCTCTCCAGGAGTAGAGTTGGTGACTACTTGTCTAGATGAACTATCACTCTTAATTTCATATTGATTTGTTTCTAACAGGTCCGCATACCGTAAAAGAAGGATCACAGCAAGCAATTTTGGTTTGGTCTTGGCAGCTGTCACACGGAAACCCTACCCTCCGTCCTTATTTAAAACTCTGCTTGAGCAGTACAACCTTAAAGAAGGATCTAAAGTAAGTTGTCTGCATAAATTATTATTTGAACTGAATGCATCTCTGTTCTTAAGAATGCACTTAATGAGTTTTATCTGTTTTTTCAAGGCATGTGATTGGGGAATCCTCCATGAGCCAAGGGCAAAGCAGCAATATACTGAGTGCACTGGTGTTGTCATCCAGGAGAGGGGACTGTTCCTGTCTAACAGTGGCCTGCTCGGTGGATCTCCAGATGGGACAGTATCTAATGACTGCATTATTGAAGTCAAGTATCCACGGTCAGCCAGAACTAAGACTATCCTGCAGGCAGCAGAGAGTAGGGACTTTTTTCTGGAGTTGAATCAGGTGACTGTTTCTCTGACACTCACGCAGACTCACAACTACTGGCATCAGATCCAGGGAAACCTACACCTGACCAAAGCCAACAGCTGTCACCTAGTTGTGTGGACTCCTCTTGACTTTGTCATCCTGCCAGTGCTCAAAGACCCATCATGGGCTGGCAACATTGACATTCTGGAAACATTTTACAGGGATTGTTTCCTACCACACATTTTGTGAGAGTTGTAACTTGTGCTTGCACTTCAAACACATATGAATGTAAATACTTACTAACAATACTAACAATTCATCGATCCGGGAATGCATCACAATGGGTCATGTGACGATTTGGCATCGATTAATTAGCCTCGATGCTTTGCCGCGTTCACTTTTTTTTTTTTTTTTAATTTTAGCAATTCATTTTTCATTCATTTATTGATTTATGCATCTATCCATCTATCCATCCATCCTCATTAATTCACTCACCAAGTTCAGTCTTGTACAGCCATGCAGAGTATCTTAAGTCTGACAGCCATGCTGGATCAAAGCCAGACTGACGGTGGTGACCCGTCTGCAGCTTCTTACTACGTGTCTCGGTGGGAGGGCTGGAACAGGTGTGTTTAGTACTAGTTGTGGCGACGTTAACCGGGGCAGGGGATTGGCAAGCGCTGTGGTCGGGGCTGGGAGAGATGCACTCACCCACTGTAGAGTTAGCTGTGCTCCCCGCCTCGCCACGTACAGTTCGTTTAAAAAATGCAGAGATTTTTGCCTTGGGGGCGAATGTTTGGGGAACCTCCGGTCGTCCATTAATAATTTGTTTGTTTGTTGTTGATTTTTTTTTACCGTAGGTAATGTCGGCAACACTCTCTCTCCTCCGCTCTCTGAGTGTGGGTGGGTGTGTCTGTACCGGTGTGAGTGCACGTGTGTATGTTGTGAGAGAGGAGCGAGGGGGGAGCCCCTCCCGTCGCAGAGGAGAGAAGAAATGCATTTTAATGAATGTAATGAAACGATAGCGACGCATTAGACTCTGAAATTGCGCAAATTAGAGTTAGCTTTTTTTATTTGATAAAAAGAACGCCTGTTATAGGCCCTTTTGATTAAAATAAAAATTAAATGATGGAATTTTTTTTAAAATCTATAACTTGAATTTCTGGGTGGGGATCCTGTTGGCAGGGCGGGGGTGTCTGTTGGGGGGATGGGGTGCCCTCCCAGATAAACTATAGGGGAAACACTGGAGACTGTCACAAAACTTCCGAAGAATTCAGAAAAAGCCCGTCGAATCATGCACGTTCCTCAGATTCAGACGAAGCAACATATAACGTGAAATGTTTAGTCTTACAGACTATGTATTTTTCTAAGCTTTCTAGTAAACAAAATGGATGTTTGGTGAACCGCCATCTGCAATGGGAAGATGAGGGAACAACTTAGCTGTTTTCTCCATTCTGATAAGTTATGTGGTCATTTGCTTATTTTGTAGTCATAACATTAAATACTTTGTGTCTTTGAAACTTAAGATAATATGAATATGACTAGTCAAATGTTCAACAAACCTTGGTATTTATTTTATGAGTGAAGGTTCAGAGCAATGCTGAGTTAATTGATAGGCCATTTATTTACAAATGTAGCATCAGATAAAGACAAAATCAATCTTAGATGGAAAAAAAGCATTAAAAATCGGCATAATCGAAAAATCATGGCAGCAATCCGAATATTGAATCGACAAACATTATAATCGCTATAATCGAAGAATCGAGGCTCCCATAATCGAAATCGAATCGAATCGTGAAATACCCTCGATGGGGCAACACTAATAACTACAGGATCGGTTTAATGTAAATACTTTTGCACTTTTACTTCATGTACATTTGGTATGCAGAATTTTGACTGCAAGACATTTATTTTTAACAGTATTTTTACACTGTGGTACAACTACTTTGTTACAAATCAGAGTCCTGATCTGTACAAATGGTTGGTATTTGTAATAAAGGTTTGGCACTTGACAGAATAACAGTTTTTGACAAATGTTTCTAGTCATAAAGAATAACAATTTTTTGGGATCAGAAAAGCTTTATTATTTTGTTGTCCTTCATAAACCAAAGGACACATAGAATAACATTGCTGTGACACAATTAAAATGTACATATGGTAGAATAACAACAGGTGGCACGGTTACAATTTACACATGGCAGAAAGGGTTAGGGATAGGTTTCTATGTTTTGCAAAAGGTAGTAAAGCACTCAAAACATTTCATTTATGTTTCAAACCAAATTATGGCCAACATGACAAAAATGAAAAGTTGTTTTGTTACTGTGTGAGCCACATGTTTATGTTTTTCATAGTGACAGTCAACCTTGGAATTTTTTCTTAGACACAAATCACTGTTTTGTTTTACTTCTTTTGTTGACACTGACTGCTTACTCACAGTTTAAGTATAAAAAACTCCATGTGATACACAGTAGCATTCCGCTAGTAAAGAATGTAAGTTTTGTCAAGTGTTTCCCAATCCTGGTCCTTGGGGCCCACTGCCCTGCATGTTTCAGGTGTTTCCCTGCTCCAGAACACCTGATTCACACGAAGAGGTCATCATTAGGCTTCTGCAGAGGCATGATGACAAGCTGGTCATTTTACATAGGCAGTGGACCCCGAGGACCAGCATTGGGAAATGCTAGACAAAACTTGCATTCTTTATTAGCTGAATGCTGTTGTGTATCACACAGCCTTGTTGAGTTTCTGATACTCATATTTCAATTTGTAGTACACAGAAAAAGGATACACACATTCGGCCATGTGCAATTTGCTTGAATGAAATGAGAAATTCCACTCTGTTGTGAACAACAAACTAATTCTTCAGAGATGTTACTGTTTTGAAAAATGTAGTTCTCATCTGAGAATTGAGTAAATGAATGAGAAAAACATTTCACAGTTCTGACCGAACCAAATCTGACATCACTGCCACAGCAAAAACAAAGTACAGGTCTGGCTTTTAAAATGTAGTTGAAGCTATAGCCTGTAGTTTATGCACGGCCTGAGGATGAGAGGTTCAGACATAGACAGCAATTTAATATTCCACTGTTCTGACAGAACCAAATTTAACTGACATCACTATAAC
This sequence comes from Lutjanus argentimaculatus, assembly GCA_034769285.1. Taxonomy (NCBI): domain Eukaryota; kingdom Metazoa; phylum Chordata; class Actinopteri; order Lutjaniformes; family Lutjanidae; genus Lutjanus; species Lutjanus argentimaculatus. Next base: position 283,004 of record JAWZSL010000087.1, read on the forward strand.
AATAAAAACAGTTTTGACTCTTCAAATGTTAAGTTGTTTTTTCATCAAGAAAACTTCACAAATATACTTAAGCTTGAACAATGTATTGTACCTAAGAATTCAAATTGAATACTTTGACATTAATCTGTCAGATCACGCCTATATTGGCTGATAATACCAGCCCTGACATTTATCATGCATACCTAAACAACATTCATGTGAAACCATTAAAATATACTTTAAGTAGAATGAAAACAGTTGTGTAGAACCATTAAAATGTACATGTGAAAGAACAAAAACATTTGTAAGGCAGGATAAAATTGGTGTGACAGAAATATATACAAAGTGTTAAGGAAGAATATCTACACATTAATAAGTTCACAAGAACAGGAAGATGTCCACAGAGGGGCAAAGTCTGTCTGTCTCTCCCTCACCAGGCAATAATCACTGAGAGAAATCATTCAATTTCTTTGAGAATGGGTGTTTGTAAATTTGTAAGACACACACATACTTTCAGGATCTTGTTGATGTTTTTTCTGAACTGGTATGGGATGTGATGCAAAATGCCAAACACCTTTAGCCTCTGAATGGAACGCTCTGCATGTATCCTAGCACGGGATATTTGTCTGTTATGGTTCACTTCTTCCTGTGTGAACTGTCCATTGACAAGGAAAGACGGTGTGTTCAGTGAGACTCCCTCTGGTAAAATGTCCCGAATTGTAAATCCCTTGTCTGCTATTACCATGTCACCTGGTTGCAGTTGCTGGAGAAGTCCACAGTCAGCTGTTATGGCCCTGTCTGAGGCACTCCCGCCATACAGGTCACCGGTGAAGGTGATCACGCCATTGGGGGCCACACCAATTAGAGCCTTCAATGTGGTCCTTTCTTTGTACTGACTGTACAGATGACTCTGTGTGTCAAGGCTCTCTGTGTTGGAGACAGCAACCTCAGTGCAGTCAAGCACTATCCTACAGTTGGGAAAGGGCTGGAAGCAGTCTGGCAGTGATGTCTGATTCTTGGCTCTGGAAGGGATGTTGTTCTCAAGCATACCAACATACAAAATGTCATATAGTGCACTTACAATATTGGTTACCGTGGCTGTGCTACAATTAAACCTTGTTGCAAGGTCTATGTGGCCACAATTAAGTTTGAGTTTCATTAGGATCAGGAGCAACTGATCAACAAGGGGCATCATTTGGACAGCCCAATCAGAATGATATTGTAGCTCGAATTTAGAAAGAAGTGCTTCCAAAAACAGGACAGTGGTGGCATCAGGTAATCCGGTGAAATATTGGACTTTCCCAGGATTGGAGGCAATTTGATTGAAAGAAAATGTTTGCTTCTGTTTCTGTAATTGTTTCTTCAATTTGTCATTTTCTTGTCTAGGCATGTCATTCTCAATTTCAAGCATCAGACTGTTTGATGTTCAAGGGGTCTCTTCAGTTACAATGGAAGGATCTTGTGGCTGATCCTCTTCTTCATCCTCACCAGCTGTAGTGGTCTTTTGCTTTTTTTGTTTGGGAGGATGGGTGGGATGGTAGGGGAACTGAAACGTCTTCCCCTCATTCCAGGCAAATCGTGTTGGCCCAGCAGCTTTGCCATTTGGGAAATGCCAACTGCACACTCTAGAGTTGCAGTTTGGGGTGAAGTTATCACGCCTGTAAAAGAGGAAATAGATCATCATTACTTCAACACATCTACTTAAAATGGAAAAGATGAGTCAATCATCTAAACCAGGGTTTTTCAATGTTATCCACAAAAAGGGCAGATGTGGCCTCTGGTTTTTCTTTCAAATCAAGCAGGAGCACCCCTAACTCAAATCAATCAAATCAATTTATTTCACTGTTAACACAAGGGACAAGGTTCATTTTTATTTATCATTTTACAACAAAGGATTGTACAATTAAATGTTAGTTTTAGTCAGGGTTCGAGCTACACAGTGGCTTTTGGGGGAGCCCTATTTTCCATTGCGCACCACTACTAAAACATGACATGTGTATGAGCATACATAGAGGTGCATGTCAATTTCATAGTTACTATGAAAAACATTAAACTATTACTACTGCAGAAGGTTGATGCTGTACCTTCTGTCTGAGGGTTGTTATGATCTGGGGGAAATGGGTTTAGGGCCAAAACTTTTATTTACAATCACGAAAAGCGAGCAGGAACCGAAGTAGGTGAAATGACTGCCTGTCTATCAATCTCCTCTGCTCCTTGTCAGAACCATGGACAGCGCCGCTGCCCCGGAGGCACACACAGCAAACAGCACACACAGTATTGTGCTAATTAGTGAATATAAATGTTGGGGAATTATAATATTATGAGCGAATAAACACGCAACATTCAGATACACAACATAATTTTACTATTGATAATTTTTTCAGGAACATCATGTGTTACAGCTCCTCTCTTTTTTTTCTAGCACTCGCTAGCAAAAGCCAAACTTTGTTTCACGTTGTAGTTAATCTGTGTAATCTGTGATAACATCCACATCAACTGTACATAACACTGTGGTTTATCCTTACATAACAGTTAATTCTCAAACTTGTATTTATGCTTTACAACTTCAAACGTTAACGTTGTATGTACTGTAGTTGGCATATGCGGTACATTAGCTTAATGCTAACGTGCGTTATGAGTCAGCAAAATCGCACACTTTTAATAATTTCTTTGTGAATAACTTACCTTATCAGCTGCAGCCATCTCCTCTTCTCCTTCTCATCGCATGGGAAACGGTAAAATGACAGCTGGAGATGTTTTTTTGTCTCCGATCTATTAAGACAGCACGGAACACAGCACTACGGCATATTGGATAGAAGACGGACTCAGCCGGCTCGGATCCGGAAGCAGTTTATTGCATAGTAGATACGTCACAACTTAACAGCCCCATAGTCGCCTGATAATCATTAAATATGCTCTGTGTGGGAAGCTCTCTCCCTCATCAAATATACCTACGATTACAGTAATAACTGGCGCTTCACCTTCCCCACTCACTGCTCCTCCTGGTGGATAAACAGACCATTGCAACTGGTTTCTACAATATGAACTTATGGGCGTGACGAGTCGGCCCGTGTTCTCTAAGTCATCACGGGGGATCTCATTATTGCTACGAGCCCAGCCAGGTGACAACAGGGACCTGTCACGGATCGGTCTGGGCTCTACCACGGACCAAACGGAAATTTTAAGTGGCTCCATCTGTAGTTAACATTGTAGAATGCAGTGATGGAGTGTATGTAGTATACAAAGACTTTGCAGATAAGTCTTTGTTCTTCACTTATACATTCAACTCTGATTACCTGAATATTCATGCAATTTCCCAAACATCTGATACACTCAAGTGTGTTAAGGTTTCAGAGCTAGCTCAAAAACGTGCTGTTTTGCCTCACAGGAGTGGTTTTGTGGCCATTCCCCTATTTCATACAGTTTAGGGATGGCTCATGTTTTGGTGAGACACAACGCAGGTCTGTCATTTGTTCAGGTTTAGGGTAACTAGCTTTTGATCTTCCATGTAGGGCTGGGCAGTATATTGATATCACATTTATATCAGAATTGTATAGTATTAGTTGTAGCTCCTGCGTTCTAGTGTTAAAAGTGAAGTACAAACTTAAGTTTTGACTGGATGGGTGTAAATGCAAAATAAGGGTCAGAGGCTGTGACAAAAACTGACAGACAGCATCACCACAAACACAGTCTTTGTGAAACTGGATAACAATTGACCGTAAGTACTTTGTATAAATTATGTCTCTTTAATGTGTTCACCTAACCTATTATTTCTGTTAAGTCATTATATATTATGCTGTATATGTAATGTTTTCAAACACAAATGAACTACTAAAACATAGGCACTGATTTATCAAACCTTCAAATGTAGATTCAAGTGCCAGGAAAGTCATACAAACCTTTTTAGAATGTTAAAGGGATAGTTGGGATTATTTGAAGTTGGGGTTGCATGAGGTACTTAGCCAAAGTCGGTGTATTACACACAGAAGATGCCTGTGGATACGCCTCCAGTTTGGAGAAGCAGCTGCAGTACCAGCCTAGGTAGATGACCAGTATACTACTGTCAACAAGGTCAGCAGCAAAACGTATTTTAGACAGCTAAAAAAATCAGCATCAGTTTAAGTATATGCTATATTAAGAATATTTTCACCATTTCACCATCAGCTGTCAGACAGCCTTTTATGAACTGTTGTGTGAACCAGATATTGCTCGTCTACCTCAATTACCTTGATAAGTGAGTTAATTTGTGTCATTGTGTGGCTTCGGTGTTTTCAAGGGTAGTTAGAATTCAAAGAAGTCACACAACACAAACTAACTAACTAACAGAGGCAGCGGTAGACCAGCAGCTCCCGTGTTCTGTGAGGAAAACTGAATTGAGTTTGGGCGGTTTGGAGAGAGCGATATTTGGCTTATATATCTGCAGGTTTACCATCAGAAAAGGCTGTACGACAGCACGGTTAAGTGGTGAAAATATTCTAAATATGGCATATACTTAAACTGACACTGATTTTGCTTTTTAGGTGGTTAAAATATGTTTTGTTGCCTGCCCTGTCCACAGTAGCTCCCTACATCAGCACTCCTGCTGATTTTCCAATTTGGGAGCAGATCAACTGGCATCTACTGTAGGTAATAAACTGACTATGGAGAAGTACCTCATACAACCACAATTCAAATAATCCAGAACCGCTGCAACGATAAATCGACTATTAAATAAATTGCCAACTATTTTGATAATTGATTGATTGGTTTGAGTAATTTCTTAAGAAAAAACTCCACAAAAGCCTTTCAAAAATGAACATTTTTGGCTTCTCTGAGACATATAAACTGAATATATTTGGGTTGTGACTAAAACAAGACATTTAAGGACATCATCTTAGGCTTTGTGAAACAGTGACCTACATTTTTCATCAATGTATGACATTTTAGAACAAACAACTTTGAATAGGTAAATCGACAAATTGACTATGAATAAATTAATTGAAAAAATAATTAGCAATGAAAATGATCATTAGTTGGAGCCCCAGAACTATCCCTTTGATATTTCAGGAAATAATTTAAATTTTGTCAGAGAATAAGAATAAGTGAATTGTTTCAGATAAGACAAGCTTGATTATCACATTATGCCAAAGACTAATAAGATAAACTGAACTTTTCCTTTTGTTGGTACTCTAGCTGCCTCAGCACTTACTAATTATCAAAGGTGGCTATAAAAGATATTTGACTACTCACTTCTGGGAACAGAAAGTTATATTTTTATGATTGATGGTGATGTTTGTTTCTTTCCTTCTCAATATAGGATGTTCCACTTAATAGAATTCCTGTTAAACAAGAGTGTAGCAGTGGTGCCACAACAGTGGTACAGTGATGGTGTGGTCTATCGGCCACATTACAAGAGTGACGAAAGAGTGGAGTGGGGCGTCAAAAATTCAGAGGAGCCAGGACGTGAGTGGCAAACGTTTGATGTCAGAGTAATTAAATCATGTGGTAAGTATTCTAATAAGAAATGGCTATTGTAAGCAAATATCAACATATGCTCAAATATTTAACTCTATTCTGCTGTATACAACTCTGTTCTTTATGTGGTTAATTTGAAACTTAAGTGATGTGTGACACATTTAATTTTTAGATCAGTATTTTGAGGCACGGCAGCTGTTAAAGAAGTCACTCACGTGCAGCACATTGGATCTCCAATCTGAAGAGGAAATTCGACCAAAAAGAAAGCTAAAGCCGATGTAAGTATAAATATATTTTCCTAAATGTTCTTCTGAACTTTTTGACCTTTAGTTTCACAATAGCGTCTTTCAGTGTTATGCTATTACAAATTTAACAACACAGGCAAAGCTAGTTGGCAAGGCTAGCTTAAACTGAGTGAAAAGGTCAGTAAGTTAGCTGCTTAGTTTTGTGGTTTGTTTATTCAGAAAAATATTGACACAGAGCCTAACACATTGTTGGTTGTTGTTTTTTGATTGGACTTCAATTGACAAAATGAAGTACAGAATAACACTAGAAAAAACATTGATGGTATTATCCAACCAACTTTGTAGTCATTTCTTTGGGGACACGGACAAAGACAGCGAGGAGGAGGGGGTTCTGAAAAAGAGAGCCAATGGTCCGGCCAAACCCATAACACAAGCTCCTAGTATCCCACCGCCACCTTGCCACGTGCCAGTTGCTCCACCACCTGCACCCACTCCATCACCTTCTCAGATAGAACACGGGACAAATAGACAAGGCAACTCCCTCTACCAGCTGGGTCTACAGACCGACTTGGCGAGGTGGAAGGTACAGCTCAGACACCATTGCCTGCTCTGGTGAGTAATACCTGAAACGGCCATGAGATTCAACATCTCAATCGTTTCACTTTTTAAGATGTTAACTGTATTACCCCTGTACGAGTGGTTTTCAGACTTCTTGTGCCCAAGGCACACCAAAGGGCAAGCCAAAACTTCAAGGCACACCTGTGTTCATATCCATGTAAAACAGGCTCCATAAGTAACTGATTAACCTCACCAACGGAGGCAACGAGTACTACCCAATCAGAGGCAGAGCTCCCAGAGTGTGGGCGGGGTAATAAAAACAAGGTGTCAGTCAATCAGAGCCTTTGATGTGTCACACCCTAATAATTCCCAACATCTGTCAAATGCATGAATGGTGAAAACTAGGGTTCACTTTGACAGACAGATTTTACAGGATTTGTTATAGGGTATAGAATTTGCTTCTGTATTGAAAAAGTGTGTACAAAGTACAGATATTATACATTTTAAATTAATAACTTTTCATATAGTTGTGTATTGCAATAATAATGTTTGTTTATTTTGATGAATGAATGAATTAATTGATATATTTATTTATTTTAAAAAAGGGACAGTGGATATTGACTACTAAGCCAAGAGACTCCATTCCATCTGGAGTCTCTTGGCTTAGCATCAACAAAAAACAAGACGTAGAAAATTAGCAACAACAAAACACATAATTTATATATTTTAATGTTCTTTAACAGCTGCTCAAGTCCACATCATGAGCCTGTTGGAATACATAAAACACCAGCAAGAGCAATTAATAGCTAAAGTAAACTTTTTGATGAGCAAGCTCAACCCGACTGGCACAGACACAGACATGCCTGAGCCTGTCCAGTTCCCACTGAGTTCGATGGAGGAAGTGGAGGAATTTGAGGACTGGCTCAAAGATCCTGCCGATTCTTTCTGGGAGCCATTGCTCAACGTGCTAACACTATCAAATCGTTGTAGACAGCAGAACAGCGTACAGCGATACAACTTCCGAAGCAGAGCGGGGGAGTGGCAGGCCTAGAGCATATGCCGGGGCATTCCGATATCAGTACGCATTAACATCAGTGGGACCTCACTGTTTAAAAAAAGACTGTAAAACACAGCGTGTAGAGCCATCCAAAACAGCGTGCAGGGCTCACTTCCAAATGCACGAACCTCATTATTTGACGCGTTGGCATCATTTAACACTAGGGGTGTGCCAATACATCGTTTCTTAGATGCATCGCGATGCAACACGTGACGATCAATAACGATTAACAAATGTTCAAAATCGATTATTTTCCATGATAGCGAAATCACAGAAACACAACCGCAGCACCTGGAAGTTGGCCGGAACGAAAAAAGCCACCCAGACAGTTTTAAGGGACGGACTCATAACAGAATGTTAGCCAACACGGCGGCAGCTAACTCGCTGGCTACTGTCACTGACCGTCAGGTTCACTCTTCAGAGTTGAAATTAGGGGCGCAACGGATTGCATTTGATCCATATTCCGTACAGATCACCTTCCGTGGGTTCGGCACGCACACTACGTGTGAGCATCATAGTTTTACTGTCACTGTTACTTTTGTATAAGTTATAATACCCGAAATCTCAATGCAGAGTTGCAGTGAAAAGACAGGACAGATGCTGCTGTGCAGCGCATCTCTGTGAAGAGCGACTGATTTAAAATCCGTCACATCGTCTTGAGTGAAATCCAGACCATGACTTTTTTCACTGATGTAACTATGCTGTCATCAAAGAAACAGATCATAAGATTGTGATAATTATTGAAGCTTTGGTCATATCAGCTGTATTAACTTCTACACAGCTCCTCTCTGCTCACCGGTGCAGCTCTGTCTCTCCCTGTCTGTGACACAGTGTGTCTGTGCTGATTGATTACCCGTAACTTCTAACCAATCAGATGTGCTGTAGGCGGGACATTGAGCCAGACTACAGAGCGTAGTTGTGTATTATACTGTGCAGTGTATAATCATCTAATGTATGTATTTAGAACAGTACTGTGTAAGTTTGAAGTTTTTAAAAGAAATCTTATTTCTAAAGGCACTTTATGTATTACACTTTATGTAATAAGAGCAGCTTTTTGTTGTGGGAAATGTGTTGGATTGTTTGGTCTGATATAAATAAAAGATAATGGAGGTAATTTGTTTGTTTACTTTATTTAATGGATGCTGACAAACATACCTTGTTTAAAAGAAATCCTGTATGGGGAAAAAGATGCATTGATAATCGTGATAATCGTTATAATCGTAATAATCGTGATAATCATAATAAGCGTTATAATCGTAATAATCGTTATAATCGTTTAATAATCGAATCGTAGCACCCTGAATTGTAATCGAAACGATTCGTGAGGTGCCTAAAATGGCACACCCCTATTTAACATGAGTATCCAAAATTGTAACATTTATAGGTCAGAATAGAGGAAAAGCATAATAGTTCTCCTTTAACTGCAACGTGCACGAGACAAAGAGAGAGCTCAGGACAAGTGACAGAAATGCATGTTAATATGCACAGAGATGTCAATGTGATATAAAAACTTTAATTGCGAAGCATATTTTTCTGTAACTCCATGGAGTGTCAGTTAAGTGTGGAAACTGGAGTTTACAGTGAGAAATAGAAAGATCCACATTATGCTTGTCCTCTATGGAGCATCTGTATTCCATGGAAGCCCATTTCTGCCAATATGATGGAGAAAATGAAAGTTTTATCATGTCCTTTGAGTCATAATGAGAACTCAATATTTTAAGATGGGGGAGACCTGGGGCGAGTGTAACTTTTTTTTCCCTTTATAACTCACAGAGCACTTGAAATACACGAGTCATCTTTTGATATGACCATGAACATATATGTGCACTAACTAGTAATTACAATTGACACATTTTCACCAATAAGGACAAGACTAATATTAAATTTAATGCAAGAAGTCAGAGTGTTACCATTGCCCCCTTGGTGGGGGAAAGTGTTACAGTGGTTGTGGCAGTTATAACAGTGAAAAAATAAGTTGTGGTTTTTGTCCAGATTAAACAAGCAAAATATAAAGTGTTGATTGGTGGGCTGTAGGGGTGCAGTTATGTGGACTTTGTTAGATTTTGATAAAGCCATATAAACTGTTTACACACGTTTCCAGTATTTACACTAAGCTAAACTAACAAGTATGAAATTTGCTGAGTTTTGTCAACAGTGCAAATAAGGACACCTAAATGTCAAGCAGCAAAATTTCACTTTAAAAGCCAATGGTTATACACATCTTTTCAAAACCTTACAACTGGTGTCTGCAATGGGGGTTCATGAAATTTTGTGTGAAAATTTGTTTGTGTGATTTCAGATGCTGTAAAAAAGAGCCATGTTGCCCGTGTTGCTACTGAAGAAGAGATCCTACAACATGCAATTCGCTGGTTCAACCTGGCAGCTGACCGGGGAAACTCCAGGAGGCGTGCCAGTACCACAATTGAGGACCAACTAGTTGCAAGTTAAAAAAAACAAAAAAAAAAAAACTGCAGTGTTCTTATGTAGTTTATGTTTGTATAAAAATGACTCAAAACAATTAATTGATTAATTAATCTTGTCACAATGTTGTCATGTTGTTTGGACCTATTTTTCAAGTCTTCCTGTAATGATTATTTTCATTATTGATCAATCTGTTGATGATTTTCTTCTCTAATCAATTCGTCCATAAAATGTCAGAAAATGGTGAAAAATTTTGATCAGTGTTTCTCAGAGTCCAAGATGACGTCCTCAAATGTCTTGTTTTGTGCACGACCCAAAGACAAATAGCAACAAACTCTTCTAGATACAATTCATGGTTGCATTTCATTTTTCCATTTACAGTATGTTTTGACCTCTTTTCTGATACAAGTCTCACTGATAACTGATAGCTCTCTTACAGCCATAGCAAAGCTGTATATTATGCTGCTTCACAGGAAAATTTAATTGGAGACCCGTAAAGTGGGTTAAAAGATAAAGTCTTATATATTTTCAAGTCTTGAATGTATTGAATGTTTTATTTCTGTTAATAGAAGCAGACTGGTTAAGAGAAGTATTCAAGCTTTTTCAGAGCAAACTAGATGTTGGTCAGCTAGATTTTAGATATTTCTGTAGCTAGTTATGACCAAATGAGCCATTTTGAATAAGGGTTCTGGAACGGATCCGGGCTGGATGAGCTGCTTCATGAGCGGATCCAAAACGGATCCAGACCGGATGAGCTGCTTCATGAACGGATCTGAAACGGATCCGGACCGGATGAGCTGCTTCATGAACGGATCTGAAACGGATCCGGACCGGATGAGCTGCTTCATGAACGGATCTGAAACGGATCCGGACCGGATGAGCTGCTTCATGAGCTGATCCAAAACGGATCCAGACCGGATAAGCTGCTTCATGAATGGATCTGAAACGGATCCGGACCGGATGAGCTGCTTCATGAACTGATCTGAAACGGATCCGGACCGGATGAGCTGCTTCATGAGCTGATCCAAAACGGATCCAGACCGGATAAGCTGCTTCATGAACGGATCCGGAACGGATCCGGACAGCTGAGCTGCTTTATGAATGGATCCGGAATACCTCCACGCCGGATCCAGTTTGGATCCGCAGTCCTTGTCCGTTCTGGATCTGTTCTGCCGTGCAAGTGGACTCTGATCCGAACCCATTTTGCGGATCTGTTCCGGCGGATCCGGGGCGGAGTCAGTTTGCTATAACAGTTAAATCAAATACAAATTTAACACAATAAAATTACAGTATGCTCCTTTAAAGCATGAACAGTTTCTCCAGGTCCTACCAGAATGCTGATGGAAACAACAGTTCAGATCTCTCAGGATCGTCTCATCAGTTAGCTTGGCTGGCCACAACTGCTGAACTCTGCCACCACTTTGCAGAGACAGGTGACATGAGGACAGAGTAGATAGCCTTTTAAGTATCTAACTTCACAAAACAATAACTCTTGCTTGAATTTAAACGGCTAATATGACTGCTGTTAGCAAACATAGCGGCAAAAAGTTAGCCAACACTTGCCACGTTTTTCTCAGCTCGATGGCGGCACGAAATCTCCACTTAATTCGACGAACAGCCAAAAAAGGGAGGAACTTTCTCCACTCACCCTCTTGTATCTTCAGCAAAAAACTAAAATATCAATTTCTCCAGCATAATCCAGCATGTAAATCCTCAGAGTAATCCAAGGTGTGTCTGTGTCTGATCCCTTTGCACAGAAGAGAGAATTAATCGGAAATGCGAGTGAGCTTAATTGACGCGGAGCGAGCTGGGCTCTGATTGGCTGGTGAGGGGTATCAGCCCCGTATCACGTGCATATCACCTGAACTCAGCAAGTTCAGCGCTATCCTCCACCCATGTCACCTGAATCTTTACAAATATCACACAAATGAGCACATTAGGCACTTTCACCTCCAATGAAATGAAATATTTTTAGATGAATGATTTTAACCCTTTTTAAATGAATGTATTTATTACTGCACTAGTTTGTCTTTTTAATCAACTAATAATTTATTTCTGTATGGAAAATATGAATTTTACCATCATCATTTTTAACTGACATTTCTGGATTACAATGTAATATTTAAGGTCTAATAACCTGGGTTACATTATGTCTGCCGCTCTTATATGAAAGGAACATCATGTCAAACTCCATGTAATGCTGGTTCTTAAAGAGACAGTTTACCCCAAAATCAAAAACACATTTTTCCCTTGGCCTGTAGTGCTGTTCATCCATCCAGATAGTTTTGGTGTGAATTGCAGAGTTTTGGCGATATCAGCTGTAGAGTTGTCCGTCTTCTCTACAATATAATGAAACTAAATGGTACTTGGTTTGTGGTGCTCAAAGAGCAAAAAGAATAGCTTTGAAAAATTCTGTCTCTTTCCAAAAATCATGACTCAGTTACTAAAGATAATCCACACACCATGTTGTGAATGTAGAAATTCATGTAGAAACTATTAGAACTAGAACTCCGTTCTCTCTAATAGAAAGAACAAACATAAAACAAATTAGGCTGAACAATTTCATCATATTTTATAATGACATAATCCAAAAGTAATGGAAAACAGTAAAGTTACATGACTTTAAATATTGTGATACTTGGATCAGGTTACTGACTACAGTTTTTAACAGATGATTGGTAACCGCATCTGAATACATTTTTAAAATAACTCTCCCAACCATGATCACATGATCCCCATAGGTTGATAATAATAAGAGTATTAGAGCTGGGGCGATTCATCAATGTAATCAACGTCATTGATTACAAAAATATGCTGATTTGCATAACGTGCGTTGCTATGAAATGCTGTGCCCGGTCAGAGTATGGATCCACCCAGAGAACAAACTGCACTAAATTAATATTCATCACAGCCCCTTTTGAATTTGAAGTCCAGTATTTTTCTGATCAGGCATCTGACATGGAGTCTAAATATGGGGGAATTAGAACTTTAAAATATGCCACTATTATCATCATTCTAATGTGCTTTATGTGTCTGTTTTTAAGGATTATGATTGAATAAAATATTGAAATAGAGACAAGTTTTTGATATTTATTTTTAGGTAAATTAATTGTTATATTAACTGAATAATAAAAATAATTGTAATTACTCTTATTATCACCCTTACAAGGGGATCATGTGATCATGGTTGGGAGACTTACTTTAAAATGTATTCAGATGCGGTTACCAATCACCTGTTAAAAAATGTAGTCAGTAACCTGATCCAAGTATCACAAAATTAAAGTCATGTAACTTTACTATTTTCTAGGGCTGCAAAGAGTGGCATATTTTACTATCCGAATGTTCGGGGTCACTATTCGAGTAGTACTCGAGTATTCCTTTACCGACCGGCGCAGCGCCATGCAGAAGGAAAGCGGAGCGGAGCGCGGAGCAGCCAAAGACAGCCGTCCTGTTAGATCTGATCTGGATCTGAGCTGTATTTGGCCGCTGTCAAAAAGGAACTGAATGAACTGCTTTAGCTTCAAAAATAAAAATAAAGTCTCACACTTTGAACCATCAAAATATGAAATAAAATCATAGATCAACAATCAGACTCAATTTGCTTCGCAAACAGCCAGATATTACGTAAAACAAAGTAGTAGCCTAAATCCAACATTAGACACTGCGCAGTGACAGCCTGTAATGACACAGCTGATCAATTAGTAGCGTTAATAATGGGAAACGGAGGCAGAAGGGCAAAATGGAGAGTGTGGATTACGATGAGTTGTGCAGCACAATTTGCGCTATTTCAGCACCATGGACAATGCCATGGATTTATCATTAAACAGCAACCTGCTGATAATCTAGCACCACAACTGCCGATAGGCTATTTCAGCACCATGGTCAGCGCCATGGATTTTACCAATAATTTGCTCAAACCAGGGTCAGATAAAGGTTAAAAAGTAAAGCAGACTAAACCAACGGGGTGGGAAACGAAGGACAGAAGGTCAATGACATTCAGCGATGATGGATGCCACACAGTCCTATAGCCTGCATAAGAGAGAGAGAGAGAAAGAATTATTGCCAGACAGCACAAGAGAGGTTGACATGGCAACTATGATGTCACATTACCTCTTAATCTTATTTCAGAAACGCTCTGATCTGGACTGTTTTTTCCCCGTTTTTTACACTTATATCCTTACAAATACAGCAGTAAGAGACCGACTTTCCGACTTTCCGTTTTTGTTTTTGTTTTTTTTGCCAGCGGTGTGTCTGTGTGTGTGTGTGTGGGGGGGGGGGGGGGGGGGGGGGGGTAATCCGAGTATCTGCGCAGTGAAATGGCACTGCCGCCCAAGCTGAGCGAGTACTTGAGTACTCGGATATCGGCTACAGCCCTACTATTTTCCATTACTTTTGGATTATGTCATTATAAAATATGGTGGAATTTTTCAGCCTAATTTGTTTTATGTTTGTTCTTTCAATTAGAAAGAAAGTAGTTCTAGTAGATTCTACTGCAAAAAGAAAGTAGTTCCCACATGAAACTGCTCACAACAAGGTGTGTGGATTATCTTGAGTAACCAGGTCATCATTTTTGGAAAGAGACACTGGTTTATAATTTGTCCAAGCAATTATTAATTGTTAGATTAATCGATTAATTAATCAATAGATTAATCGATTTATCAAAAAAAAAAAAAAATCCCTAGAGTAATCGTTTAAAAAATAATTGTTAGGTGCAGCCCTAAAGAGTATTAGTTGAAATGTACATGTAAATGTAGATATTATTTGTAATGTAATTCTTGAGTTATTTACATAAATGTGTCCAAGTGGATGTTTGTGCCAAATCTGAAGAAATTACAAGATATCGTGAAATATCATGTTCACAAGAATGGGATGGACATGAGGTCACAGTGGCCTTGACCTTTGACTGCCAAAATTTAATCAGTTAATTTTTGAGTCCAACTGTACATTTGAAAACCCCTCGAGGCGTTCTTGAGATATTGCATTCATGAGAATGAGACAGACATGTGGACAGACAGACAGACAACCAGAAACACATACAGTCATGCCTCTGGCCACAGCTGTAATACAATAATACAAAGTTCCACAGTCCAAACAGTCAAAAACTAGTAACGGCAGAAGTGACGGTGTGGTCAGTACCTCAACATGTGTCACCCTGCCAAAGTGTAACGTGTGTATAAGGGTGTTACCTGGGCCAGCAGAGTGCGCAGGGCAAGCAGTCGACCCTGGGAAGCTGCTTCATGGAGAGGGGAGCGATCTGCCCAGGACCCTGCACACACACACACACACACACACACACACACACACACAAAGACAGAGAGAGAAAGAAAATGACAATTTAGTTACAAGTGTGAACGTGGAGATCTGAATTTCTGATTAGGGCTGCACAGTCAATCACAATATTATTGAAATCACAATAAGCCAAGTGCAATATCAAAATTGCAGAACCCTGCAATGTCCAAGATGACGTCGTTAAATGTCTTGTTTTGTCCACAACCCAAAGATATTGAGTTTACTGAGAGAGAGAAGAATGAAGAAACCAGAAAATATTCACATTTAAGAAGCTGAAATCAGAGAAATTTGAAAATTATGAGATAAAAAGTCGAAAGTATGAGATAAAAAGACTATGAGATTTTAAAAAGTCAAAATTCTGAAATAAAAAAAATAATTACAAGATAGTCATTTTTCATCTCATTTCAACTTTTAATCTCATCATAACTTTTTATCTCACAATTTTGACTTTATCTAATATAATGATTTGTTGTCTCATAATTTCGACCTTTTATCTCATAATTATACCTTTATCTCATAATTTTCGTTTGTTATCTCAGAATTTTTTACTTTTTCTTTAAAATCTACTCAAAGCGTTAATTGGTTATCAATATTGTTGACAATTTAATAATCACCGATTAATAATGGATTAATCATTGCAGCTCTAGTACAGACCCCAATAAACATCACATACTCATGATTTTAATTTTTTTTCCAGTGAAAATAAAAATTGTGATGCAAAAATGATCATTCCGGCTAAATGCATCACAATCAAAATGACTGCTGAGAAAACACTGAGCTAAGCGAGCTGAGAGCAACACATAGACTGAACTCACTTTCAACAGGATTTTATTATTGATTATTGTTAATATTATTCTTAAAGCCAAAACAGAAAGACACTATAATCAAATACAACTGTACATTTTAGGAGCTTTAATTAAAAAAGGACAATTAGTTGTAGCCCCACTCATTTTGAATTACACAAAAAATCTGGAGCGAGCCTTCAGCTTTGCTCCGTGTGGTTATATTTAGTGTCACTGAGCTCCTTCTCAACAGCTGTGGCAGCAGAAACTGCTTCTCAGTGTACACCACAGAAACACACACACAGTCGGATCTACAACATACCCATGTCTCCGTCTCCCCACGGCACATCCAGCCACTGGTAGATATAAGACATTCTGAATTCAGTGCAAATGAAAGCACCTCCACAGCCTCTGCTTCTCCTCCTGTCTGTCACACTGGAGGAGCACCTCAGCAGCTACACTCACTGCAAACACTAAAAATAACAACCAGCTAGCACACTAGCTAACAGAATAAGTAGCTGTATAACTGACTGGCCACAGGCTGTGACTTAACCTGCTGACTCTGCTATCAGCTACCAAGAAAAACATGTTTGAAAGCCTTCTTATTCTCATCTAATCTGCTGAGAGGAGACTGGTACAGAGGCAGGCAGCCATATTTAGATTGGACTGTAAGTGAGGTCAAGTCTGTCCCTGGATGGTACGTGGCAGCAGCCATGTTGGAGAGGTCATGAGCAACAACAACACAGACTGCCACAGAAAACCCTCCACTCCTCCTTCTTTACACACAGTGTTGGAAATATACTTTTTTCTCAACATGTATTCAAAAAACTATAGAAGCCCACTGCTAATTAATTATAATTAGGATCATTATCATAAAAAAATCATAACTGTGAGATAATTCAATTTTTATCACATAATTTTGACTTTTTATTTCATAATTTAGACTTTTTACCTCATAATTTTGTCTTTTTATCTCCTAATGATGTCTTTTTATTTCATAATTTCAACTTCTTATCTCAAAATTTCAACTTTTTATCTTTGTGACTTTGTGTTTTTTGTTTGTTTGACCCGTTTACTGGAACACCGCCAACTCAGTTGTGATTAAGCTCCAACTTCTGACTTCCAAGGTTAACAGAAGGCAACATTAGTTCTGTGTCTGTTTCCTCGTTAGTTGCCATTTCGCCTCGTCTGTAAGCCTCCTTGTGTTTTCTTGTGGATCTTTTCCTAGGGTTTTTTTCCCCTCTGAGGTTTCTGGTTTATTGCTTGTTTTTCTGGACTTTGATTTTCCTGTGTCTCAGTTTGGATTTATTGTTTGTTTTTGGATTTTGCTCTGTTTAAGGACTCTTTCTGCACACATGCATAGGCCTTTAGTATTGAATTTTGATGTAAAACCCATTGAACTACACCAGTCTGCCTCCATTGTCTGCATTTGAGTCCAAACCTAAATTGGACAAACTCTGACAGGCCCTGAGCTGGACTCGAACCAGTTGGTACCCTGAACTCTCAGGCCCCCTAACTCATAAAAAATATATTTATGGTTTTAAAAGAGAAACTTAACTTTACAAACACTGCATTCATTGATTTTATTTCCACAACAGACTAAAGCCATCAGAGATACTGAAGTTCCAGTGGGTGAGATTTACAGGGATCTAGTGGCAGAAATTAAATAAAAATATTAATGTATAATCACCTGAAAATAATAATCATTGTGTTTTGCCATGTTTCTACAGTAGCCCAGAGTGAACAAATCAAACACTGGCTCTAGATGCAGCATTTCACTTTGTTCATGAGTTGTGCAGCCACTGGAGTATTTCCTACATGCTTGGAAGGGGAGGGTGAGGCGATCTACAATGCCACTGCTAGATGCCACTAAATCCTACAAACGAGTCTTTTAAAGGTCATTAAAGGCTGAAGACTACAGTTCTAACAATGGAAAAAAATCTGGATGTGTGGAGTTAAAAAGAAGTGAGATTACCAGACCTCTGTAGCCTGGTCTTCATCTCTGCTGCAGGCTAGAGGCTCCAAACTACATTGTCTGTTACTAGTATAACACACCAAACCTTCCCACCCAACTGTCAGCAGTCAGGATGGATTGTGGATAATGTAGGCCCCAGGTTCCGCCAAGGAAGTAGAATGTGTGAAAAAAATACCCACCCCAGCCACTGCCTGTTCACCCTGCTGCTGTCTGACAAGAGATACAGAAGTATCCACTGCCATACCCGATTTCATCCCCTCACTTTATCAAATGAATAGTTTTTTGTTATGTTTTCTCTGTGTTGTTGCATGTAGCATAAAGGGAACAAATGTAAATTTCATTATACAACCTTGAGTTGTAAAATGATCATACAAGTATTTACTTTAATACTTTGAGTACATTTCAAAGCCTGTACTTTTTCACTTTTATTGCAGTAAAGACGCTGAATCAGAACTTGTACTTTTATCAGTCTTTTTTTATCTATACTTCTACCTGAGTACAGAATGTGTGTACTTCTGTCATCTCTGCACTGTTGTGATATTTTTCAAATCCTGCATGTTATAATTATTCTACCTTTATTAGCAGTAGCAATTGTAGCATTCTGAGTTTTAATTGCAGTTTTAGGCCAAAATATATTTTTAAGTGGCTAAAATTGATGTTGTGGCGGAAAGCATCCAACCAGAATAGAGAGTAATGTCATAATGTGTCCCTTTTACTGTTTCAGTCCATCTCTGTTACTAGTTCCCTCACAAATCTTCAGATGTCATGAAAAGTTGTGCTAAATATAGATTTATGTTTCCAACTGCTTTTCGGCAGATCACATTTCATTTAACGTTGCAACACCAGGAAATAACTTGAACGGTAATGACATTATGGCGGCAACTAACGCTTATTTTTATTATCAATTAATCTACTGACAATTTTTATGAATGGATTAACTGTTTAGTCTATTAAAATGTCAAAAATTTGTCAGAAATGCTCATCAGAGTTTTCCAGAGCCCAGTGACGTCTTCTCATCTCTCAGATTGTGCCTCTGTCCAGCCAAAAGTCCAAAACACAAAGATTCTTCATTTATTATCATAAATGACAAAGAAAAGCAGCAAATCCTCACAGTTACGAGACTGGAACAAGCAAATGTTTGACATTTTTGCATGAAAAATGACCAAAAGCTTAATCGATAATCAAAATAGTGGGTAACTAATTTTCTTTTGTTTGAGTAATCAAATAATCTACTAATTGCTGCAGCTCTAAATGACATTGCAGGCAACTCAGAGCCTCTCTGTCATGCCCGACACTCCTGACCATTTGCTGCAGAAAGTGTCTGGACAATTTCAGCCTGTCATTTTTGAGAATTCAATATATTTGGACACACCCAGCTCTGTCCAACTCTGTCAGACATTCTGAACAGCAGTGAAGACAGTTTTTATACAGCTGTCTGCAGGCTAATCAAACCTGTTGGTAACAATGATACTCTACTGGAAGAACAGAAAGTCGTGAAGACTTGAATTCTGGCTCACTGAGATACAAACAGACAGTGATATGAAGATTAAAAGGAGTAGGACACAGGTAGAGCTGCAATGATTAGCTGATTAATTGATTAGTTCATTCATAAGTTGAAATGATTAATCAATTATCAAAACATTTAACATTTCTAAAGCAAAAATGTCAAATATCAGCTGGTTCCAGCTTCTTAAATGTGAGGACTTGCTGCTTTCATGACAGTAAAACAAAGAGTCTTTGGATTTTGGACTGTTGGTTGGACAAAAGAAGACATTTGATGTAACTGGGAGCTCTGGGACAAAAAAAAACTTTTTTTGACAGTTTATAGACTAAACAATAAATCGGTTAAAGAGATAGTTCACCCAAAAATGAAAATTCAGTCATTATCTTCTCACCCTCGTGCTGGTTGAAGGTCAGGTTTAGTTTTTTAGTTCACAAAACACTGCTGGAGTTTCACAAGAAAACAGTGCTGCAGAATCTCCCAAACAATGGAAGTGAATGGTGACCAGTTTTCAAACATAAAAATCAGTTCATTTTTACGTGTCAAAACTGGTCACCATTCACTTCCATTGTTTAGTGTTTAAATTCTTTAAAAAAGATTCAGTATGTTGCAATATATTGTGATACTGTAATCAAGGTGATATATTGCTTATTTATCTAAATAATATTTTCAATTTGCTTACACCCCAGTGTCAACTATTAAAGTAATCGCCAACTATTTTGAAAATCAATTAATTGATTAGTTGTCATCTATTAAGCTAGCAATTGATCAATCCAAGGGAGTAGGTTTGATTTTGACATTGGTGGGGACACAAAAGTGCTCCAAGGCAGCATTCCTGAAAGTTGATGTTTTTTTTGTATTTGCAATCATAATTTCATGTCATGTAGAGCTGATCAAACAAGCAAACAATCATAGTCAGAAAAAAATTCAGTAATTGACATGTTTATAATGCATATCTGAATATCTAAAGAGAATACAAGAATTTAATGCATTCTGCAGTGTTATAGGTTAAAGCAACTAATGAAAGACAAGGAGGCAACTTCTTAGAGTTCTCATCTTTACTCTGTAGTGCAACTGTGCATCATACTGTCACTTAACATACTGTCCATCAATAACATTGGAAATACATAAATACAATACAACAAAACATAAATGAAATGTAAAAAATATATATATTAATGGTTTGTCACTAATACTCAAATACAAGCAGATTAGTGTCCACTGGTTGTTCCTATCTGAAAGAACCAAACACATGCCTATGTACTGTCTCCTGTCCTGTCCAACTAACAGGTTGCAAGTAGCTTTTACAAGCAGATGAAGTGACAGTGGGGACGGCCAATCACATGTACGTTAGCGAGAAACCGGCAGAGCCAATCGGAGAGCGATATTTAGGTTAGAGGCGGGACTTCTAGCAGAGACCGACTGTTAACCCTTTGTGTGCTATAATCATTGACTAAACAGTACGGACAGCGATTGTATTGATAGTGACTACACATTAGTGGCTGGATATTGGTAGGGACGTGTCCCTAGCGTCCCTACCCAATTCTACGCCCCTGGATTAATCGTTAGAGTAATTTTTTAAGAAAAAATGTCAAAGTTCTCTGATTTCAGCTTCTTAAATGTGAATATTGTCTGGTTTCTTTACTCCTCTCTGACAGTAAACTGAATATTTTTGAGTTGTGGACAAAACAAGACATTTGAGGACGTCATCTGGAGCTTTGGGAGGCACTGATCAACATATTTCACCACTTTCTAACATTTCATGACTGATATATTGGATCTTGTCCAGTATGTGTCACTGTGAAATCTTTTGTTTTTGTTTTTGTTTTATTTAACACATTTTACACATATTTGTTCATTTTTCTTAACTTTATTCAAGTTTTATATTTGTGTGTATATGAATATGTATTTTTATTTATACTCATTCATAGCTATTAAAATACCAGTGAAATTTGCCTGAATAGATTCTAAATACGCAACTAATTCAAACCCAAAAAATGATCAATACATCAAATCATATTTTAGTTGTAGCCCTAGTGTACAATGAAACGTTATTTCTATATTATTATAATATTTCTACCTACGTCCTGTAGTAAATGTCAACCTTTGCCCAGCAGCAGCAGTTTAAACAACCTGTTCTTTAACCACACAGCAGCAGTGAAAGGACCGACCTTGGCTCGTCAGAATGCCCCAGCAGGCCTTCTTCCTCTCCGGGACGTGCTCGGGCAGTGGTCCGGGCTGGGCGCCTCTTTTCCGGGACACCTCCGGAGCTGCGGTCGGAACCTCTGGCATGTTTCCCCGGACTGCTGGAGCTCACTGACGCGCTCTCTCACCGCTCCAGTAACAGACTGCAGCAGAGCGGGGCTGGAGCAGGACTGACGCCGCGGGAGGAGACATCCGATTGGTGAACGGCTTTGTTGTTGTTGTGTTCAGCGCACATGACCGTCTCACATGCGGTCCCACGTGTAGACGAAGGGAGACTATTTTTGTCCTTCAAAGTGGACAAAAGCTGTCCTGCACACAGCCTGCAGCCCTGTGTGTATGTGTGTGCTGTATGTGTGTGTTATGAGATATAATGTCGATAATGTGTAGGTGTATGCTCCACACATGATTCACTGCGAACACTCATCATCTTATTAAATCTGATCAAATCTGACCTCTGATCAGGTTCCAGTTTAAACATCCACCTCACACATCACATGAAGTACATTTATCTTTGTGCTGAATATGCCAGTGGCACATGGATGGATGGATGGATGGGTGGATAGATGGATGGATGGATGGATGGGTGGATGGATGGATGGATGGGTGGGTGGATGGATGGATGGATGGATGGGTGGATGGATGGGTGGATGGATGGATGGATGGATGGATGGATGGGTGGGTGGATGGATGGAGTGGATGGATGGATGGATGGGTGGGTGGATGGATGGATGGATGGATGGATGGATGGATGGATGGATGGGTGGATGCCTCACTAGTTTTATTGCATGTTTTTGTCATGATTTGACAGACAAAATTGATGGAGTAAATCAAATAAATACATATACATATTTTTAAAATGTGCAGTTTTATTAAGAAATGTAAATAATTACATCTTTCTTGGTCTTATCATTAAACGAAATATTCAGGTTGTTAATATGATATTTGCCAAACAATGAATGTCATTTACTGTACATTATGGGTAACACCAAAGAAAAATAAACGGCACATGAATTATTTAATGAATGACATAAAAATAATAGAAATAGATTAAGCTCAACTTGTTGTGGCTTCATTAAGTTTAGAAATTAGTTACTGGTAATAAATAAATTGTAGGTATTAAAGAAGAAATACATTTCAGCACGTTTCTGACACCCAGATTCCACAGTTTCTGTAGAATGACCCAAACAGAAAATATAAATAGGAATAATGTAGTCCTTTCATTTTTATGTTTTGTTTTTTAATTATTTTGTCTTGTTTGTTGTTTCATCTATTTTTATTTATGGTATTTATGGTATTTATTGTCTGCATTTTAATTTATTTGATTTATTATTTTTCTTTTGAATTTCATTGTGATGTCTTGTGTTGTGTTATGTGTATTATTTCCCTTTATTCATTAAATAAACTTAACAAAAGATAAGAAGAATGTAAACATAGTGAATTATACATGACAATACTTGGCACTCTCTCTCTATACACATACATACATACATACATATACATACATATATATATATATATATATATGTATATATATATATATATAACATATGGGGGGGATGTGTAAGAAATATGTATACTACAGTACATAGGCATACACTGGAGTGATGGAATGATAATAATAATAAGAGTATTAGTTGAAATGTACAGTATAAATGCAGTATTGATGCCAGTGTATACCAGAGTATTACACACTGGAGTTATTGCACAAAATCATTTTACTATTAGGTGAGTATTACACTGTTGAAGATACAATATAAATAAATGATGGGTTATAGCTTGCTGTGTACATTAAAGGACTTAAGCTCCCTGAAGAAGTAGAGTCTGCTCTGTCCCTTACTGTGGACAGCCTCCCTCAGTGTTCCACTTTTAGTCCAGTCTGTGGGCATGTTGGACTCTGAGACATTTATAGACGGCTGTATCCCTCCAACACCTCTGCCTCCTCTCCAAGATTAGAAGTAGGGTTTGTTGTAGTCCAGTTTTCTTCACTTTTTCTCGGCCACATTCAAGAGCAGGTAATCGTTTTCATCCCAGAACTATGCTTTAGATTTTAACCCCTGTCAAACCACATCATCTGTCTTATCTGACACCTGATATATTCATCAAAAATAAGTGGATTGTTGCCTGCAGGAGAGAGGAGCCTTTATTACACCCCTGAGGTGCACCACATGAATGACTGCACCACAAACACCAAATAACCACTATCAGTCCTAAACATCAGTCTAACTTTGAACTCTGGGTTTGTAAGTTGAGGCCTCGGTTCTGCCCCTCACCCCACACACACAGCACAGCAGTGTAACCAAAGCAGCAGCTGCTGTATATATAGACTGACACTTCATTAAGTAGGTCAAAATGCTCTGAGTCGGAGTTTTTGATGTACACATATTCCCATTCACAATATATTCCCATTTGTTAGTTTTGGTGAAAATGAAAGATATAAAAGTGTGACACTAACCCCTCCTTGACCTTGTGGCTTCATTTTCTTATTTAGTGCAGCAGATTTAATTGAGCTGTGTAGACTTGACCGTGTTTTGAACTTAGTAATGTAAGAGTCAAACCACATATATCAATGGATTATTAGTATAATCAGTTATTAGTATTAATTTAAATTTTTATATTTCCTCTCACTTATGTTTGTATATTTCAGTTTTTGATATTTTTATTGATGCTTCTTTATATTTTTTCTCTCCACTTTGCTTCTGTAACATCATAAATTTCCCCATTGTGGGACTAATAAAGGAATATCTTATTTTATAACGAAACAGTTACGAACTCTGGAGTAGATTAAAATTGTTTTATTATGTGGGTCATTCTACAAAACCTTCCACTTTTGGAATAGCAGGATGTCAGAAATGTATTTCTCTTTCTAATTTCTTTCTGATTATTTTCAACTTAGGCTCGGGAGGGGTACTTAAAAACTTTATTCTGATACAGTTACTAATTAATTGTTTTAAAAAAATGCAGTCAGTAATCCAAGTATCACAATATTAAAGTAATGTAACCTGATTATGTTCTATGACTTCTGGATTACCTCAGTACCAAACATGTTCAAAATGTTTAGACAAACATGTTTTATGTTTGTTGTTAACCCTTTCATGCATAAATTCTGACAATTCAGGCAGGATTTTTTTCCAAAGTGTTTTTATTCCTCTTTAGGCATTTAAAAAAAATTGAACTTCTTTTTTTAAAAACACAAATTTTTTCAAGCAATATTTCACGTCCATTCAGGTGGACAGCATGCAGTTTTCAAAAATCTGAAACATGTATTTAACAAACCAAATAATTATAAACTTATTCTGGGGCTTGTGTTTTTACCCACACATCACCACGGTCATCAGCATCACCACCTACAGTCTCAAGTGGTATTGACAGGTTACCTAGCTAATGGGATTTCTGCGTAGCTAACGTTTGCCATTGGTCCTACCTGTACATGTTTCTATCAGTTCGATGTTGAGTTCTTGGATGATGACAGTATTTCCACAGTTGAAGGCAGAACTGTTACTGTACTGTGATGTTGTTCCCCGGGTTGATCTAGTGGTAATGATAATGACCAGAATGACGCTGTGAGACTCTGCAGTGTTGTAAAGTGTGTGCACTGTGCAGGGTGCTATATACTTATTTTAAAATCTATTTTAAAATTGTAATCCTGCTAAATAATTCCCATGATTATTAAATGTAACTGTAATCTGATTATGACTTTTTTTCTGTAACTGTAATGAATTACAGTTCCAGTTACAGTTTTTTGTATCCTGATTACACAATCCTGTTACATGTAATCCGTTACTCCTCAAGCCTGCTTAGACCACATCATTGCATAACTCACTGGCTTTATGAACACACATAAACAAAAGCTGAATGATTTTTAAAAATATATTTTTGTACGTTTATCTAAAGGCAGCATGACACTGGTGTTACTTCACTTCTGGAAATATTAAAGGCTTATTATTTCACAATCTCTTCAGCACATGTAGTGCTATGACAATGAAAATTTTTAAAAGCACTCATTTAAACACATGCAACCCTTTACATCTTAGCTATTTAGTGTAGCAAAATTCAGAGAATGTAAAATTATCATGTCAAATTAGACACATTTTATTTACCAAGACAGTAAAAAACGCAGGAACACCAGTAACACAAAAAACACCAACCACATAATACTGATCTTTCTCATCATCACTGGTGTTACCCATGAGGAAGGCAACACCACTTTCACCATTTATATGAAAAATTTCTTTTAAAAATGGCCACACTACAGCCAATCCAATCACATGCTGTCAACCACACTGTACTCACTAAATTATGTTATTTAATCCATTTGTTTCCATTTGAAAATTCCTGATAACTGAACTTTCCAACATATCCTCCAAATCATATGCCCAGATAGGTCGTACGTGGACATACGACCCAGTAGAGCGTTTCTGGTCGCGTTTCTGGTCATTTTCTGTTGGAGAACAGGCTACAACTTTCCAGGGGCCTGTCTTCATAGAGCTTCAGGAAACAGGTGAAAGTCAAACAATGTCATCAGTGTGATTTTTACTTCAAAATTATTGATATAATAAATATAATTTTTGACTAACAGTAACATCAGTGAGCACTACTTTGATGATATATTTTGCAATATTCATTGGGCTTTAAAAGAAGCCATTTACATCATGAATTTGATAGCAATGTGGTAGAAAAATGTTTTAAACTCTACAGTACACTAGCTCTCTGTACATGTGGGGGCATTTAGATGGGGGGCAAGTGAAGTGACTGAAAATCCCTGAAATCAGATTGTCAATCCCAAGTGCCACCCCATTATCCTCAGGTATGATTGGTTATCTGTCCAGTGAGAGGCGGGACCTTTGACCCAACTGTTTGATGAGTATTTTTAAATGTGCATTCCTTTCTTTTTTTATGTGGTCTACTTTTACTTTTCTTTTCTTTTTTTTTTTTTTTTTTACTAAATTCTCTAAAATAATAAATCATGAAGTTTTTTTTATGATGGAGTGTGGAGGATGACCACCTTTTGTACATCTTTTCCCACCTGAGAATAGAGGTACAATTTCTTATTGAAGGACTTAAAGAATAAAGTGCGGAAGCTTCATGTGATATTTTTATGATGCCTCTGTTGTGTTGTTATGGAGGACTATTTACAATGAAAAATGAACAACAGGAATGTAAGAAACTCTAAGATACTGTCATTTCAGTAATTAAAGAAGGCTTAAAAAATTTACATTAGTGTGTGTGTGTATGTGTGTATGCATATGCCTACATATACACACATACTTCATGCCACCCTGGCATAAGTCAGTACCCCACTTGGGCCACTCCAGTCAAAAAAGTCTGGAGACATGTCTGTATAGATGACTGTGGGGACGAGCACTGCTGTGGTGCTTGGAATTCTTTATAATTGATTAAAAAAAACAAATATTGTGGCATTGATGGCTCGAGAAGGTGCATTTCTTCAAAATATCATCTTGTTTTATTATAAAGTATAAACATATTGTAACCTCACAGTGCTTTTTTCAAGTGCAATATTTCTGTAAAAACTAGGGACAGAAAAATGGATGAAACTTAAAGTACAACTGCTCCCACCTGTGTGATAAAGACACATAGGGAACCATTTAGAGACACATGGAGGACAGATTTTCTAGCCAGTAGGGTAGCATATATGACTCTGCATCTAAAGTTTGATCTATCATGAGGGCACTTTTGTGGCATTTTTTTCATACATGGGACAGGTGCCCTGATATTACACCAATTCAAGGAGGGTCGAGTGAGTCTGCAGCACAAAAACAAATTGCCCATCTTTTTTTAAAATCCATGAGTTTGGGGGCCGTATTCACAAACCTTTAGAAAGATCTTAACTTGGCCTAAATACTTCCAGCAAGGAGTCGTAGCTCAGGAGAGATTTAGAAAAACTCTCAGAGAAGGGACAGAAGCTTTTTTCTTAGTGAGGAAGTGTGGTTGACCCCGTTGCTAAGTATGACTCATGCTTTTAAAGAATGTGATTGGCTGATCCCAAAATGAAAAAAAAAAAAAAAAAAAGAAAGAAAAGAAACAATGCACTCTTGATAGAATTGAGCCTCTGTTAAGAGATGATGTAATTATGTATTCTATTGAAGAACATCTCTGTTGAATAAATTTTAAACCACACTTTAAAAGTAATCTACAAATGTTGGGAAACAGGAGTCTGTTCACATGCTGATAGCTGCTAAATGTGTTTGCTTGTTTATTTACCATGCTGGTAATTTTAGTACTTAATATATTTGATATTAACAGGTAAGGCTGCTACATCTATGAATGTCCTTCACTGCAAAAAGAGAATTGTTGGACCAACTTTAAAAAATATTTCAATCACTAACACACAAACGAATTAAGTTGCTTCAAATAATTTTCAGAGCACCATCAACTTCTTAACTTGATTTGTAAAAAACAAACAAATAAACAAATAAATAAATAAATAAATAATAATTTAAAAAACAAAAAACAAAAAAACAATTCACTGTTTTTTTAGTGTACAACCTACCTGGCATATGTTTGGTAACCAACTTTTAAAAAATTACTTAAATTGATAAAACACTTTTTTTTCAAATCAAGTTAACAAGTTAGATTAATACAGTATGAAAGTATGAATTTATTCATGTGTTGCCAGTTAAAGGAATTTTTTAAAGCTGATCCAATACTTCTCTTCTTTCAGTTCTCTTCTTTCAGCGAGCCTGCTGTGTATGCTATATAAATTTATTGCTTTAGGATGGAGATTTATCTGCCTTGTTATACTTATACTACTTATACTTATACTGACCCTGTTAATTATTATTATTATTATTTTGTTAGTAGTAGTAGTATTAATTTAGTTTAATTAATTTATTTATTTAGAGAATATTTCTTCTACCTCTTTGTCTTCCTGCTGAAGAAATTCTTAAGCCAGCACAACTGTGCCGGTGCACAGAGCGATGGGAGAACGCCCTCTGTCGGTCACGGAGCGTAGTGTACGTACCACTGGTTGTTCTTTATATGAATAAAGTTATTTTAAAAAACGCACACTTCCGCCTATTCATCGCTCGTATTTAAATTTGTTTCGGTTTGCTGGAGCGTCAAGTTAACGATGAGATATACAAAAACGGAAGTAGATCTATTTCAAGGAAATAAAACAATAACCACTGCAATTAATTCAATACATTTTTCATTAAGGCAGAAATGTCCAAAATAAGGATCTCATGGCCCGCTTGAATGCTTTTAACTAAAATCAAATATGTGGAAATGTATCTTATACAAGATCATTCATTTTGTTTACCTTCCTATGTTTCTTTCAACGACAAAAACCGGCCAAATATAAAATGTACTTTTATTTTGAAACGCGTGAACAGGAAGTACGTGTTAATTCTATGACACCTTGCATTTCCGGTTTTTTACCCAGTAGCTAGCTACAGCGTACAGCTGCCTGTGTAATACATTAGTTATTGTATTCCTGTTCTTTTTGTTGTTCCTGTAGCTGTCGTTTAAAGATGAAACACGGTCCTGTCCAGAGCTAACTCCCTGTTCGCCTTCTCCCTGAGCGTCATGGCGGCCTTAACGTTCGGCTGTTTCATCACGACAGCATTCAAAGACAGAAGAGTTCCTGTGGAAATCCACGTCGCTAAAGTCATGCTGTAAGATTCAACAGCTGTTAGCATACAGAAGTGCTGTTACAGTGTGCTGCTACTGCTGTGTATTAGTGTTAGCGATGCTAATGTCCAAAAGCGGACGGCAAATGAGGAGTTCAAAGACCACAGGTGCTGCTTGGTTTTTCTAGATGCTCCCCGTGTGTAAAGACACAGCCTGCAGGGCCTCCTGCTTCTGTTTGCTCAGATCTTTACTTGAACCTCTTGTGCTTATTAGACTGGGAGTCATGTACCTGACAGTTTTAGTAGGTTCTATCAGCCTGTAAGAATGACGGAAACATCTGTTTTATTGAACATCTCATACCTGCTGATGAACTTCTTACATAGATACAGATACAGATATCCAGCAGATATATGAAACTGTCATGTATTGAGAGTTGTTGGCACTGAATGCTTACTAATATTCTAATGTTTGGTTATTTACTCTTGGATGACACGTTTCCTGAATTAGATCACCGTTGTTTATTTTGTACAATGTTTCATTCATATAAGCCAGCTCCTTGTATTACAGTCTGTGTGTAGACATTACATATGTATAGATGTAAAATAACAAAAACAACTGTTAATTTAATCTAAAGTTTGGTTAAATCATTTTGGCATCTATATCAAACATTTTTCAACAGTGCTCGGCCATATTAAACTATTAAACTAAATAAACTAATCTAATATCAGAAAATCTTACAATGGCAAGAAGCTGCCATGATTAATCCATTAGTTGTCTTGTCTATTACACTGGCAATCAGTTAATCTGATTGAGTAAAAAGTCAAAATTCTCTGATTTTAGCTGATTTTTTCTTAAATATTAAAATATTTTGTGTGTCCTTCACTCCTCTCTGACAGTAAACTGAATATCTTTCAGTTGTGGACAAAACAAGACATTTGAGGACATCATCTTGGGCTCTAGGAAACATTGATCAACACTCTTGTTTTTCACAATTTCCTGATATTTTATAGACCAAACAACTAATCTGTTGATCAAGAATATGAGCAATAGATTAATCAACAATGAAAGTAATTGTTAGTTCCAACTCTACAGGGCAATACTAAAATCAGCAATAACAAAAGGTTTTCATGGAATGATTGTAAAACAAGTGTTTTTTTTTCTTCTTTTTTTTCTATTCTTCCTCTCTCCCTGTGTAACAGGAAGAATGTTGATGACTTCACAGGACCCAGAGAGCGCAGTGACCTGGGCTTCATCACCTTTGACCTCTCAGCTGATATCCTTTATATTACTGATACTCAAAATCACGTGTACTGTAGTGAGCTTATTTTACTTGTGGTTCTTTCTACATTAGTCCCTTAGAAATACACCAGTCTCTGTGTTGTGTAGTAACAGTTTGAATGCTGAGTGTAGACTGTTGATGTGGTCTCTGTGTGATGACAGACAGTGTAAATGCTCTCTCGTTGTTCTTCCTGAACTTTTCCTACATTTGCAGCCAATTTTTGACTGGAACGTTAAACAGCTGTTTCTCTACCTGTCTGCTGAGTACGCCACAAAGACCAATGTAAGTCACAGTACACACACACAGACACACACACAGAGGCATGTTACTGCTCTTTTATTAAGAAGTGGAGATAAGATTTGTCTGCCTGTGTTTGGTTGTATTATCGTAGCTGTACGAATGGCTTTCTGTGATCTTGGAGTGTTCCTTCAGTCGCACACAGCTTTAAAAGGGTCTCATGCTTGTTGTGACATTGTGCTGTGACATACAAGTCGGTCTTTTATAGCGACATCTGGTGTATATATCAGGATACATTCATTTAACAAATACACACAACTGTAGCAAATGTTATTTTATTTTTAGTGTAGCTGTTTGTCCAGAGACAACAGATGAAAATGAGCTGACTCTGTCAGCCATCACTGACAAACAGAAACTGAAAATACTGTGGTTGTGTGTGTGTGTGTGTGCATGTTTGTGCGTGTGTGCGTGCGTGTGTGTGTCTGTGTGTGTGTATCAGTCTCTGAACCAGGTGGTGCTGTGGGATAAGATCGTCCTTCGAGGTGATAACACCAAACTGAACCTCAGAGACATGAAGTCTAAATACTTCTTCTTCGATGATGGAAATGGACTCAGGTTAGACACACACACACACACACACACACAGCACAGCTTTTACTATGTTTCATCGACAATGTGCCTGTTAGCTTTTGATATTTGTCATGTACAAGTAGAAATTTGACAGTGGTGCTACATAAAATGTCTTTAAAGTGGTTTAATCTTTTGGCACAATAAATAAAAAGTACAAAATTCTGTGACACTTGTACTTAACTTGAGTATTTCTAATTTTTGCAGTTTTATACTTCTGTTTCGTGACATTTTAAAGACAAATGTGTATGACGTGATACTTTGCTTACGATTTCAATACCCAGCAGCAGTACAAAAAGAGGATAAAAATAGTGTCACCTTGAACCAGCTGCACTGTGAAAATGCTTTTACTGTACTGCTACTTCCCAGCGTCCTGACGCCTTTTTTCCCCTGAAGTCATGTTCTGTGGCATTCATTCTCTGTATATGTTTGCTCATGTTTTACAAAGAGTTCAACCTGAGCCAGGCCGCACAGTAACAATCATATCACATCCATATGGGGTTAGAAGTGTACAGTTAATAATAGCCAAATATTTTAATGTGTTGGTATCAGTTTAGTACTCGGTTTTGGCCAATACGCAAAGTTTAGGGATCAGAAACAATATCAGAATTAAAATGGCATCTGAACATCTCTGCCTCCACCACTGCTCCTGGGCCAGCAATATATGTTATAATATATGTCAGTAAATTGTCCCTCAATCATGTAGCCGCCCAGAGGGATTCTCTTCATGTAAATCTCTGGGATCCACTGAATGACAGTGTTCCAGCTTTCAGTGTTCATCACAGAACTACATTCATGTCCTGTAACATTTGAAGCTGTGCAGTCATTACGTGACTGAGGCTTAGACCAGTGGATCAGACTGTCACTTTATCAGGCTGCTGCTGAAGTTTTGTAATCATCTGTTCAAACTTTATAAAAGCCATCCTAAAAATGATGATACACAGTTTACAAACTAATTATTAACCATAAACAAAGTGTTCCAAATATCTGCTCTATCTCTCTATGTAATGATTTCTTAAAGGTTTAAAAATCATTTTGTGATCAACTCTTATAAACTCTTATTCACTAATTTTATCACAGTGTAACCTCTGATGCAGTATGCAATTTATAAATGAATGATTTTATATTAGACAAACTAATGATAAAATAAATTATAGCATTACAAATAACAGTGAAACTGAATTAGCATTTAATGTTTTGTTATCAGTAACTGAACTTTACCATTACTTTATCATTAATTAATGATGGGTTTTATAAAGTGTTACCAGAAAACCTCGGAGACCAAACTGAAGCCTGCACCCTAATGGACACCTGAATAAAACAACACAACACAAAATGAAACAACATGTCCTCACATATGTGGCCTGTGTTTTTGAACAATACTGGAGTGTTTGTGCAAAACACAACAATCTGGTATTTTTCACAGCAGACAGTAGACAACATTTACAGTATTTGACCTCCATCAGACTTAAAGTGTCTGTTGATATTCAAAAGGCTGCTTGTTATGCTGGACCCAGAGGGAACCTGAACATACCATTAAAAGAATGACTCCCCTCTTTCCCCACTGAGACTTGAAAAAGTTCTTTCAGAGACATTTAAGACGACATGTCACTGTTTTAATGTGAACCGTCCTCGTGATGTGTCAACTGAACTTCATGAGTAAAATAGGTGGAATGCCCCTTTAAAGCTTGTGACTATCATAAAATCTGAAGTGCTCATTTTTGAGAGCTGCATGATAAAGGTAGAATATGCAGGATTGTTTGTAAATGCACCATTTACTTTTGGCCACTCCCTCCCTGCACAACGAATGAGAGAGGGAAAGAAACAGAGAGTATTAAAGGGATACTTCACCCAAAAATGAAAATGTCATCATTATCTACTCACTTTCATGCCAATTGAAGGTCGGGTTTAGTTTTTTGGTCCACAAAACACAGGAGTTTCACAGGAAAACAGTGTTGCAAATGTTCTCTCAAACAATGGAAGTGAATGGTGACCAGTTTACGAATGTAAAAAAACATAAAATGCTTGTCTGGTGTGATCCAAGTCCCCTAAAGCCCCGACAGTGTTTTGTAATTTAAAAAACGTAATCTGACCTTCAGTCAGCATGAGGGTCAGTAGATAATGACTGAATTTTCATTTTTGGATGAACTGTCCCTTTAAGAAAGCGAGCATATGTAGAGAACAAAGCAGTGAATCAGAGAAATAAAATGTTATTTACTGATTTTGTTTCACTACAGTTACATTCTAAAGCACAAATAAAAACACTTACGCCTCCACACAATGCTGGACTTTTTGTGCAGATTTGTGTGTGTGTGTGTTGTGTGGGTGTGTTGTGTGTGTGTTTTGTGTTGTGTGTTGTGGGTGTGTAACCTCTTCCTGCAGCTCTCAAGAGCTGAGGACGGAGACAGAGACAGTCATGCACTCATTGGTTGTTACATTGTAATAGTTGTGCACTACTACACACCAGACACATGAGAAAATAAGGAAATCCAGGCAGAGGGCTGCAGGGTCTCTGCAGATGCACACACCACCACACACTGACAGTGGGCAATAAGTGATGATTTATAGGGATTATGTTTATATGAGTCTATACATTGTTTTGGTTTTTTTTGTTTGTTTTTTTTAATGAAAATGCTGCATATTATGCCTTAAAGTTGGACATGTATTATGTAATGTAATTGGCTAACTGTCATGTATGTCTCTCATCCAGGGCCAATAAGAACATCACTCTGACACTGTCGTGGAATGTCGTCCCCAACGCTGGAATCCTGCCTCTGGTGGCTGGAAGTGGACACGTCAGCCTGCCTTTCCCAGATACATATGAGACCACCAAGAGCTACTAGACACACACACACACACTGTACTGATGAGACAAGAGGAGCACAGACGGATGACTCACACACTGTACACTTGTGTTACTTCATAGATGTGAAAGAATTTTTTTGGTTTGTAATAAAAGCTGAGATTGGATCATCTGTGTCTTTGTGAAGATTTTTAAAAAAACAAGCAAAGCTATACTAGATAAAGGGTCAGTTCACTCAAATCACAAAAACACGTTACTTAGCCCACATGCAGACATGGTTGGTGTTGGCTGGATTTAAGGCAGACCAATGCCAGATTTTTGTGGCCAATACCATTGTCTGGGAGTCTGATATTGATATTCTTTATTTTTACATAAAATGTTTATATATATCTGCATTATGTTCTGTTTTAATATAATCTTGGACAACACGTGTCAATACCTGTATGGCTGTCTGAGGCCAATATTGACTGACCAATTAATCTGTCGGCCTCTGATGTGAATACCAAGTTAAATTCTGTTATAGGACAAAGTAGCTTCCATACACAGTCAGCGTTGAGTTCGGAAAACATGACGTCTGTTCATGAGGTTTGTGTTTCAGAGGTCAGGATTAATAGTGTGATAGTGACTGCTGCAGGGGTCTGCAGTGTTAACACCATCAGACTGAAGGGATTCATGGTGTCTAAGTATATTGCTGGATGAGCAGCTGCCCTTCTACACCCTTGTACCAGTCCAAAGTAAATTAAAGATATTTTAGGAATTTAAGATATCTAAAAATCTTTGAAGTATAAGTTGCTATTTTAACACTTAATAGCTAGACCTGATATGACCTGATATATGTGTATGTATATAATTTCATTCCTAGTCAAAGAGAACATTTCAGATCTCCACAGTAACATTCTTCCTGTCCACAACATTCTTTCAGGGACAAATGGCGTCACCTTTGCCATCTATAATTCCAGATCACCACAGTAACATGTTTGATATTAGAATAAACATTCTGGGTATCTACAGTTTAATTCTCACAAGGAAAAAGTCACATTTCAGACATCTACAGTCAATTTGTTACTATTCATTATTTTAATTTCAGATATCCAAAATGGCCTTGAAGGGATATTTCACCCAAAAATGAAAATTCAGTCATTATCTACTCACCCTCATGCTGATTGAAGGTCAGGTTTAGTTTGTTTAGTTCACAAAACACTGCTGGAGTTTCACTGGAAAACAGTGTTGCAGAATCTCCCAAACAATGAAAGTGATGGTGACCAGTTTTCAAACGTTGGGGTGAACTGTCCCTTTAAAAAGTCTCTTTTCCAGATTAGCTCCTGACCAGTTCTGGAATTTGGGGGCAGATGGAGTAAAAAAAAAAAAAAAAAAAATTCAATAGATATTTTGACCGATATTCTTAATCCAAAATGACATAGGGGCACTGAATTTTTTATGTATTTTACTGTATTAATGTACTATATACTAATATACTGTATAGCATTATATTAAACCTGAATTCAGAACAAGGATTAAATATACATAAAAGGCTGCCTATGAAACTAAACAATAAACAACCTGCATTATGTTATGTGGAAAAAAAACATACATTTCACTTACTGACACTGACACAGACCAGTATAGCTGTGATGGGCCAATATCGGTTGACCAGTAAATCTTTCTGGGTCTATTATAGAAACCCACTATTTAATTTTGAATATCCAAAAATACGTAATGTCAGGTAAAAATGCAATTTCAGATATCTACAGTTAGAATTAGAAATAGAGAAAATGCAACTGCAGATAAACCACAAATGTATTGTGGATATCATTTGACATGGACCTCAGGACAGCAGACTGAAAACTGCACTGTGGTCCATAAAAACAAGTCTGTAAATGTAAATGTAACACTGGAAGAAACTCAGCATATTTGATTGAACTGATGCATCCCATCCTGTTCCATTTAGTATAGTGGAGCCTTTCCTTTGAGCGAGCATGCACAATTGCAGAAGTCTGACTCTGTTGGACTTGAATGGAATGGAACCTTCATTAGTATCATTACTAACACCGGTTTACTATCTCCTGTCAAAATGGCTGCTGTGAGAAAGGTCTATTTTGAAGTGTCTTTGGATGAAAGCTTCAGCTAAATAAAGATGGCCAGTTGTGCCACAGATGTGGTCATTGATACTGGCAGTGCCCAGCCAGAGATGCGACATGCTACACATGTGGGGGAAAGGACATTACAGTTAAGAGTGTGAATCAGCTATGGTAGTTCATGTTATTAGAAACAAGCAACAAGTGCGACTCATCTTTGTTTCTAGTCAGTTAATTCAAGCACAGACACGTGGTGAGCAGATTTGACTATCAGAAACCACAAAGTCAGATTAAAATAGATGCAGGTGTCGTTCCAGCTCATACATAATGTAAATACACTGATGTTGAGAAGGTAGCCACACAGTACACTACACTTGATGTCTGGATGTGGTAAACATAATACTTTAGTTACTGAACAAATACTACACTTACAAACTTCAACAATTCACATTTTTATTTGAAGGAATCTGAACCTGAAACATCAAAAATAAACATATATACACATTGAAATCACTGTACACAGAATAACACTCATGATACATTTGTTCAAGTTTAGAGAACAAACAGGTTCTGTTGTCCCATATTTTTACTTCCAAAAATAGCTGCTGCTCAATGAGCAGAGCTCCATCCTGCATCAGTCTGTATAAAATAAAGGTAGTTTCACAGTGAACCACACTTCTGGTTCAGCATTATGTACAGCACAGTGTAACAAGGACAGGAGATGTGAAGTCACAAAAATCTTTTAAAGGAACATTCTGACATTGGAAAAATGCTTGTTTGTAGTGTTGCAAATGAGCCAATGTCAATTTCAACATGTGGCCTTAAGACTAGTAGCAAAGGGAAACTGCTAGCTTTGCTCAAAGAGCTCTTCATTTACAAGTTGAATCAGAACACAGGGAGATATTCAGAGCTCTGGAGCTGTTCCCTTTGGAGGCCAAACGACAACCACAGCTGTCAGTCTGCTCAGTTGGTTCTAACAGCTGATTGCAGGTTTGGAACAAGATAAACAAAAGGTTTAGCATATAAAATGAATGAAAGAATATTTATTCTCCTGTCTTCCAGCTGTAACAGTGTGTGTGTCAGTCTATGCGTTGGATGAGCTTCTCCTCCATCATACAGTAGAGGGCGACGTGGGACAGGTCAGAGATGAAGGCGTCACAGGCCCGTCTGCTGATGCTGTTACAGCCTCTGAGGTCTAGCAGAGTCAGAGAGGAGAGACGCTTCAGGTAGGAAAGACAGCCATCAGTCAGCTCACTGCAGCCTGCAGAGACAGACAGAGAGACATCAGGACCTGCTCTCATCCAAAATGAAACTGTACTGTTGTGTTGTGTTTCTCTCTGCATGCTGGTGTCTGTTAAGAGATTGTTTATGAGGTACAAGAAGCATCACTCTGCAACACTTCTGTACAACCGTGACGGGAGTGAGTGTAGTTTCAATAAATCAAACAGTGACAGGTTTTCTCTTCAGTGGATCACTTCATATCAATTTCAGGAGTCGAATTCTCCCAGTGTATAATAATCGTAGTTTTTAATCACAACCTTCAATATTTGGATCAAGTAACTTGTGAAAAATAAGGTGGACCAGAGTCTGTAAGCTATCCTTGTTATTTCAAAGTGCCACATATTGTCTGCTACAATATTAAAAGGACTCAGTTATCATTAGTTTAGTTGATAAGGATGTCCTGATCAAGCTTTTCTAACCCTATAAACAAAATCTTTTCTGTTTATAAGGTTTCTCAAAAGGGTACTTAACTTCTTCAGCTTCACATGGACATGGTCGTCCACAGGCGACATCACTGTCTTTCAGAAGCTGTAGTAGGCTCAGTTTTACAGAGTGGCATCATATTAAACTAGAAGATCTCAGGAATCCATTGGTATCAACTATGCCATGCTAGCTTATCAGGAAGATTGCTGAAAGTGAGGCTAAATTTTGGTGAAACAAAAACTGGCATGGCCAGACCCCAAAAGGGTCTCTTGACCTCAGACCTCAAGATATCTGAATGAAAATGGGTTCTATGGGTACCCTAATGGTCTAGAAACTTGACCTCACTGTATAAAATGACCTACAGTGACCTCTAGGAGAATCACAGCCTTCACAACTAACCACAAAGTAAAAACCTGGGGAATTCAGAGGATGGATGGCTTTCC
Source organism: Lutjanus argentimaculatus (assembly GCA_034769285.1). NCBI lineage: Eukaryota > Metazoa > Chordata > Actinopteri > Lutjaniformes > Lutjanidae > Lutjanus > Lutjanus argentimaculatus. Next base: position 321,225 of record JAWZSL010000087.1, read on the forward strand.
TATGGTTTTTACAATAAGGGTTTGACATACTTTTTTTATAGTGATCTCCATATGTCAAATGTTTTTGATCTCAAATCACAGCACAAATGTTTCTATTATATTCATCAGGGTCTTAATGTGGTATTTTGGAGGGATTTCTGACCATTTTATCAATTCCCTAGTGGTCAAAAATGGTTAATCTATGGTTAATCCTAATCTGCATAATAAATGGTATCAACCCAGAAACTACTGCAACAACAAATGAGTCATGGTAGAACATTCCAATTTCGGTATATGATGGCACCTAAAGAACAATATTAATTACAGAATTATGGCCCCAAAAAGTGCCTAGCTGCATCTCACATTAATTGTCAAGATCCAGCTTTTAGATGATAGATGTGCCATGTACTGTTGACCTGCCTTCTCCCCCTAAGATCCCCTGTTTCCCCCTGTAAGTGGCAGCGCTGTGTAACAACTTCTAAACCTACAGAGTGGTGAAGCAGCATCATAAACAGAAACCCTGACAGGAAGTTAAAGATCCCGAGGAAGAAGTACAAACTGTGTGTTAACATTTAACAAAGACACAGCTCTATTTGAGGTCACATGATCAATCAGTGGGAGTGTGACTGAGCTCAAACACCCACCTGCCAGTGTAAGTTCAGTGAGGTTGTTGCGGGTGTGGGTCCCTGCTGCAGCCAGCAGGGCGATGGATGAGTCTGTTATGTCTTTGCAATGTGCCAGGTCCAACCTCTCCAGCTGGGGCATGTGGCGCTGCAGCAGCCTCAGAGTGGACTCACTAATGTCCAGACCAGACAGACGCAGCGTCACCATGTTCCTCAGTCTGCTGCGAGACGACTCCGCACCTGCAGGGACACACAGAGATGGAAGACATGGTCACTTCAGCTAGAAAGGTCAACATGGAGACAACAGGCTTCATTCTGTTTAACCCAGCCGTACAGCACACATTACGCCAGAACATCAGAGCCTGGCACACTGGTGAGGTGCACTCTGATACGTGGTGAGATCAGAAAGAACAGATGATCATTTATTATAGGTTGGCATGGCAGAGGCTGTGACAGTCATGGCCAATAACATTCTCTACTTCCATCCCTTTAAACAGAGTTCTCCCCTCATGACGCCCCGACAGTTTGTGAGTCCTGTTTAGTGCGTGACTTGATTTGTCATCACAATGATCTAAGCAATAACCACCTATAGTCCAATACCAACACGCTAGCTAGCTCAATGGTGCTAACGTTAAAGCTCAGTTCTCTTTGGAGTCCTACTAGGGTCTCACCCACTCCTGCCCACTACTTTTTAATCTATATATGATCCCACTGAGTAATATTATTATTAAGGATCATAACATATCATTCATACACAGACGACATACAGCTCTGTACAACCTTAGCCCAATTGACAGCATGATAAAATGCATTACAGGCATATTTATTGGATGCCAGTGGCAGGAAGGAAAAAATGTCAGTGCAGTCCAGGAAAATACCAGCTGGACGCCAAAAAACTCCAGTCCAAGTTACACATTAACTGAGCTCTGAGTCCACTCATTTGTGCTGCTACTGACCCGGCGGGCTGATGATCTCTTTGATCTGTGCGTCTTTAACACCCTCACACCAGCGCAGGTCCAGCAGGCGCAGGTGGGGCAGAGTGGGAGAGACCAGTGCTGACAGACAGGACCAGGACAGACCAGTCACCCTCAGCTCCCTCAGACCTGAAGACACACAGTGAGACAGAGGCAGGTGGTATCATGAAACGTGGAGACAGGAGGATCTGTGTGTGCCTGTGTGTGTGTTAGTGTGTGTGTACCTGGCAGTCTGGTGAGCAGACAGTTGAGTTGTCTCTTGGCCAGAGGGGTCCAGGACAGATCCAAAGAGGCGGGCTGGCGTTTAATGATGCCTGCCAGGGCCTGGTTAGAGAGCGGGCTGCAGCGACTCACGTCCACGTGGCTCCACAGACGCTTGTCACAGCTCCTGCATCAGACAGCGAGACGTGATTAGTTTATTCTTGTTCTCCAGCTAAAGACACGCTGTGTGTTGAGGAGTGTTGTGTTTGTAGAATAAGAGTGTGACGTACCACTTATACCAGGCCTTACAGACAGTCATGCAGGCCAGCAGCTCGGCTCTGTTCAGGTATCTGAAGACAGACACCCAGACCTCTTTCTCCCCTCCTTTCTCATTGCCCACGTCCTTGAAGGACGGCAGAGACAGCAGGGACGGAGGAGACAGGGTGGAAGGTGCAGACGGAGGGGCGGCTTCCTCTTCCTCTGAAGATGACGCAGAGCGATCTCTGGTGCCGTGGTTACCTCGCAGACGTGGCCTACAAGATCAAAAATATATACCAGTATAAATTATCAGCCATCTATAAAAAACAGTCTAACAGGTGTAATGATGAATGAATGAATGAATGAATGAATGAATGAACCAGACGTTCTGTACGGTCTCCTATGAAGAAAATACTTGCAGCTCACATCACAGTTTAGACTATGTGGCTGTTAGTATTCCAGAATTCCAGCCATATAGAAAAACTACTGGACATGTTACATGTTCATGTAACCAATGACCACATTTCAAAGTACAAGTTTACTGTCACAGTCAGCAGATTTTATTTGGGTCCCCAAATAAATACAAGGAAATTCTGAAAATGTAGAATTTATATCTGCAGTACATCTTTTATAAAGCATTTAAAATTTGTATATTGTTTTATGGATGAGAGGAGAAAACAAGAGCATGTTAATTCCATCAATGCACTTATTTTGTCTCATTTATGAAGGAGGCTAAAATGTCCTATGTTGTTTTCCTGATAAGAGGAAATAAAAACCAGTAGATGACCTGTTAACTCAGCCTAAATGAATTTATTTCTCATTTCAGTTTTTCAGTTTTACCGTCACAGATGAGTAAAGAAACCAAAACATAATCAAAATTTAAGAAGCTAGAATCAGAGAATTTAAACCCTTTTTTCTTTTAAAAATTACTCAAACCAAAAAATTAATCAGCAACTATTTTCATAATTGAAATGAATATATAATCGGGTTTCTCAATTAATTGTTGCAGCTCTACGTAGTTCTAATCTGAATCTGATCGTGTGTAGCTCTACCTGCCGGGTCCTCTTGGTGTTACGCTGTCCGCTGTGGTGTCGTTCTTGAGTCGTGAAGGTTTGGACAGAGCCGTCTTCCTCTGGATGAAGCCCTGCTGACTACCAGCACCCCCCGCAGCGGTCCTTGGACCCATGGCTGCTTCTAGCTTTGGAACTATGGAGCCTGAGCAGCAACAACATGTCATTCTCACTTCACAGTTCACTTATGGAACATGAATATACACTGTGCTTTACATGTTTTTAAAACTCTGGAACTGTTGGGATGTCAAACTTACCAGACTGTCTCTTGGCCTTGTGGGGGCGCTGTAGAGTAACAGTCAGATAGGAACCACTCAGCAGGTCATCATTCAGATCAGACACCAGGAGCACCGGGGGTTCTGGGTCTGAATCCCAGCGCCCTTCCTCCTCCATCTCCTCCTCCTCTTCATCTTCCAGTGTGTCCATCTCCTCCTCTTCAGGGTCAAACTCCTGCCCCTCACTGTCCTCATCTTCATCCTCATCCTCATCGGTCCTACGCCTCCTCCTTCGTTGACGACGGCGCTGATCTTTGCCTCCATCTTCGCTGTCCTCCTCTTCCTCTTCCTCCTCCTCTTCATCATCATCGTCGTCCTCATCATCATCTGACTCCTCGGAATCGTCTCCTCTCCGCTGCATCCTGGAGCCTCCCCGCAGCCTCACCCCTCGCCCCCTCCGTCCAGACTCCCTCATGCCCATCCCTCGCTTTAGCTTGAGGATGGAGGAGGAGCTGGGAGTCATGAGGCCACCTCTGTTTCCTCTGTGGGCAGAGCCTCCTCTCAGCAGGCCTCTCCTGTTGGCACCAAAGCCCCGCCGAGAAGAGTGGGCACCCCCTCGGGCATGGAGCATCTTTCTTCTCTGAGAGGCTAGGGACAAGGACAGACCCAAACCCAAATCCACAATCATTTTCTAACCATGTAATTTGGGGTCTTACATATTATTAAGTATCTAAAAAGTATCAAATTAGTTTTAATCCAAATTAGAAATGTAGTCATTTAAGTTTTTATACACTCTCTTAATATTGGGTTTGAATTGGGTGTAGTTATGGTCAGACATTATTGCAAAAACAAACTCTTCTGGAAGAAGGAAAAACAAGATTTTAGTAACAATGTTTTGGTTTAATGACCTTTAAATAGTTAGAATAATAAATATTATATTAAAAATAATAATAATCTATGTGGACCAATCTGATTGCACTACTTACTGTTTGGATATCATATCTTTTAGTATTTCAGGCTAAATTTCCAGAGGCTTAAACTCAGGCAAACCTTCATCATCGTCATCGCTGGCAGAGTCATCTCCATCGCGACTGTGTCTCTGTCGTCTGTATATCTTTGCCATCCGAGCATCCAGCAGGGAGGAAGCTTTCCGCTTCTGGATATGCAGGGAAAGAAGGAAAAGGTAGCAGTCATGGAGGGAAGGATATAGAGTTAGGAGAAAAAGAGACACAAAAAGAAAGTTGTTAGAGACCCATTAAAAGCCTATTTAGAAATAAAATCTAAAAGTAGAGACCCCACAAAACCACTCACCACTGGAAGGCCGTCACCTTTGTCTCCTTTAGCCTGCAGGAAGAGAAAGAGGAGAAATATGAGAAACCACATAAGAAACCAGCCTCAAGTCAGATACTCTTCTGACACTTTTGGCTTTACACTAAACTAACAGTGTTTCAAGGATGAGGATATTTTTTGTATAGAATTTGCCATTATATTGTACTGATATTCATAAGCTAATTCTGATCACTCCTAAGCCCACAGTCAATCTTAAATCCAAAGGAAAGAAAATGTTTTTTTCCAATATTTCCATTGCTGTCAGAGTGAACAAGTCTCTGAAGAGAAATCATCAGCACTCCGTCGTGGTAAAATACTTTTGGTTCAGTGGTTCCCAAACTTTCGGGCATGCCCACCTTCAGAAGCTGAAAAGAAGCTCAGGACCCCAAACCATTTTTTTTTAAGTCAAACAATGATCACGGAGGTAACTAATAAAAAAAGGATCAAAGTTGAATTTTAGTGAAACAAAGGTCAGCATGATGGCATCAGCAAACTCTTGTTTAAATCATATTCATTCAACTTAGTTTCACTTTCACCCCTCAGAATACATCATCAAGCTACAGAGTATCAGGGCAATGCGTAAGGAACAAAACCTGTGGAAGAAATCCTTTTTATTTATCATCCTTCATTTGATATATTACTTCAAAATGTCAAGAATGAAGTTGAAAATTCAAAAATAAAGTTGAAATGTGGAGAATAAAGTTGAAATTCCATTTTGTCTTTGAAACTTCTTAACATTACAACTTCATTCAAAAAAAATCTTTCTCCTCTGATAATTTTTTCGTATGCATGGCATCAATACCGAAAGGTTGACTTTATTCTATAAATGCAAAATAAACCAAAATTCTTTCTCCTCTAGTTTTCCCCCTATTTATCCCTAATACTCTTCTATATCATGTTCTTGCCAAACCAAAAAAATAGAATTCAAAGAGCCCAACTAATGACCTGACTTTTACTATTTAAGTGTTCTTAATTCCAATCACAGTACCATTCCAAGGTCCAGTATTTATCTGAATAGGTTTAACAGCAGAATCTGAAAGTCATCATCATTACTTTTCATATATTTAGTACTTTATACTTTCATATTAAGTCATTTTGACTTAATATGAAATAAGATGAACCCTGAAACAACCAGCTTTTTAGGGAGGAGCAGTTAAGAAAAGTCGTGCAGTTTGAAAAGATAACAGAGCAGAAATGGCAAAATGAAGAGAATATTTCCAGAATTTCTCTTACTGATATTTAAACGTTGCTTGTGTATGAAACAAAAGTGGGAACAATGCATCTTGAACATGTGACACAAACAATAGCAATGAGGTCAGTGTTAGATTTTTGAGACTGTTTGCTCAGGAACATGGCTGTAGTCAGAAAAAAGCATCCAATATCTAGATTGTGCTATTTAGGACCGACTCTGGCTTAACAGGACCAGAAACCCTTCTACCCCTTTACACCATTTTTGCGTTGTGAACCGCAAGCCAAAAGAATGATCAGATCTTAAAAGAGGATCACAGTCACAAAGCCTTGATAACACCCTGTCCCTGTTATCAACTGACACAAAGTCATTCAGATAGTCAGTCGCAGTTTTTCCATCCAAATTGTAACTAAATTTTAAGTAAATCAGCAAAAGAAAATGAGAATGAATGCTCGTTTCCATCCACAACAATAAGGTGATTATTAAGCGGTGGCTCTTAAAGCAATATTCCACTTTACATGATAACCCACTCAGTATGTACTCACCCCTATGCCGATGTGAAGATGGATGAAGATCTTCAGGTCAGAAAACAATCCTGGAGTTTCAGCAGAAAACAGGGTTGCAGCCAAATCCAGTACAATGGCAGTGAATGGTGACCCAGTTTAAAACGTTAAAAAAATAACACAAAACAAACACAAAATGTCTCCATCCTGCTTGTGTGGTGTAATCCAAGTGTCCGCGAGCCGCAACATTAAAATTTAACCGCAAAAGACGCCATTTACACCATGTTTTTAGCCAAAATGTCAACTGTAGCATGTAGCAGGTAGGATGTAAACATGGCGTCGATCTCGCAGTATTTTCACGTGCGTCCATTAAGAGATATACAAAGTCTCACGAGATCGACTTGGATTACACCACACGAGCAGGATGGAGACATTTTGTGTTTGTTTTGTTCTTTTTTTAACATTTTAAACTGGGTCACCATTCACTGCAATTGTACTGGATTTGGCTGCAACCCTGTTTTCTGCTGAAACCCCAGGATTGTTTAGTGAACCGAAGATCTTCACTCATCATCACATCGGCACAGGGGTGAGTACATACTGAGTGGGTTATCATGTAAAGTGGAATATTGCTTTAAGGATAAAAAGTAAGTGGCACCAAGTCTCCAGTCAGAAAACCATCATATCAGTGCAGAAAAGGATTCATTAAAGATCACTAAATGAGTGCCAGTAGAATCTCAAATGGTGAAAAACAATGTAGAAAACAGGATGGAAATCAGACATTTTTGTGAGTGTCATGTATTAATGTCAGGAAGGTTCCATCAGATTTGTGTGTGCAGTGATCATGGATATTTTACGGAGCCACAGGAGTGATGAGGAGACTGAGTGGAAACAGCTGATCGGTCATGAGAATCAAATGTTTGCTACGTCACAGTGTATTCAGAAAAAGTGTTTTCATCTCCCATTAAGCTCATTTGCTCCTTTCAAAAAAGGCAAAAAAACCACCACAACCAAGTGTAAAAAGTTTTTGTTGAATTTTTCCATTTTTCCATCTTTTCTAATGCAATATTTAAAAATATGCTGGAAAATAAGTTGAAAACACAGCTAGCTGATGCAGTGATGGAAAAAAGAGTGAACAGAAAGGACAAAGAGTGTCACAAAAGCAGTTCATCCAGGGATTCAAGTTGAAAGTTGAGTGAAGAGGGCAACAAAACATCAGCTTCTCTAACATCATTTTTGACGCTGAAGGGGAGACTCGTGTCCAGTAGTGCACTGATAAATACTGATACTGTATTCTTTTTAAAAAGCGCTTTCTGCATATTTTGACAGTCACAAAATTGCTTCTTTCTTTTTTTTTTTTTTTTTTTTTCAGCAGTTCAACTGTTTAGAGCTCTGAGTGTGACACAAACCTGGACAGAGCTCAACAATAAGGTTTCCCAAGGCAAGTAAATCTGGCAACTCACTTGCCTGATGGCAAGTGTTGAAAAAATGCAAAAATGGCACAAAAGGCTGTTTTCAGCCTCAAAAATCTGAAGATTTCCCAATTTTCTTAATTTATCATCACATTAAACTTTTGGATTTTTGACAAAATGAGAAATTTAAAGACATCACTTTGGACTTTGAAAACCTGGGATGCACATTTTTTTCCTATTTTCTGACAATTTATAGACGTTGCAGTCCCAGATTAAACATGGCAATTAAAATAAGTCTTTGTTGTGATTTCTAACCCTCTTGCCCAACTGGGCAAGTGAAAAAAAACATTAATGTCGGACCCTGCTGGAGAAAAGAGCGCTTCTTCAAACAGCAGCTTACTGTGTTCACTTGGTTTTAACCAGGCTACACAAGGACCATTAAAATGAACTATGAGAAAATCATTAAAAAGTATGGTGAAGGGAAAACTGGACAGAAACCAATGGGAGCTGACTGCAGCTCCAAACTTAAACAGCTAACAGTCTGAGAGAAGAGGCACTACTCTTGTATAAACTGTGGAAACTCTTCAAGAGAAACTAATTCTTGGTCACCAACAGGATTATTTGAACAGTAGAATTTACATCAAGAGTTGTGTCTGTTCTCTTGAAAAAGATGGAAAGGAAAAAATGGGGGGTGGGGTGCACGCGACAGACGGGTGGATGTACGCAGAACAGGCGGCACCTCTCACCAGTCTCGAGCTGATTGGCTGAGAAGGCAGAGGGGCCGCCACCAAGAGAAGTGACGCTGAGGAGGAGGAAGAGCAGCAAGGAAGAGGAGGAGGAGGAGGAGGGAAGAAACCACAGCGGACCACCTCCCCATCCTGCTGGGAGCCCACAGGACCCCCTATGGTAGCAGAGGGCCCGGGGCCCAGCCTGAGGACCAGGGGGCCGTGGGGTCGGATGTGCTGTTGGTGGCCAGCAGCCAACGATTCGTCGCTGCCTGATGACTGACGGAATTAAATTAAATTCAAAGAAAACAGAAAAGAAAGCAACCAAAAAACAAAAACAAAAAATAAATAAACAATGAAAAACGAACAGACAGGAGACACACAATACCCGTTAGCTTTGACACTGCAACCAAGTGTGTGTGAACGCCGGGTTAGTTAAAGAGTTACAGAGAGCGCAAGTGTTTGCAATGAGACTCAGAAGTGTGAGTGCAGCAGTGTATTAAATATAAGTACATAGAAGAAGGAAATAGTGAGACTGTGCGTTTACTAATAAGACGTTGTGTACCTCTGGGTCAGTGATCCCTTGGACACACTTTGGACACTCCCAACAGCTGGGCAGGTCTTTATTGACCAGTCCTTCACCCTGAACCTGCAGAGACAGACACGGATATATTATTAGAAGAGCAATGGATGAAACAGAAGAAGAGAGGAATTAAAAAGAAGAAACAAGGCTAAAACTCTGACACCAGGTGTGATGGCACTCACAATCTACATACAAGTAGCCAGGTGTAATATGACCCACAATACATGCCGTATGTGCTACAGTATATAGAATTAGTATAAAACAACACTTGGTTGGAGTTTCCGGTAATAATACAGAGCTGGTTTTCTATAACCCTCTTCACACAAGCACTGCAATTCTGCAATTATCTAGAAACTAACCAGAGGAGCTGTATGTGTGAAAACATATGTCTGCTTTTTTTGGCCCAGACTTAACCCTTAACCCCTGACAAACTCAAAATTCCTGATGCATGTGTGAAGGGACAAACACAGATGATGTCCTGCCCTGCATCTCAGGACACAGTTCAGAGTACATATGTGAAAACGAATGGGTCCAAATTTTGTTTATTATATGCACATGGAGGGGATGCAGGGGATATGAGGACATTCACAATCTGACCTGCAGTCCCACTGGAGCAGTTGGGGTTACTTGGGATTAGCCCCTCACCCACATTTATCCTGCTGGTCCAAGGATTTAACAACCTCGCAATCAAAAAACTTTACAGGTGTAGCTGAGATCAAAATGAAGGTCTTTTTATTTTATAAAGTTAGCTGCATTAATAAATTAATGAATTCATGTGAAAGCTTCTTGCAGACTCCTATCTGTGTGAGACTAACAAAATGCTGTGTTATTAATGTGATATCTCCAGCAGTGGCGGAAAGACTCTCTGTGGCACCGTCAGCCCCAGGGAACAACATCACTGTCCAAGGCACAGAGCAGGTGCAGCGTTTCTGAGGTGAAAGAGAGCTGGTTTAGGTTGTTTAATGCTTGTTTGTGGCTCAGCTGCTCTCGTTTGTTACTGCTGATTGCTGCTCCACTCCATTAACGTCCTAACGTCAGTGTCTGGGCGATGGCATGGAGAGTACTCACAACATACTTCACGTTCATCTCACAAACATAATTTTTTAGACATTAAATCAAAACATGACTGTAACTGCTGCTTTTTGAGAGGATAAACTACAAAGTAACTCTAGTGTGTACATGCTGTAGACTGTCCAGGTGCTGCACTGCCCTCACACCTGAGTTCTACCTTTTTCATTCCATCAACATCACATTAGTAACTAACATTTCGAAAATCAATTTGTGTGTGTGTGTATTACCGTGAGACAGGCAGGATGGACTATCTGTGCGCAGTTGGAACATTCCATCAGAGTGAGAGAGGCATCTCCAGTTTCTTCCTGATTGGGCTCCTTGCAGATCTCACAAACTGCAGACAGAGGAAGGCCCGGCTGGAGGGGACAAAGGGGGAGTTACTACACAGACACATCCAACATATAGAAATAAAATAAATAAATAAAGAGTTCCTTACAGAGAGACACTGTCGTAGCACACAGGTCTGCTTGAGCTTCCCTGGGCCTCCAAACTTCTTCATGTCCCTGCAGAAGTTACAATCTCCACACTCTGGTCTCATACAGGCTTCACAGCGTTTACACCTGCAGAGAAAAAACCCCAAAAAACATTACATTTATTTAAAAATAGCAGAACATGGATGATCACTGAAGACAGCTGAATCATACACCTGCACAATTATGTGAATTATTAAAGCTTAAAGAATAACTGCGGTATTTTTCAACCTGGGCCCTATTTCCCCATGTGTATGTGTGTGTATGATTGATAGGTACAACTCGTTTTAAAATTGGTTCAGTATTGAGGGAGGTGGATGCAGCCGGCAGCCGCGAAACGAGTTATAACGATAGATATGAGGGCAAATACGTCCCATAAAAGTTTGTGCATCAAAAGTGATTTTTTTTCACCACAGACCGGATCAGATCGCCAGTGTAATCTCTGTCAACAGCATGCTTCACTTACTGCTTGATGTGTGTGACGACATCTCGCGGGATCTTTGTTGGCGGAAGAAAACAGAGGAGTCATGCTGAGAGCCGGTCAGAGCAGAGTTAGCTGTCCTGGAGTTCAGTTGAAAGTTTTACTGCAACTATTGAAAACAATGGTTCGTGTTTGTGCTTCGCCGAATTGCAAGAACAGGATTTTGCGCAACACCCCGTACAGCTTTCATAGGCTGCCTTTATCGGACAGCAACATGCTGAAGTTGTGGCTAATTATGCTACAATTGGAAAGCTAACACTCCTGTCCAGACACCGCGCCTTGCAGACCATCAGGTCTGCAGTGCACACTTTTCCCAAGATGGCTACTGCCAGCCCAAGAAGAGAAGACATCCACTCCTGAAACACTTCACCAAACACACCTCAAGAAAACAGCTGTCCCACTCACTGCAACGAAGACATTCTTCAACAAGCAAAGATCCCGCGAGATGTCGTCAGAGTGAGTGAGAGACGCTTTGCATGCTGTTGACAGAAATTACACTGGTAATCTGATCCAGTCTGTGGCGAAAAAAAGTACTTTTAATGCACAAACTTTTACGGGACATATTTGCCCTAATATCTACCGTTATAACTCGTTTCACGGCTGCCGGCTGCATCCGCCTCCCTCAATACTGAACCAATTTTAAAACAAGTTGTACCTATCAATCATACACACACATACACATGGGAAAATAGGGCCCAGGTTGAAAAATACCGAAGTTATTCTTTAAAGCTGCAATGGTTCCAAACAGCCAGTATTTTCTGAACTAAATTGAGGCAGACCGGATACAAAAATAAGTGAGAAGCAGTTACCTGACCCGACGCCGTCTCAGCACAGACATGGAGGAGGCTGGTTTCTGTGGTCGTGGGACGACAGGAGTGGTGGCCAGTTTGGGACGAGGAGGAGGTGGAGGAGGAGGAGGAGGCTGATACCATGAGGGCTGGTGGAGAGGAGCAGAAAGGTAAAGAACAAACAATGTCTGAGGTAACAACAGAAGTAAAGCATCCATCTTTACAAACACTGAATCCAAATATGTAGTATATGGGATGGAATTGAAAAAAAAAAAAATCATTTTATTATTTCTTCCTTTAGACAAAAAAAAAAATCAAACATTTGAGAATCCAATACTAACATTAACATTTACTACAGATAAGTTTTTTATTCAGTAAAGATTTTTAGTCATCCAGGTCATTGATTTCTTGGGTAAAGTCCTGTTGCCTTTGACTGTAGCTGCCCTTTGACTGGAACACTTACAACAACTGTTAAGGCCAACAACAGAATTTGTTTTGGTTACAGCTTTCGCATGCCATTTCATCACTAAATTCACCTCTTGGAATTTTTGAGGTGAACGTCCACAAGCGAGCAGGTCACTGGCCAGCCATTACTGTTTCATGACATTTTTGACCTAATATATTGAAATTATGCAAATATTGCCGAGGTGTGTGTTCACAATAGACTGTTTTTATAGCAGCTATTCTAGCATCAAATAGTAGGTAAACACAGGTGTTATGAATCATATTCATTAAGGCTGTGTACTTAAATAGAACAGAACCTTCATTAACGTCATGAGGAACACCTGCGTTGCATAAAAAGGCACCCAGTTTGACTGAAGCACATTTATGACTTCTCCTTTCTTTAGTGCGTAAGGGGAGGCTACACTGGGCCTGGGCAATATAGCTGAAAAACCTACCACGATGATGAAGTTTCATATCAGCTAATATCAATAATTATGGATCATGTAGGCTGTGACTGACGACATGTTGTGAACTCCAAATGTGCTCCAAGTGAGAATGGTTAAAGTGATAAAATAAGTGTTGTAGACAAACTCTAATATCACAATATTTTTGATCGTCATACCTGTAATACTGCAACAATATTACAGGTATGACGATTGGTATTTTCATGAAATATTAACACTAGGGTTGCAAATTTGTGCATTTTCCTTAACTGATAGCTGAAAATGCTAACAATCGATTAATCATTAATAATTAATTTCATTTTTCTCTTTTCCACATTTTAAGTTTTAGTTTCCTTCTTCAACAAATGCCTCTGCCAGACAAAACAACGTCACATTAGGCGCAATTACTGCCATTTCTAGACTACTGATTATTGATTAATACATTTTTAATTGGTTGAATTCTTAATGGCCATTAATCAATTAATCAATCATCAACATCCTTGATTACCACAATGAGATTTTTGATAAATAATCATCAGTAATGCTGATATAATCGCAACCTTAAAGTGATATTCCTCCCAAAAATGAAAATTCACTCAATATCTACTCACCCCTGTGCTGATGTGAAGATGGGTGAAGATCTTCAGTTCACAAAACAATCCTGGAGTTTCAGCAGACAACAGGGTTGCAGGCACACTCCCTCTTTCACCTCTGTCAACCCCCCTCCTTCCCTCCACACACGCAGACACACACAAGAAGAGTGTGTTTCATGGTGAGAGAGATGTGAGATCGTTTTGGAGTCTCCGGTTGCTATGGAAACGGTACGTCGTCTGTGGGTGCGTTTATGGCTACTTTGTGTGCATGCGCCTGCACGTGTGTGTCTCTGTGTGTGCCTGTGTGTGTCTGTGTGTGTGTGGGGTTCTTGACAGAGGTTCATAAAGAGACCTGATGGAGTATTGTCTTGAAATTTCCGACCAAGTCGCGGAGTTTACTTTCACTTTCATCAACTTACCAACTGGAGCTTTAATGGCAGTGAATGGTGACCACAGATAAAATGTAAAAAAAAAGAACACAAAACAAACACAAAATGTCTCCACCCTGCTTGTGTGGTGTATTCCAAGTGTCCGTGAGCCGCGACATTACAATTACAATTTATGTTTTTAGCCGAAATGTCAACTGTAGCCTCCCAGGTAGCATATAAACATGGTGTCGATGTATCGCAAGACTTCATATATCTTAATGGATGCACGTGTGAAAATATCATGAGATCGCTTGTGCATCTGGCTCGAGTCTGAGAGGCTACAGTTGACATTTTGGCTAAAAACATGGGGTAAATGGCATCTTTTGGGGTCAAATTTGAATGTCGCAGCTCACGGACACTTGGATTACACCACACAAGCAGGATGGAGACATTTTGTGTTTGTTTTGTGTTCTTTTTTTTACATTTTATCCGTGGTCACCATTCACTGCCATTGTACTGGATTTGGCTGCAACCCTGTTTTCTGCTGAAACTCCAGGATTGTTTAGTGAACTGAAGATCTTCACCCATCATCACATTGGCATAGGGGTGAGTAGATATTGAAGTGAATTTTCATTTTTGGGTGGAATATCACTTTAAAGAAAAAAAAAAAAATCACAATATCCAAAAAAATCTAGGGCGATGTTTAGTTTCAAATCACAATATAATATAATATTCATATATCGCCCAGCCGCAGGCTGCACAGTAGCAGCGGTTTTCCGATAGCTGTACTACTGTTTACTTATGTTTTCTGAAACTACAAATTGAATAAGCCTGGTCTGGCATGTTGCAAAATTCAAGAACTTAACAGTTTCACATCACACATTACTATGAAAACCAGCATGCAGTACATACTAAATACTAGATATTTCTGAGTACAGCCTTTAACTTAGCATGTCTGCTAGCATGTCTTAGCATGTCAACACACCATTATCATCATTACTATGGTGCTATGTGTGTCAAAGTGAAGAGCGCTTACCCTCTTTGGCCACTTGATGATGGGTTTTCCTGTGTAGGACAGTTTAGGATTGTCATTGGCATGTTCCTTCAGTAGTGCCTGTAGGGCAGCAGAAACAAGAACAGTGTGAGAGAAAGCAGGGGAAAGGACAAACACTGTTATGGGACATCAATTATTAGCAGACACAACACCCACACCAGCCATACCTTGATGTGTGTAATGAGTGCTGGGGCGTTGTGTATCCCTGCTGGGACACACTTCTTGTTGGAGGGCAGAGCCTCCAGTTTACCCAGCAGGTTCCACATCCCTTCCAGCTCGAGGGGAGTCAGATGAACTTTAACTGCAGGCTCTGAAGCCCCTTCATCACTGTCATCACCTGCCTCCTCCTTCATCTGCTCGCTGGCTGCGTCTACGCCAGCTGGCTTCTTCAGGCCTGACAGAAGGAGTTACACATTCAATTTACACCCAATCTACACCAAAACCCAACCCATCATGAAAAAGTTCTCTCCAAACATCTACCCTCCAAGCTTGTGTTCATACCAATGCCCAGCGAGTGTTTCTGAAACTCTGGTGTGAGGTAGGACGTCTTAGTCAGGCTGAAGACGTAGCGCTCCAACACGTACCAGCACATCTCATAATAGAAGGGGTAACGAAACTTGACTGGAACCTGCAAGGGAGGTGAAAAAGGCACTTAATCATTACAGAATCCAACACTTCCTGCCATTTTCAGCTTATACAAGAGTGTGTCTGCACCTACCCGTGTTCTGTCTTCTATATTACAGATGTTAAGTTGCATTGGGATGTTGAAGCTGTGCAGGAAATTTCCTCCAAACACCATGGAGTCCACAGGAGTGTAGACAGCATGAATCCAACCTGAGTATAACACATACAAATTAATGTTGTGTTTGTCACATCACTGAAATCCTACAGTGCATATGTATCACTGCAGAGGAAGAGGGCACGACAAGATGATGTAATTAAAAGAGCACCAGGTGAATCTCAAACAGTGAAAAACAATGTAGAAAACAGGATGACAACCAGACATTTCTGTTAGTTTCATGTATTACTGTGAGGAAAGCTCAATCAGGTCTGTGTGGAGCATCACTGAGACGCTAAGTAACTCCACATTTGGAGCTGATCTGAAATGTGATTCCGTCACTGTCCAGCTGCACAAATCAGCTTTCCAAGTGTCATGACATAATGTAATGATGTCAAATCCAGAGTGAGGGGAGTGCATCAGAGTTTCCATCAACCTTTTCTAATGTTATACTAAAATTTGGCTTTAATTCTCACTCACACACTCACTAACTGTGTTTCCATCAACATATTTTAAATGCACACCTGAGGGTATGATGAAGGTGCAGCCCTGCTTCAGTTCAATCCTCTGGCAGTCAGACGCTCGGTCTCCAAGGAAAACGTCTCCCTGTTTCCCCGACAAAACCCAGTTCTCGTATAGCTCCAGGTTCTGAGGGGTGGGTGGGATCAGCCAGAACACCTGGAAACACACAACTGTAGATCAAACACACTCCATGCTCTGCACCAATCAACAAGACAGTAGCACTTTCTAGTTTTTTTATGGAGCAGAACAGAAATCTGTCTTGACTGTACATTTTAAATGATTTATTGTAGGTTCTGCAACACAGAAGAACAGCATTCATGCATTAAACCCCCTGTGGCCCCACCTTGCTTCCTCTCAGTATGTGGTACCACACTGACGTCCCTCCAAAGTCGATGTGAAAGTCTGTGTAGCAGCCCTCGACACTCATCAGACAGTATCTGCAGAGTCACACCAACATCACCAACATTTACATTCAAATGTCAAGTCAAGTGCATGAATTTATTTGAAAATGAATTAATGAATGAAGTCATTTTCCAACCATGTTCTACAGATTTGACTCCAGAGGAAAGCAAACATGAGGGACTTACTTCTGTACTTTGGGGTACTGCATGTCATTGATGGAGTTGGTCGAGTCTCTCTGTCTCTCTTTCAGGTGACGAGGCCACATGTTGTCCACCCAGTCTATTAGATCTACCTACACACACACAACACACACACACACACACACACACACACACACACACACACACACGAGAAATGACAGGAAGGAGGAAAGAAAGACAGACAAAGAAAACGTTAAAAAGAAACAAACTTAATTTACTGTTCCTCTGAGGTTACAGACAATAAATGTATAACACACACAACACAAGCCCTTCAATAAGCATGTGTGTACATACTGTGTTAGGTCTTTTGACCAGGTTCTCGAGCTTGGTGTGGCTGAACTCCAGGCTGATGACGTTATAGAGCTTCTCTCTCTGAGATGGAGGGGTCTCATAGTAGCGCGTCCACTGGGCCATGGACATCTCTGTCCCCTTCTGTGTGCTCACGTCCATCACGTCTATCATACGTCTGCTACCTGACAGGGTTTTTTTTTTTTTTAACCATGGTTAGTCACAGCATGCCAAGAAAATCTGGTCAAAACAGCAGCTGATAAGACAAAGGTTTTCAATATATACATTTGACATAAAAACAATTTAATATATAAAATAATATATGTAAAGGTGCAAAGGCGAACTTGGGTCAGTTTCCACTGCAAAATAAAACAAAATTGAAAACATTTATTTGTGGAACTGGTCTTACATTTAAGCAGAACAAATATGTTAATTGAGTGATTTGTTGACAGTAAATTAAGCAAAGGGAATCTTGATGATCAATTTATTTATCCTTCAGTAATCTGTCAAGTAAAAACATAAAACATCAGCTGGCTCCAGAGTTTAGAATGTGAAGACATACTTTTATCATATTATTGTAAACTGAGTAAATGTGGTTTGGGATTTACTGACTGTTAGACAAAATAAGCAAGTTTAGGCTAATCATTTTTAATATTTAATACATCAAATTATTCATCACAGTACGGTTTACACATAAATATCTTAATAAAGGACATTTTGGCTTTGTTCAGACAGCAGGCAAATCAGATTTGTTACTAAAATGTCTTTAAAACAGACATTCTGCACAAGTGCAAGTGATCAGATTAGATTTGTGTGTCCAGACCTCATCAACTTATCTGCAACAACATTCGCATCAGTCGCTATGTACGCAGGTGACACAGCTTTCCAATATGGAAGCATGAGAAATGTATCTCACCGTCCAAACAATCATGTTGTCGAGGCCCAGGCAGAGCTCCCCCGTTGCCCCAGAAGAAAGAGTGACAGAAGTGCATCAGAGCAACCAAACATCGCAAAGTATATTGGCCTCCTACATCACAACAGACAAGCTCAGCGTCAGAGGGGGCTGCTATACACTGCGAGGCTCTGTCCTTCTGATGCACTCCCATCGCTCTGGATTTGAAGTTGTCATTGTGTGTTGTGTTGTGTGCAATGCCAAAGCCAGACTGAGACATATCTGTTGAAATCCAATCTGTATGTGTTTTTCTGCTGTCCACACTTTCTAAAATCAATGTAGACATGCCACAAATGGATTGGGGCTGGCAGCTTGAACAAGGACATTGACAGGACAGCTGCTGCCAGTACTAAACCTGAGATTTGTTGTAGCATCTAATTAATTAAAGGGAGAAAACTTACCAACAAACATCTTGACGTCATTGACACTGAAGTCAGGATCGGGCATCCTACAGAACAAGAAGTGACATATTAATCTTGTGTTGTTTGGTTGATACATCAAGTTATCTGAGGTTTGTTTCCCCAATGGAGAAAACATAACAAGCTAACAAAAACCTTGATAAACATGAGAAGAAGAGAGGAGGAAGAGAAAAGAGAACACCTACTTGATTCCCAGTCCATCAGGCTTCTCAAAGATGATTGGGTCCCTCAGGCCACCTCTCTGGATGAACTCATATGTAAAGTCTATGAAATATAAAAAGCAAACAGCAAAATGTGACCATTTTACTTTTGTTTTCACTGCTGGCTGTTTCATTCTTGGTGGTCGTGTCAGACAATGACACAGAGATGATGGGACATGGCACATTTCAAATTTCTGTCATGATGATCTGCGTGTCAGGCAAGAAGCAGCGTTCTCCAACATTCAGCTTCTGTAACCTGAGAAGGAGATGTCCATATACAAACAACGTAAATCTCACTGACTGCGCTCGCCTACCTTTTCCCTCCATGCGAAGGACCCGGTCAGAGCTGAATCTCTGACTGCTGACTTTCTCCTCCAGGTCAAACATCCTCCTTCCATCAATCTCCTCATCTGAGATGCCATCATCATGGTAACGTCGCCGGGTACCGGCCCGCTAGGGAGGGGGAGAAAAGGGAGAGAACATAAGAAGCATGGTTAAGACAGGTGACAGAGAACGGACAAGTGGTTGAAGGATGAGATGATCGAACCAGGACCAGAACCCAGTCTGTCTGTCACTTTAACCTATTCCTATAGAGAGGCGAAGTAATGCCCCTTCCAGTGTACCCAATGGGACATAACTTTGGGAAAAATATGAATGACTGTCTAAGGCGAGAGACAAATAATCTTTTGAACCATGCCACAAATTACACATATGATCTTTGTCAATTTAAAACAGAATTTTACAAGACAAGACAGTCACAATACACAACAATGTAGTCAGCTTAGTTTTGCGTGAAACCACTCCGTGTACTACATCTCTCATCTCACACAACATCAACACCAATCTTGCTGCCCCTTGTAAAATTATTTTACCTGAAGTGTTTTATCAGTGACTCCTGGTACTTTTATTAGCCAAGAAGCAAAAGAACCAATAAGACCTGTTGTTAGGTGACTATATCCTGGTACAAAAACACATCATTTGTCTCTCACCATAGACTTAAGTTCCAATTTTTTCCAAATTTAGGTTCCATGTCCATGGTCCATCAGAAGGGACATGACTTTGCCTCTCTATTCCCCAAAGAACAGATGTGTCTACAAACAACAGTCTATAAAATACAGAGATTAAAGGTGGATTTTTCACTAAACTGGACATTCTTCTTTACCAGGGATACATCTAAACATTTCGACAGCATTCATCTCTAAATGTTCTCTCTATATTTATAACAACAACATGAGGGGAAATCCCCATCAGCATGTGTTCCACTAGGACAGGGGTCTGCAACCTGCGGCCCTGGAGCCTGTGGCATGTGGCTCTTTAGGCCCTCTCAAGTGGCTCCCTGTGGCTTTGACAAAATTGAATCACTGTAAAAACATAAAAGTTGAGAAAAGTCAAAATTTCAAGTTAATGCACTGCATTAACCAAATACTAATCTTTTGTTGAGATTATTATACTTCTTCAGATAAACTTATATCTTTGAGTTTTAGAAACTCTAAAAAAAATTAAAATGAATGAATAAATGCATTGAAGTGAAAGTGAATGATGTTGAAATTAAATTTTTATATTTTCAGTTAAAACCATTTAATTTTCAGGCACCAAAAAAAAATGACAGTTTTCAAAATACATTTTTTTTTAACTTCTAAAACTCAGATTATCTAAAGAAGAAAAGTAAATCATCTTGACTAAAGATTATAGGTCTGCAAAACTTTTTAGAGTTTATTTCAAAAGTTAAAAAAGTTTAAGTCGGCCTCAAAACTCAAAAATCTATTGCCGTATGCTACCCTGAAATTTTGAGTTGTCTCAAGTATTGTTTTTTACAGTGTAAAGTGATTCTTACCTTTGCCAACTGTAAAAATATGTAGCCTATACACCAGATTAAAAAAATAATAATGATAATATTTTATCAGCTAAAATATGTGTCATAGGCCATGTCTATGGCTGGCTTGCTTGGGAGAATCTCCATAAGCTCGCTATAGAAGCCAAATCAAGAAAAAATAGAAGTGTTCAGGGAAAAGAGAGAATTTAATTGTTGCAGCTCCAGAAAGATTTTTTTTTCTTGTTTTGGCCAAAAGTGGCTCTTTTGATTGTAAAGGTTGCAGACCCCTGCACTAGGACAAATGGTTACATACAGCCTCAGTGGAGACAAAACTGGAACACAAAAATGGATGCAAAGCACATAGGCCTATCAGGTACAAGTGTGATGATGTCAGTGATTTCTTTTACACTAGAAAATGTGCTTCCCTTCAAACAGACAGAACAGAGAGAGAAGAGTGCTTCAGTTGGGGTTCCCAGGTCATGGAAGGTGACACAGGGATAATCCCAGGCTGAGCCCCCAACCCCCCTGCAACCCTCCATAATCTCTGCCACCTCTTTACTAGTGTTTGTATTCAACTGCACAATATGCTTATCTTAATACAGTGTTTTGTCATTACACTGGTGTCATATGTTCCCTTGGTGTATTTCAGTGCCACCTTACCAGTTAGTTTGCATTCGTTTCAACTGTAACAATGATCCATAACGATATCAGGTACAAATTTCTAACTATCAAGATTTAATGATGCCAAACATTGAAAGTGTGTTGGGAAACAAATGAAAAACTGTTCACTGCACCTGTGGCATCATGACTGGCCTAAATCTAAGTGCAGAGGTGGATACAATATTATTACTTTATATTATAACTTTAATGTACTGTAATCCAACACAAAAGCTTGGGCTAGCACTGTAAAGCTTGTGTTAAATCTAAGACTTAAACATTTTTAATAACACATAGAATGAATTTTAGGGCAGCAACTAATGATTATTTTCACAGTCGAATAGTCGGCTGATTGCTTTCACGTTTAATCGATTAATAGTTGTTTGGCTTAAAATGTCAAAAAATGGTGAAAAATGTTGATCAGTGTTTCCCACAGCCTTAAATGACGTCCTCAAATGTCTCCTTTAACTTACAACCCAAAGATATTCAGTTTACTGTCAGAAACCAGAAAATATTCAGATTTAAGTATCTGAAAGCTGAGACTTTTTTCTTTAAAAATTACTCAAACCGATTAATCAATTATCAAAATAGCTGATAATTAATTTAATAATCGATTGATCGTTGTGGCTCTGCTGAATTTAATTCCCATTTCACAGATATAGTGTTCAAAGTCCCAGCACCATACCAGTTATTAACACAACCTAAGCATTAGAACTAGGGCTGCATGATATGGTAAAAAAGTCATATTGCGATTATTTTGACTGAAATTGCGATATGTGATATGACAATTTTTATTTTCAATGAAAAAGAAAAATCTTTTAAAATCGTGATTATGTGACATTTGTTGTGATCTGTCTGCATTCTGTACCAAACAAATGTTTGCTTTTATCTGGGGCACAAGATTTTTAGGCCAGGGCGTCTCTGCAGCATCACAGAACTTCACTATAATGCTGTTTTCTCACATATTTTTCCTTTGACAAAACATTGCAATTTGGTTCTGGTTCTGCGATTT
This sequence comes from Lutjanus argentimaculatus, assembly GCA_034769285.1. Lineage (NCBI taxonomy): Eukaryota > Metazoa > Chordata > Actinopteri > Lutjaniformes > Lutjanidae > Lutjanus > Lutjanus argentimaculatus. The sequence goes on from JAWZSL010000087.1 coordinate 343,238, forward strand.
GGATATTGCACATGGTCATATTGCGATTTCGATAATATTGCGATTAATTGTGCAGCCCTAATTAGAACATCGACAAATGAATTAGCCAATTAAAAATGATCAATTTATTTGCTGTAGCACTCAGTGGTGATAGTGACTGCTACAGATCTGATAGTGCCAAACTATACCTGCTAACTGTATCTCACATGGAAAGAAGCGTGCATCTCCTCATAGATGAGAGGTTACAGCTTGAGCACAGAGGTCTCCATTAATGTTTATCCACACTGTCATGACCACGAGCCTCTCATCCAAATGTGAAGACAGCAAGTGAGAAACGAGCAATATACAAACACAAAAGTCTGAGAAGCCAGAATTGAAAGAAGCAACAGAGAAAGAAAAAGCAGCTTCCAAAAATAGTTTTCTTTCAAAAAGTTTCAGAAAGACGAGCCAGCACACGCTGTTGGAAGGCGAGGGCACCTATGATGTAAGTAGAACTTATTTATTGTTTTATTTGACAAATAATCATCTGACACACTTATGATTTGTTTATTTGTTAATGTGAACTTGTAGACATGAAGACTGTTATCAATGTGAAGGTGCACTGTCACCTGTTAAGCTATACGTTTTTCATCCATGTTGCTGCTCTAACAGTGATGATGCTTTAATCTGTAATGATGCTTCAACGCCAGGTTTTGTCAGGCAGGCTAGTTTATCGCCATCTTGGCCTTGCTATTATGATTCCTTTAATCACTGCGGTGCATTTCACTGTTGTTGGTTGTTTTAAAGCTGCATGCTTTCACTTTTTTCATTCACTGACATTACGTCATATTATGCTTGACTGTGATGGGCAGGGACCAGTTTGATAATCTTGCATTAGGGCCCGGTGCTGACTCGTTACTCCACTGCTCTCATCCATGAGTAGATGCATGCTTCCTTCTGTGTGATGATGCGTTTGGTGTACAATAGAAAGAAGGCAGTTCCTACATGAAACTGCTCACACATTCTGTGGATTATCTTGAGTAAACAGATCATGATTTCTACAGAGACATTGCTGTTTAGTTTTTCAGTTTTTTTTCTCTCTGAATACCGCAAACTGAGTGCCATCTAGTATGATTACATTGGAGAGAAGACAGACATCTCTATGGCTGACATCTCAAAATCTTTGCAACTTACACCAAAAACCATCTAGGGGGATAAATAGCACTACTTGTGGGAGGTAAAATATGTATTTGTGGTTTTGAGATGAACTGTTCCTTTAACCTATTCAATCAATGTTGTCAGTGAGAAAATATCGCCCAAAAATGTGGTCAAATTTACTTTTAACTTACCAGCCTTTTGCTGTACCGTGGCTTGGAATCGTCCATTAGTGCTAGAAAACCGAGCTTTGTCCAACAAGCGCCGGTTATTTAACGAGGAGCCATCAGAGCAGCTGAGCTGTACCGCCACACAGCTCCACTGGAGGGTGAACAAGCAGCTGGAAGGCGTGTGCTCACAAACGGTAGTTTTTACTAGTCCGTTAAATGTCGCTTAAGTTACAATAAAAACTAACTTATGAGTCTCTTAGAAGACTAACTGAGATGACAAAAGCTACTTGTTGCTCTAAAACTCAGTGAACGTTGCTTGTTGAACGGGTCCCTACACTCACTGACTTGACGGTGGGTTTGAATATGGAAGCTTTATGTGGAGACTGACAAATGTAAAGAGGCTACTTACTGTTATTTACTGCACTGAATAGCAGTAAAAAATTAAATGCATTAAAATGATTATAAAATCCAGCCTGTGTGAATACTCGAGCTTTGTTCCTTGCCTTAACATACCAAGTCGTGTCCAGCTAATGTTAGCTTTTCAGAAGGCCCTGCTCATACCGACACAAAACTCCACATGACTTGAACTCTTATTAAAATAAAAACATTAAAATATTGCTAATGCGCTGCAAAATGGTTGTAACCGGTTGCTGTTGCTATGACTAGTATGGTATAAAGTTAATGCGGTCTCCGAACAGCCGCCATTTTCCATCCCATCACAAAACACCACCGCGCCACGCCCACAAACGGACAGTGGACCAATCACAGACATGCCGGCGGGGCAATCATTGGACTACAGCCTTATCACTCAAGTGACAGATTTGTAAACTGTGATTGGACAAACACACAGTCAGTCAAGAGAAGAGTCCAATCACGAGGAAGTACAACGCACTAACCGCCGTCCCATTATCCAATATAACTAGTCATCACTCATAGATAACCTAAATTAGCTATAAAATAATGCGTTTAATGATACTTACCCCCATGTTTACACAGGCCCGTCCACTTACAGACGCCTTCAATAATCCGACATGTGTGACGTTTTCTGTGTCCCGTGTTTTCACTCCCAAAGGCTCACATCGGAGGGACACGTTTTGTTGCCTTCACCTCAACGAGGAAGTGCTCTCGGGTCCATAAATGGAAGTGTACTGTGAGCAAACTGGTGTCGATTGGCTGAAAAGTGTTGCAAGGCTCGTGTGATTGGCGGCAGCGGCTTGTCTTTCACACACGTACAGCTAGAATACGGCGAGCGAGAGGTACATGCCAAACTGTGACGCGCACTGCGAATAAAACAAAATGTAAATAATGACTTAAAAGCAACATAAATAACAGTTTGGTTTTATTTCCGTCAACAGGGGACAAAACTACAAAAGACATCATTTTTACAACAAAATAACTTCTCTTATAAATGGCTACAAAGTGACAGGCCTTAAATAATGAAAGCAGGACAGGAAGGACACACAAAACCTCACTACATGTAATCCAGGTGTCACACAAGCTAATAATGATATTAAAGGTGAACAGAATGGCGAGTGCTGATTGGACAATGGCTTACCATTAGTCTTGCCTAATTTCCAACCTTCCCCCTTGAATCCACACTTTAGACCAATGATTTTTTTTTTTTAAATATGATTACATTTAACTAATAAGGTTATTACAATTATTTGAAGTTTACATTGAGCTTTCTGGAAACCTGGCTGAAAAAACAGTGTGCTGCCACAACAGTTGACCCTGCATTCAAGTCAATAATCAAGTCAGTTACCCAGATGTCATGTCATCTTGTTGTGGGGACATGCATTTTATCTATTTATGTAAAAAACAGTATCAGTTTCAGTAGTAGTTTGCTGCTTGATTCCCAATGTTAATAGTCTTGCATCAGTTTGTAATTTTTTTTAGTATTGTTTTAAAATTAGGATGTCAGAGAGAGCCACATAGCAGGATGAGCCACTGAAGAAAGTGGCAGACATACACTGCTTGTGTCCACATCCATTTTTGGCAGACACTTAAGCCATAGCGTAACACTAACATCCCATTTACATCTGGTATTAAAATGTGATCTGTATCCAGATTGTTCATGGATTGTGCTTACACCTGCTTAAAATTAGAACACAATGCAAGGCACACTACCTCAAATGTGGTCTGTCAGATCTAATCGCAGTCCGATCATGAAGCATTAACACCCTGTATTAATGTTTTTCTTATTTGGATAACTAATCCAGATACAGATTGCATTTTAAAACCAGGTGTAAATGCCGTGTTAGATGAGCATGAAAAAACTGCTTGTATTACTCAAAAAATATTTCTGCACATTATTTAAGCAATAAACTCTTCATGGGTTAAGATTAAAGGAACAGTTCGATTTTTTGAAGTGGTGTTGCATGAGGTACTTACATAGTGTATTACCTAGAGTAGATGGCAGTTAACATCTTTACCTCGCTGTCAGACAGCCTTTTCTGACAGGAAACCACCATTATATAAGCCAAATATCACTCTCTCCAAAGCAACCACACACCACTGGGGAAATGAGCAATTTTACCTAGCGGTGCACTGGAATGTTCTACCGCTGTCTTTATCGTTCAGTTTATTTTTGTTACTGTGTGACTTTGGTGAATCCAAACCGACCCTTCCAACCACCAGGGTCACACAGTAAGAAACTAACCAACAGAGGCAGCAGTAGACCAACAATTCCTGTGCACTGTAAGGTAAAATTACTGATTTCGCCAATGGAGTGTGTTTGAGTCAGAGAGAATGATATTTGGCTTATATAGTGGTGATTTCTAATCAGATAAGCCTGTCTGATGGCCAGTTAAAGCAGTGAAAATATTCTATATATATGCTGCCGACCCTGTCCACAGCAGTACATTGCTTAGCCTCCGACTGACTATGAGTACCTCATATGAACACTTGACAAAAGCTGAACTATCCCTTTAATCTTAGAAGAAAGCTAAAATTGCAATGGTTAAAATCCACATATAGAGTAAGAGTAGGTTGACACTACTAAGAGTAGGCTGCAGTGTGAGTGTCAGTGTCAGCCCACATGTGCAGTGTAGCAGGCTGCATTTCCAGATTTTGGGCAAAGAGGAAGGATGCAAATGTCAGAGACCAACCAGTCAAACCATGGCATGACACAAAGAACAACCTCTTTGAAAATACAGCTGTAGTCCTTTAAAAAAAGAATGGGGAAAACACACATACACGCACATTAAAAATGAAAGCAATCTTTGCAATAAATACACAAAGAACAAAAGACCTAAAGCAGTAAAACACCCCCAAGGCAGTGTCAGTGTAATCAAATAAAGCAGGGCTGTGTTTATTTCCATTTCTAATCTAACACCTTCAGAATCTACCTTTATTCTCAACTCATACAGCATCTACTGTCAGTCATCTTTGAATCGGTTCAACATTAAATCTCCAATGTGTGATTTCTTTAAGGGAAGTGACTTTCTTCCTTCGTGAAATGATTTGAATAAAGGCTCACTATGGAGTCACAGCAGGTGCTTATCCACAACATGATCTGAGTTCTATCATTCGATGCAGTCGATAGCATAAGTATTGGCACAGGAGTATGATTTCCACATCAAAACACAAATAACAGTCAAATGTACAAAAGAAGAACAGCTGTCTCAATACTTAGGATACTGACTTCATAGATGTGCGTCATGGTGATGGGTAGTGTGGTAGCTATGGATACCTGTCTGAGGTCGCTTATTTCACTTCATTCAATTGTTAACAGCCACTGCCACTACACTGTAAAAACAAAAAAGTTGAGAAAACTCAAAATTTCAAGGTAATGGACTGCAACAGATTTTTGAGTTTTGAGCTCAACTCAGATTCTTAAGTTTTGAAAAAGTTTAATTAACGACTGATCTTCTGTTGAGGTAATTTACTTTTCTGCTTTAGATAAACTTACAGCTTTGAATTTTAGCAATCTAAAGCATAGTATTTTAAAACATATTGAGTAAATTCACTTAAGTTAAAGTAAATATAAAAAAAAAATATATATTAATATTTTAATATTTTTGAGTAAAACTTAAATTTTTCAGGCACAAAAAAAAGACAAATCGGGTTCACAGCTCACTGTGACCAACTTTTGATTTTTTAGAAAGTTTTTAAAACTCAAAGATTCACGTTTATCTAAAGAAGAAAAGTAAATTATCTCAACTAAAGATTGTTCTGTACATCGGAAAAAATCTTTTAAAGTTTATTTCAAAACTTAAGAGTTTGCATTGGGCTGAAAACTCAAAAATGTATTGCAGTGCACTGCCTTGAAATTTTAAGTCTTCTCAACTATTTTTTGTACTGTGTATTCATTCCTTCATTTATAAAACATTTTCAGTTGTTTCTTGGATATGACAACATTCCTCTCTAATTCAATTTTTACAGTTTCAGAGTATTTGTGAAGGCAGATCCTGACATCTTGCCAATGTCTTTGAAGTATTTGAATTAACTGAGATAGTAGCTCATGGGGCAATAAAACTATTTTGAGTCTCACTTCAGACTTTCTTTCAGGTTTGACAGCTTTGTCAGGAATCTTTCCCTTTCAGCGAAAGAAGGAGACTGAGATACACTGAGTCTACAAATGAACAGGTCTACTTTTTCATGTGTAGCAAGTGGACAAAGACCTAAATAACAGCAAATGAGACACTCTGCTAGGACAGGCTAGTTGCCACATTAAAGGGACAGTTCACCCCAAAATCAAAAATACATATTTTCCTCTTGTCTGTAGTGCTATTTATCCATCTAGATAGTTTTGTTGTGAGTTGCCGGGTTTTGGAGATATCAGCCATAGAGATGTCTGCCTTCTCTCCAATATATTGGGACTAGATGGCATTTGGCTTTTGGTGCTTGGGTGCAATGTCGCTTTCTAGAAATCACCCAATTACTCCAGAGAATCCATTATTTTCTTTTTGTTTTATATTGAACTACATCCACAGACCACATATGTCACCACACTAGTTAGCTCATGGTGCTAACATTACAGCTCAGCTGAAGAAAGCTCGAGTAATATTTACAGCTAGCGCTAACACAAGCACAAGCCTCTCTTCCTTGAGTAGATGCATACTTCCTTCTGCACAGTGATACGGTTGCTGTGTGTAATTTGGTAGAAAAAGAGTACTTCCAACACGAAACTGCTCACAACAAGGCCTATGGATTATCTTGAGTAACATAAGTACATTGCTGTGAACTTTTTCAATGTATTTTTGGCGCTTTGAACACCACAAGCTGAGAGCCATCTAGTCCTATTATACTGGAGAGAAGGGAGACCTCTCTATGGCTGATATCTCATGATAAACATGATATCTGCTGTGGTTATTCACTTTGCCCTATCATCTAATGGAGCCATCTGTTCAACTTTCTCACGCTACTGATTAGCTCCTGAATACCCCTACACACATACACCAACACTAGCTAACAAATACTGCTCTTAATACCATTCAGCTTCATACGAATGCTGCAACACCATCTTTACATGCAAACCAGTATTCTGGTTATGATTGGAGTATCCTGGTTTTGTTGTGCACATGAAAACAACTTATTCTGGATTCAGACACCTGAATAAGACCTTATCCCAGTTTTGAGAATCCTGGATATAGTACCTGGAGTTCAATAGAAGCCAATATACTGAGGTACACCTTATTCTAGTTTCTGAACAATTTCAGAGTGGCTGAGATTGTGAGAAATCAAGACACACCTGCAGACAGACAATTAGAAACCTCGATACTGTTATGATCATGCATAAAAGAATATGAATAATCAGGTTTTTCATGTTTCATGTATGCTGTAGAAACAAAAAAGTTGAGAAAACTCAAAATTTCAAGACAACAGACTGCAACAGATTTTTGAGTTTTGAGCTCAACTCAGATTCTTAAGTTTTTAAAAAGTTTTACCAACTACTGGTCTTTTGTTGAGATTATTTACTTTTCTTCTTTAGATAAACTTAAAGCTTTGAATTTTAGAAACTCAAAACATTGGAATAAAATTGTTGAGTAATTTCATGAAGTGAAAGTAAATATTAATTTTAATATTAACGAATTTTTCAGGGCCAAAAAAAAAACCCAGACTAATCAGGTTCACAACTCATTGTGGCCAATTTTTGAAAAAAAAATTTTTTTTTTAGTTTCTAAAAAAGTCTAAAAAATTTGTTTCAAAACTTAAGAGTTTAACTTGGGTTCAAAATTCGAGAATCTATTACAGGCCAAACATAATGGGCCTCATGCATGAACATTTTCGTATTCTTGTCTTAAATTTCTCTTACTTTTTTCGGACGAAGGGCTCGTACGAACACGCCACGTCAGATTCAACAAACACTCGTAACTTCAGAAAACTGTAAATGATCCTCCTGTGCGTATTTGAGTGCACATGCATGAGACTTGTAAATTAGCACAGTTAACGCCCTAATAATACCATATAAGGCTGCGCTTCCTGCTCCATATGTCAGGAAGTGTTCATTCATGAAAATGGCATCAAAGAGAAAAAAGAAGGACTTAATGAGTTTGAAGTTTGACATCCTGCTTTCAGAGATCAATAAAGGAAAATCTATCATTTTAACAGCGTCAGCAGTGGAATAAAAAGACCTGCTAAAGCAAAGAAACGGGAAAAGCGAGTGTTGTTGCTGCCGTGTTACCGGAGGGTCGGAGTGTCACTGAAATAAAGGGGAAACATCGAGTGAAAATGACTCGCCACAGCCACAGCAAAGGGCGATTGGTGACCGCAGCAGGAGGAGAGGGTTAAGGGGAAGTTTTAATCATGGGGAAAGGGGACAGAATAAATGAGGATGTTCATCTGGACAGAGACTTATATATAAACCTGTATGTGCAGATATACGGCCAATATACCTGACAGCAGGTAATAATAGATCATTGAATGAAGGGAGATAGGCTTTATATATAAATTTATAATTACATTATAATATGAAATGTAGTCAAACAGGATAATGTCGACATAATTATGAAGTGTAATTTATTTTTCAAACTCAAAATGTCTCCAATCTAATGAAATATACAGCCATTAGTGAAAAATCTGGATTTGTATACCAGCAGACTGACTGCACATGACTCTACGACAGGTCTGGACCACTCGTAAATTGTGTGCGTACGAAAGAAAATTCAAAATACGAGAAAATTGGTGAATGCCACAAGTTCTCTTAAATCACTCGTACGCACCACTTAGGAACAAATCTGTTCATACGAAGCGGTTCTTGCATGAGGCCCATTGTGTCTTGATTTCTCACAATCTCAGCCACGGTATCTGGGTTTCCATCAGAGTACTCCAAGTAGTATATCTGTAGTAAACTGGGATAAGGTTTCTGAAACCACAACAAGCTGTTTACATGTGCAAAGCAAAACCAGGATTCTCCCTATCAGGATACTAGTGAGCATGTAAATGCACTCATTAGACTCAAGTAATTCCTACAGAAATCTGCTGACTCTGTATAGAATATGTTCTTTGATAATACAACAGCTATACAATACATCTGGCATTTATAGAAGCATAATGTTCAGGTTATTCAGGTTGTTGAGGAGTACTGGTCATTTTGTGGCCCTAATGGTATATGGTTCTCTGTGAGTCATGCACCTGTCCACGAAATCAGATCTAAATTTGTATGAGGCAGACAAATTCAATGCATTGCAGTCATATTAAGATCTTTTCTCAGTCATTTCAGGACAGGAGGGTGGATATTCCTTTAAGATCCATTTAGATATAACTTAAATTGTTCAGATCTTGTACTGAAACTGAATTTAAATGTGGATCATCCTGAGGAGTGTAAGAAAGTTGTCATAACATAATAACTGAAAATGAATACCAGTGTTTGCAGCTTCTGTTTCTACTTTGCATGAGTTGAAATGACAGTAAAGTGAGCACAGGCTCTATTTTGCGACCGTCAGAGAGCAGTCCTGCTCTGCCTCTTATCCTGTACTGTGTGGACTCAGCTGATGGTTGGCCTCATCCAGGTTCTCTATTTAATGAAGCTGTAGACAAACGAGCCGAGGACGAGAGCCAAAATCACACAGCAGCAGAAGATCATCATTTGTTTCTGGAGAACAGGAGGAGGAAAGGAAACACAGATAGTCAAATTACCCTCCACCACAACTTTGGAGTTAAAGGATAAGTTTGTTTTTTTGACACCTGGACCTTATTATTAGGATTAAATACGCTCGTAGACTCACCCAGACAATTTTGGTGGAGCGCGGAGCCGTTTTCGAGCAATTTAGATCCATCCGACGGCGTTTTTTCTCATGCCATAGTAGCGGACGGGGCCAGAAATCGAAGCCCCTAAATTAGACTTTATCTGCTGCAAAACTCATGCAATGTCCACAACAACACCACCAGTTCGCCCCCATTCGTGGACGTGCAGTGGTTGCTCGTTCTCTGGCCAGCTGTTCGGCTCTTTCCCTCTGCATCCTCCTTTCAAATAGCTCCTCGTCGGTGTATTCTGGCTCAAAACGATACGGGCATCCATTATACTCAAAGTCGTCGTCAGACACTTCTACATCGGATAAATATTCCGCCATGCTGCACAAAAATAGCCGTGTTGCCGTGTAGCCTAGCAACAACAGCGTCTCTACTCAGCTGCATTCCTGCGGCGCACGTCTATGACGTCACCAAAAGTTACCCATCCTTGTAAAGTCCCGGATGACCATAACAACGAAGTTGAGCTGACATGGTGATAACACTGGCCATTCATTTATAAAATGTAGGTGAAATGAGCGAGTTTCGCAGCAGATAAAGTCTAATTTAGGGGCTTCGATTTCTGGCCCCGTCCGCTACTATGGCATGAGAAAAAACGCCGTCGGATGGATCTAAATTGCTCGAAAACGGCTCTGAGCTCCACCAAAATTGTCTGGGTGAGTCTACGAGCATATTTAATCCTAACAATAAGGTCCAGGTGTCAAAAAACCGAACTTATCCTTTAAAATCACACAAGCCAACCCAAGAGTCACTTTGGTCTGTTCTGAAGTAGAAGGAGTAGAAGGCAGACTGTCAGTTACAATGTGCTTGAGTAATGTGACTCTACTTCCAAACAGTTCAGGTGGAAAAAAGGGAGGATCCCCCTTTTTTTTAGAAACACACCAAACTGAGGTGTTTCATTTGTGCGTTTCTTTTTGTGGGTGTCGCATTTAGCCACGATTAGGATTAAAACTACAAGAGAGCATGAGCTACTTTAAAGTTATATAATATCAAGTATAACACTTCTGATGAAAAGACAGCCTTGCACCATTTTACTAACAGGATTGGGTAGTAACAGATTACAGGTTTGTAATTCTGATTACGTGATCTGATTATTAAAAATAAATAAATAAATACTATATATATAATCAACCCAGATTACATTCAATTAGATTACAGTTACATTGTCAGTGTTTGCTTGATTTCATTTTTGATGATGTATTTAAAATATGGCACTTTTAAAATTATGATTTTTTTTTCATGATAACCAATATATTATTAACTCATGAAAAGTGAGCTTGACATACAGGGTTTCTTAAACGAGTCCTCCACCTTGTGGCAGAACTGGTGGGAGAGAAAACAACCCTGTGGAAAATGTATTTTATTTGCAGTGAAAATGTTTGAGATCTTTAAAGAGAAAGAGAATATTTTTGAAACTGGAATTTGTTTGTTTGTTTGTTTTTCGTATAAGGTGCAATATTTCAATGTTTGATTCTGGAGTAATCCAAAAGTAATCAAATTAGATTTTATTGTAATCCAATGGAATACATTACTCAATACCATATAATTTCTATTCAGTAACTGACATGTTTGTCAATGATATATTGCTGTATTTACTGTTAGATGCCTGAATAAACGTTCCCATTAACTTGACTAAGTAACAATGTAAACCACACTGGGTGGTTGTCACTATATGTAACAATAGGAGAACTACCTTGCACATAGTAAAGCCCCATTATAACCTGTTCTTAGGGTCAGGTGTCACATGCAGGCAAAGGCTTCTTAATACGTACCTGTACTCCAGTGTGGGGAAATAGCAAGCAAACTAGCATTACTTTGTTTATATAGCATATATCATTCCAGGTGGATACACACTGTGCTGCACAGAGAGTGAGACACAAAAGTGCTATATAAACAAACATAAGTATACTAAATGATATAAGTAATTACTGTAGTCCCGACTTCTACCATATTATGGGTGAATGCAACTCCTGGATTGACCATGTGTTTGTGACTGTCATTGTCAAAAGACAACTAACATATTGCATTATTCAGTAAATGCAGTTATTCAGTGCATATCAGCAGCATATCACACCTCCTTCACACCTTGCATTCAAGTATGTTTTGGGTGATCAGATTGGAATCTTGACCACATGAAAGTACAGGTGTAAATGCACACAAGATGCACTGAGGACTGATTGTGATCTAATCTGGGAAAGTTAAAATGCACTTCTGTTTTCAGTCCACATACAGCAAATACATGGGTGGACACTTGGCGATGTTGGCAGCAGAATTAAACTTTTCTGACCGTCTTAGTGACTTCATTTCCAAAAGCTACTAGCAACAAATTTAAACGGCTTTTCTGACTGTCTTAAGCGACTTTATTTTTAAAATGGTACTAGCAACAATTTGGGACAGAGACAGTGAGACAGTGGTCTCCCTTTCCATGTGGCCACATGTGATGTGAGGACGCCACTTACTGTAGCAGTGGGAATTCAGCTGTAGTGGGTGCCTGTGGTTACGTTGATGCTCTCACTCTAAAACACTCTCTGGGTTTGAACTTTTCAAAGTGTGAGTGAGCTTCTCTCACTCTTTCTCTCTGGATTAGGATATTCTTGTAGCTTGTACATATGCAAATTATTATTTTGATCATATAAATATGTAAATAGTTAGTTGGCACTTTCTCTCTCTTTCTCTGTGGATCTCAGGGTGTTTGTATAAGGAGTCAAATATGTAATGTCACTATGATGAGTTTGTGGTTATTTGGCTCTACATTTCTCTTATTACCATTTATATGGCTCAAGGTGATCCCTCCCTTGCTGCAACCAACACAGGCACTAAACTTTATGAAAATTAATGTGTGATGATATTATTGACATGCAGGTGAGTGCATGATGTCATCTGACAACTTTTAGTGACTTTCAGAGCTAGTGCTAGCTGCTTTTGTTGTAAAAGATTTGGTATCACTGATCCTGATCGGATCTCATTGAGGACACTGGAGACACATATTAGTACCAGGTGTAAATGTAACCTGGGTAAATCATGTCCAGATGATGTCTGGACACAAGATGTGTATAAAGGAGGTGTCAGTGTCAACTTACCCTGCGCGCCTCCTGCTGGAATTTGGCAGCCTTTTTAGTGTCAGCCACTGCCCTCTCTACAAAGCCCACTGACTGGTCCATGTTGCTCTCAATTCTGTCAATCATGCCACCCTAGAGGACGGCAGGACAAGATGAAGTAATGTGAGAGAAGAGAACACTAAAAGATGGATAACAGGTGCCATACATGTGCTGTGATGTTGATTTATGCATTTCAGCAACAAGAGAGTGTGGAGCACTCCGTCCTTTTGTCCTTTAACCTCCCTTCTTCACAGGAAGTGGTGATGTATTGTGTTGTAGGTGGACATTCACAACATGTGATCACCTTTACCGGCATTTCCTCTCTAGCAGACAGACAAATATCCACAGATTATTAGATCAGTTCTCATGCACAGCTCTGGGATCAGCTGCTCACTTTACTGTTATGGTGACTGGTCAGAATGTGTTGGTGTTTGTCTTTTATATTAATATCATATCTTGTTTAAGTTGTGTTTTGATATATGTTTAGGCTCAAGAACAACAAATTAAAAATCAGCTTGTTTAGTTAATACTTGTGAAGAATGTAAATACTGGAACTTAATAATCTGTATCATCTTGCAGATGAATTAGCATCAGAGGTCTCAAAATGTTTCATTAACGTTGTAGGTACCTTTGCTCCAAATATGGTCGTTTTAATCTGATATCTGCAGTGGATGTGGTGGTCAGATGTGGACAGAACAGAGAGGTTTAGAGACAAAAGAGCAAATTGAACTAGGGCTGCAACTAACAACTATTTTCATAGTTGATTAATTGGTCGAATTCTTCCACAATTAATCAATTAATAGTTGTTTGTTTTAAAATGTCAGAAAATGGTGAGAAATGTTAATCGGTGTTTCCCAAAGCTTAAGATGACGTCCTCAAATGTCTTGTTTTATTCACAACTCTGATATTCAGTTCACTGTCATAAAGGAGTAAATAAACACAATAAATATTCACATTTAACATAATTTTAAGTCAGATGCACACTGCTATTAACTTCAGATAAATGTGTAAATGATCAGCCTGTGCATATTCCAGTGCACATGCATGAGACTTGTAAATTAGCATAAATAATGCCCCAATAATACCACATAAGGCTACACTTCCTGCCCCATATGTCAGGAAGGATTCATTCATAAAAATGGCATCAAAGAGTAAAAAGAAGAACTTTATGAGATCAGAGTTTGACATCCTGCTTTTAGAGATCCATAAATGAAAGTGTCAGCAGTGGAATTAAAAGACCTGCTAAAGCAAAGAAACGGGAAACACAAGTGCTGTTAATGCCGTGTTATCTGAGGGTCGGACTGTCACTGATATAAAGAAATAACGTCTTTGACATTCAGTCAAACAGGATAATGTCGACATAATTATGAAGTTTAATTTATTTTTCAATCTCAAAATCTCTTCAGATTAATGAAATATACAGTCATTAGTGAAAAACTTCAGTTTGGATACCAGCTGTCTGACTGCACGACTCTACGACAGGTCTGGACCTCATAATTCAAAATATGGTGAATGTGACAAGTTCGAGTACAAGCATGAGGCCCAATGTTTTCCAGACCCTTTTGTATGGTTTCCTAAATTTTCAAGATGAATAGTGCTTCACCAAATTCATTCACAAATCCATTAATTTGGAAAGCCCATATGGCTTCAATTCAGGTGTAAAACAATGCACTAAGTGGTGTATATGTTAATGTATACATATAAATAGTAATTACAGAGAAAGAAAGAGTTTTTGTTCAAATAAGATTGTTCGTACTTTTACTGTTTCAAAACTGTAAATGTGAATCTCCATCATGTGTCATGTTGTTGTTGTGTGTACCTGGTTCTCCACCAGCATAGCGATATCAACAAACATATCATGGAGCTCTTTGATGCTGCTCTCCAGCCTCATGATGTCTTTGTGACGAGCTTCAATCTCATTCAGGGCCTGCTGGTTGATCTTAGAGTCTGTGATCTGCAGAGGGAGGGAGGGGGTGACGAGAAGGATGGAAGCAAAGACACACAAAATGAGATCAGCTGAAGAATGAGAACATGTCAATAATTGAATGAAAATATTCAGTTCAAGTCCATTTTAAATGATTTGTGTAGCCCCAAATCGTAACAGAAGTTATCTCAGGGCACCTCTCATACACTGAAAAAATAGATGAGACAACTAAAAATCTCAAGACAAGGCACTGCAATAGTTTTTTGAGTATTGAGCCAAACTCTTGAGTTTGAAACAAACTTAAAAAAGTTTTGCTGATAATCTACTTTTTGTCTTTAGATAAACTTGAATTAATTTGTTTTAATTGAAAATATAAACATTTTAACACTTTCACTTCACTGAATTTACTCAATATTTTTTTTACAATGTTTACAATGAGTTTCTAAAAATGAAAAGCTTTAAGTTTATCTAAAGGTAAAACGTTTTCAAAACTTTGAGTTGGGCTCTTAAAGTCTAAAATCTATTTCCGTCTGTTACCTTGAAATTTTGAGTTTTCAACTTTTTTGTTTTCAAAGTGTATAGAACACGTCTAAACTGTGCTCTTTATAATGCTAATTACAGAGTTAGTTCCCACCAAGAGCAAGCACTGAGGTGACAGTGACGAAGAAAAACTTCCTTTTAACAGGCAGAAACCTCAAGCAGAACCAGGCTCTATGGTGGCTGTTTGATTTCTGCAGAAAATAGGTGCCTTAATACTTCCCGCTGTAGTAAAATGACACCGTTCCTCACATGCTCAAACATCTGATGAAGCACAGTCTGATGAATACAAGCAAACAGCCTGCAATAAATACTACTTGTGTGGCTGATCATCTGTTTTTGATGATGCTGTGCAAGAGCTGCGTGAGAGCTGCTGGTTAAACCATATACTAAGTACCGTATGCACATGTCATGTATAGTGTACACTTTGCATTATCCAGCCCAACACCACAAATTACCACAGAGTAGAAGCTGCCTGTGTGACTGTGGGTGTGCTTACATCCACATATTTCATGTGTTTTAAAAAACTGAAAATACTGAAATTTCAATAAAAACAGGAAACATTCAAGAAAAAAAAGTTTTTACACTTTGCTAAGGTGGAAAAATTGGTGTATCGATAAAAGCAAAATGCAAAAAAAGGGAAAAGCTGCATGAATGTAGGATGTGGCTTATTCATGCACTGAGGCTTCCACTCCATCTGCACAGATCTGACAAAAACATCAGATCTGCATGGAGTAGGGATGATAACCATTAATTGATGATTGAATAATTCCTAATTATGAACTTCATCGACCGTGTAAAATTTAATCGATCTACTATCACATAAAGATATGAAATAATAACAGATTATTTTCATGAGCAGGCTCTGCATTTTATCTGATATACAAGTATGTGTATAAATATAGGTAGGATTTGTCCAGGCTGTTCATAAATGAATCAGGATGTCAAATACCATCAATGAACATTCTGGGTTGGTGAAATGTCCTGAGCACAGCAAACAATGAGAAAAAATAAGGAAAGGGCAGACTCTCTGCAGATACAGCCACCACCACACACATTCTAGTGGGTCATAAGTGATGACTGAAATGGATCATGTCAGATGAGTCTGTACATTGTACATTGTTTTCTTTAGTAGGATGTTGCATATGTATATTGTCTTTATATGTTTCATAATGCTGTCAGAGAATATGTGATATGTTCCTGTGGAAATAAAGCTTTGATAGAAGGGGAAAAAACACATTTGGTGTTTGGAATAAGCAAAATCTTAAGTGTTTTATTAATACTGATTAATTGATAAATCAACCATTAATTTTTAGCGATGACTGATTAAAGGAAGTGCTTACAATTTGGAACCCTCGTGTGGGGCAATGAGGCAACTGTAACCTTCCTCACATTAATACATAAAACTAACAGATATTCCAAAAATGATAGTTAATGATGAGTCAATGATGATGTCTTTGTTTTGTCTAACCAACAGTCCAACAGCCAAACACATTCCGTTTACTGTCATGTAAGACATTTAAATTATTAATTGATTATCAAAATAATTGCATGTTCATTTTCTTTAGATCAACTAATTGATTAATTGACTTGATTAATAATTTCAGCCTCAATGATTGTTTTCACCCTGTGAGTCTGGTGTGTGTGTCATGGCAAAATGTGTAACTGGAGACACTTATTGTAGCGGGAAGTACCACAAAGGAGAGTATTTCACCAGATTTTATCAATGTGATAGCGTCACAACCATGCAAGTTGTAGTCACAAAACTTGTGTAGTTGAGATCAGAATGAAGGCTGAGACTGAACACTGACACACTGTCAGTCTTACCCCGGCAGTGAAGACAGCTGAGTTGCCTCCCTCCAGCATCTCTTCCAGTTCCTCATCAGTCGTTGTTTTTCCCGCTGTGATGAAGAAAAAAGAGTTATATTAAAGTTCATGTAAAGCAACAATAAATGTGTTCAGACAAAATAATCACAATAAGATACTTTTTCAAAATCATTCAGCCCTAAGTTAGGCCATTTCACAAAAATAAAGACTGACTAACTGTAACCCAAAAAATTAGACACCTTACCCCCCAGGCTACCTCAGGCTTAAGACCTCTGTTACCATGGTAACAAAAAGTTCCACCAACTGATCGGTAGCACCCAACACACAAGACAAAAACATGGCTCATAATTTGTGGTTTGCTAACATTGCTAGGGAGAGACCAATGATTTCTTTGCATCTTGTTCAATATTTTCATATCTTGATGCTCCTCTCAGCAGTGGGATTAACACTGTTTACAACCACTACAATTTTTTTCCATATCAGATTTTTTTGTATTGGCACAGTAAGTAAGTAAGTAAGTAAAATGTTCTTGTAACTGTTGAGTTTTCTGTAAACGTAGCTGAGCGGTTGGATACAGTCACTCCGTTGGCCATTTTTTATTTTTATTTTTTGAAAAAGTCTTAATTTACCCAGAATTCATTGTGCTATAAACCTACTGAAGACAGTCAAGCAACTGCTTTGTGCAATAGATGAATTTGGATGTTTATCTGAAGTCTGTCTTCACTATCTGTTATATCTAAGCCATAATAATAATCTACTCACTGATCTCCAGCTGTCGGGCGATTCGTCCTTTGCTCTTATCTCTGAAGTCAACTTGAGCCTCATTGTATTTTGTCATCACCTCTACAAACTTCTTGGCCAGGATAGCATGCTGGGAGGAAATGAATAAGCAGACAGACTGTTAAATTGTTGACTTTAAAAAATGAGTAAATGTTTACTGGCAGTCACATAAAACATCTGTGGATTGGAATTTCCCGTGAATGTCATCTAAAAACAGTTTCTGCAGCTTACAGTAATGCAGTGCTTGTACAACTTTAACAGTTTGAGAATGCTGAGGGATAATATTGTGTTTGCATTTCAAATCATTGTAAATGTACTGAGTGTAAAAGCCTCTGCAACCACATTTAAATCATCAAGGGGCGCCAAAACTCTGAGGAAACCACTGAAACGACCATAATTTGAAAATATTTTGGACCTTTGTGTACCTCACATGCAAAATTCTCAGTTTAGCTCAAGTCTTCACATGGAGAAATGTTTTTGTTCTGATGTCTGTTTTCTTCAATGTTTACACACAACCAAAGAGAACATTTAGATCAGCCCTGGGCAAAATGCAGCTCAGGGGCTGGATGCAGCCCACTGAAAGGCTTCATGTAGCCCGCTAGGTCATCATGGAAATACCAAAAATTAAAAGTCTAGGAAAAATAGCCAACAGCATTTTGCTTACCATTAAACTGTTATCAAACCTTTATTCTGAAAGGGGTCAGTGCTGTGTTAATTGGTAATGATAATGAACTGTATCTTTTATATTAAACTGTAACTTTGTTCACTCAGTGCTGTACATCCATGTTGTTTATGTTGTTCTTCTTCTACTTTTACTGCTACTATCATTGCAGGCTGTATGCAGCCAGCATGGTTCACTGTAAAACATCAAGTTCTGGACACTGTCAATAAAATATTTGCCCACAATTCATCATGCCAATTCAGAAAGGCTGACCAACAGTAGAAGCGCCCTATATAGAACCCTTCTGAGCTTTAAGTCACTTCCAGGGGCGTAATAAAAACGTAGTCTTATAGACTGTTAGAGCTTCCAGATGCTAAATTAAATATGACACATGGCAGATAACACAACACATTTGATAGGTGAAGACTATATATGAGAAAGTAAATATTATGCACACAATACAGAGCCAGTTTACCAACAATCTAAGAACCCATTGGTCTAGTGACAATTTAGCCTCTGGCTTCCTGTATATCCAGCAGATATCTGGGCCAAAACTTCATCTTCTGTGCACCATTCATTTTTTACAGTCTAACGGATAACAGCAGCCATACATCACGTCCCTGTCTTGAGAACAACCAAGCACCCCCTTGTGGGTGGAAACAAGCACTGTAAAAGTGGCCAGTCAGTGTGTGTGTCTGTAGCAAACACTTGATCACAGGTTAGTTAATGATGTAACTGAGTAAATTATGTGTATGCAAGTGAATCAGAACAGTCTTAGAGTCTTAGTGATGGTGGAACTTAAGTTTGTGTGTGAAAAAATATGTCCCTACCATAAAACAGCTGCTTTTAGAACAGACTTTGGTTCAACAGTACCAAAACAGCAAAATAAAGACAAGTCAAGCAAAAATAGTCTTAACGATATAAAAAGTGATAGATGCATGAAATACATTGCCAGAAGATTCAATAAGGTAGTTGTATATGTCAGGTTTGTCCACTTTGATGGAGGCATACTGACAGGACTCTTATATCTTTATTATTTTCTGTGTAATGATGCCAGTCGTTGATTAGCAAAGACATAGCATAATTACCATGACTAGCCACA
This sequence comes from Lutjanus argentimaculatus, assembly GCA_034769285.1. NCBI lineage: Eukaryota > Metazoa > Chordata > Actinopteri > Lutjaniformes > Lutjanidae > Lutjanus > Lutjanus argentimaculatus. The sequence continues at coordinate 362,640 of JAWZSL010000087.1, forward strand.
GGATATGAGCTCCAAACAGCTAAACAGCGATAAGGTTGTCTTATTGTATGCATTTGATCTAGCAAAGACTTGGAATTTTCATATTGACCTCCAGTCAAATTAGAGTGGTTGTTTTCACACAAAAAGGTGTGGCTACAGGTGCTATAGATTCTACAGCCAAAGGGTATTGATTATGAATGTGGACATTATATACATGAGATGTATGTAATCTTATGTATTTACTAATTTATTTACTTGATTATTTATTTATTTATTTATCTATTTTTTTATATGATCTCTATTTATTTAGCTTATGATTTAATGGTAGTTCCATGGAATACAGTAAACAGACATAACTGAAGGAGTAGGAAGGGAAAGAAGAGGGAGAGAGGGAAGAAGGAAAAATACGTAAATATAATTTTTTTTTTTTTTTTTGGGTGAATGGAAAATGAACAAAATTAAGGGATAAGCTATGTAAATTCACATATCAGATATGACTTTGTTATATTTTGATTGTAACCCCCAAAACTGAAAGAAGAAAAAAACAATAAAATTTGGTCAAAAAAAAAAAAAAAAAAAATGGTGTGGCTACATGACACAGAGCAAAGTAACTGGATGGGAAGCTCCATCCATTAGCAACTGGGACATAACAATGTTGTTGAGTTGTAGGTTAATCTCTATAAACACACAGCTACATATAAATGCAGATATATTATTTAAAAAGCAAATTAAAAAGCTGAATCTACGTAAGAACATAGGTTGGGTGGTTCTGAGATTGCATTGCGGCCAATGTGTTCCACCTCTTTTGCTCTCCATACGAAACTGTTAATTTTGCATGAACCAAAGCCAGCTCAGATGTGATTGAGCCAATAATCAGAAATGCTTCTGATTACCAAAATCTTGCACCTAACTACAGATTCTGCATATCCATATGCAGATATCTATTTACGGACATTAGTTTCACAAATAAGCCAGTTTCTCCCGTTTGGTTTCGCTCATCCTCATATTTCTATATTCCTATTGTTTAATTTTAGGTTTACCAATGGAAATGAATTAAATAAGCTTGTTTATTTTCACAGAGGGCACCAGAGATCACGGTAAAAGAAACAAAGTGGTTTGCAGGTTTTGCTGTAGGTGTTTCTCAGCCTCCTCAAAAAATGTAAGAATGTGTAAACTTAAATAACTTATACATAGTAGAATTTTCCATCAAGTAAACTTAATTCGGTGTTGTTATTTAATATTTCCTCACCTGTGATTTGCGTATCCTGAGGTCAGCTGAAGCTCTCTCATCTGTATTTGACTCAAGCTGGCGCTCAATACCTGACACACAAACACACACAGACCAAAGACAGAGAACAACCAATACTGTGATTACTCTGAAAGAGACTGTCCACACATACTGAGAATGAGATGGCGTCAGATGCACAAATGCACAGCACTGGGCACATGTAAAAACAGCACAGGACACAACAGAAATATCAGATTTTTTTTAAACAACACTAGATTGTAATCAGGTGCTGTCCATGGTGCTGAAGTAGCAGACACATTTGTAATTGCACCTTTTTCTCTCAATCCTGCCCTTCTGTCAGTTTCATGTTAGACGGCAGACAGCCACACTCATTCAGTGATACCAGATTGGGTGGTTTTCCGCCCAGCTGGGCTGTGCTGGGTTGCACTGTGCAGGTTAAAATGGGTTTGGGTGGGTGGACACAATATAGGCTGGTTTACCATGAGCTGGGCTGGTTTTTAAATATGTTAAAAATTACATTATATTAAAAATGAATTCATAAATTGAAATAAATCTCTTCCTTATGTAAACACATTGGATCACTGACCATGACTTTGATATGAAATAATCTTTATTCATTCTGCTGAGAGATCTGCTGCTATCAAATCTGTACTTATATTATAATGGACACCTCTTGCAACATTACAGCATTATTTTTGGTTTGGCTTGTTGATAGAATGGGATTGTGTGTACTCTTCTTTCTCCCTTTCTTGCAATTTGGCAAACTCTCAAGGCTTGTTGCACTTGACCAAGTTAGATCAAACTCATTATTTTTCTTTTTCAAGTTGTCCCTTTATTTTTTCTTTATTTTTAAGGCAAAGGGTCAGAGAAGGATTTTTTTTTTTAGAGTTGCATTGTACAACATCCTATCTGCATTCTATCCCACTTGTGAACACTTACATTTCTGTTTTAATATCATGTTAGATTGAAAAATTGTTATGAACCACAACACTGTTGCTATTGTTTATGAATTAATTTGTAATGTTTATTATAGATAATATTTGGGCAGTTTTTCATCAGTTTGCACAGATCTTGAGCAATTATTGGGCAGGAAAACATCAAATCAATCTGGCAACACTGCACTCACTAGATCTATAATATTCTATAAATACTGAGTTCTATACTATATTGTAGTCTGTATACTCTCTAGATTAGAATCACCTTCATGATCAAAGTGACTGATAGTAACATGCGGTCACATCAGAGCGAGATGATCATAAAGACACACAACTGCCTGTAGTTTTCCTACAATATTTCTATAATACTTCTATGATTGTTGAACCCATTAAGAGCATTTCTAGTTTTAACTGGGAACTATTTTCTGTTAAAGGTAAATATATAAACAAACATGAAAGGAGTCAAAACAAAAACAAATGCTGACTCTTGAGTTTGTTTCTTGCGTTGTTGGCCGACTTCTTGATCTCATTGGTGAGGGCTTCAACATCATCCTGTGTTTCTGAAAGACAGTGATCGTGCAGATCATGAACAGCAAGGAGTGACGAAAGTAACAGGCTTGAAATGATTGGATATTAATGAATGTGTGTATCAGAGACACTCACTCTGGTCAGATGTGGGGGCGACAAGATGGTGGAGTAGAGTTTTTTTATTTCTGTGACGCTCTCATCAATCTTGTCAATGCTGGTACGGATATCTTCAATCTGAAAGACACACACACAGATTAGTCAACAGGAAATATTTTTTTCTTTTAGAAATGTGAGGAATCGACAGACAGACACAAATAGAATACCTGAGCAAAGAAATCATCCATAAAAGCCTCATTCTCCACAGGAACCACGATGTCATCTCCTCCAGCATCACTCTTCTGTTAAAGACACACACAAACAAATGAAAAAAAGGGGTCAATACTGAACTCGAGGGTGAAATAAAAAAGCCTAGATAGCTCAGAATATCTACAACACATTTACACTCCACTAGTTCCAATATCTTTAAAGCACTGGGTCTCAAACAGAGGACTGGGGACCCCCAGGGGTCCATGACACTCTGCCCAGGGGGTCCTTGTAAAGTAGGGTTAGTAGGGTTATTGTTAGTACTTTCCTTAATTGATCATTGGTATTATTAACGGTAAATTAATAAATTAATCGCTATTAAAAAAAAATTGCTTATATCAAACAATACCAAATTCATTCTTTTCTCCTCAATCAAAGCTTTATTTACATAGCAACATATTGCACATAGAGTTGAATCGATTTTTAATCAATCATTAAATTAATGACCAACTATTTTGATAATTGATTACTTGTTGTGAGTGCTTTTTTAATTAAACAAAATCAAAATTCTTTGATTTAAGCTTGTGAATAATGTGAATATTTTCTGGTTTCCTTAGTTCTCTCTGACAGTAAACAGAATATATTTGTGTTTAGGACAAAACAAGACATTTAAAGATGCCTACTTGGGTTTTGGAAAACAGTGATCAACATTTTTCACCATTTTCTCATCAACAGATTAATTCATGATGAAAATAATCACTAATTGCAGTCTTAATTATATAGCCCAGTGGTTTCTAAACTTTTTCTGGCATGCCCCAGAAGTGGAAAAAAGTTTGCAGCCCCCCACAATTATTATCAATCATTAACAATAAATGGGGATGGAACTGATAAAAAAAGAGTTCAAAAGTTGAATTAAGTGAAATAAAGGTTAGCAGGATAGAATCAGCAAACTGTTGTTTGTTCATTTCCCTTACATGGATCACACTCATTCATCTTTGTTGCACTCTTTATTTCTCTCCTAGTCTTCTGCGCCCACCCTGCAGTGGCTCCGCGCCCCCCATGGACGCCTGCCCCACCAGTTTAAATTCCTGTTTTTCAATTCATTTATTTATTTATTTATTATGATCGAGTAATTATTTTAAAGAGACCCACACATCTCAGTTCATCAGCAGCTACGTGCGTGCTGCTGTCACGTGACGTGAGGCCAACCACAGGTTAAATGAATGCGTAGCTCGCACGCGCTGCTGCCTTCTGCACACCTGAAACTAAACAGTCAATTAATCTTATTGAACTACTTAGCCGAGCTTCAAAATATGACGAGCTTTTATTGAATAATATGGAGGACGGGCTTTACTAATATAGGGCTGCCTATTTTTTAAAAATTTACAAATATTTGTAAAAAAAAACCCTCATAGAATATGGTTCAAAATACGCTCTTCTGTACTGTTTGTGTCCACTCTACTACTTAATATATTTTAAATATTCGGCTGTAACGTTTTAAAATAATAAATGCTGAATGTGGTTTATAGGCATTTGTTGAAACATTCCACTTGGGCTGGTAGTAAATTCGTACTCCAGGCTAGCAGCAGGTACATTATGGCCTGTGTTAACTGCACACAACTACTACTGAACTAACAGAACTGTTCCTACCTCCTTCAGCTGAGCCAGTCGGTCCTTCATCTTGAAGAGTTCTAAATAAATGAATTAAAAATAAAAAATAGATGTAAACAGACAACCTCTCAGGTGTTTTCTCTAGCCTACAACAGCTATTAAAATGGCCTCCAATTTATCCCGGTGGAGATGATTAGCATAGTTCCTTCAGAGAATCCAGGAGGTTTGACAGGAGGACGGTGATGGGAGCCAGAGGAAGAGCCGCACACATGAAGGTGAGTTAGAATAAGGAAGAAATCAAAACTATACATGAATAGAAGGTTGTTGGTTGTTTGGATGTTCCGCTCTGAGACAATGTTTGTGGTCAACCAAACCTGAAGTCCCACTAAGCCTCTATCCTCTAAGAACGGATTAGGACAACAGTTTCCAGGACGATAAACCTCTCCCCCCTCTTCAGTGAAACACTGAACATACAGCTTGTAGTCCGTGGAATACACATAGAAATGGACATAACTCAAAATGTTATCTAAAGTCTTATTACTTAACTGCATTGTATAATTTGTATTTGAATAAAATGGGAATGGTATTGTAAGAAACAAAACAAATGGGTTACAACAGTATTCCCAGCATGCTAGAATTTTCAGTAGGGGAGACCAGGGTTATTGACAACAGGGGTTGGTTCGTACACACCTATTTTCTGGTCGTTTTAAGGTCACAGAAACAAAAATGTAACATCATGTTTTCTTTATTGACTTGCACTCTACTATGTAAAAATATCTGAAAGTCGGGAACTTTGGTGAAGGTAACATTTTAGTTTTATAAAATCAAAAGTTTAAAAAATAAGGTCTGTGGACTGAGCATAGGCCTATTATAAAACTGTGTTACAAAGAGATATAGAAATATGAAATCAGCTGAGCGATGGTAGCTGGCCAACATAATTTCATCACAAAATGTTGAGAAAGGCATGTATTACAGGGGAGGCCAGGATTGGTTGGCACACTTCACTCTGCTGCATTTCTCTGACGTGAACAACATTTTTATGCAATTTTCAGAGGGAATGTGTGATTTTACTATAATTAATTGGATTTAATGACAAATGTTTTAACAATAGTTTTCTTGTTCATGAACTTGTAACTTAATATATATTTTGTTGGGGGATCCTGAGAGATAAACAACTATTTTGAAAGATTAAAAACAATGTTAATAATAATAAGAAGGCATACTTTATTAATCCCTGAGGGGAAATTACATTTTTTTTTCACTCTGTTGTAATTTTTGTACAGACATACACAGGCCCGAAATACACACACAATACAAAGAGCACCTATAGGCATGCATCTGAGAGAGGTGTCAGAGTGAGGGGGCTGCACACATACATATAGTCAGGCACCCCAAATGGATAGGGGTTTGTTGCCTTGTTCAAGGGCACCTCAGCAGTGCACCTCTTCAGCTACCAGTCTACACTCCGTACTTTGGTTCATGTGGGATTTGAACTGGCCACTCTTTGGTTCCCAAGCCAAGTCCTTACTGGTAGATAATTTTTTTTTTAAAGGTTTGTGATAAAAGTAATTAGACATAGCTACTGATGACTTGCTTAAAATATTGTTCGGTTTCAAAAAATCCTAATGTTCACGTTTTCTTTTTGTAGATTAAATTGTCTCTATTGGTTGCTTCATTTTCATTGCAAACCAACCATGAGATGGAGCTGGTTGGCACAAATGAATTGTTGAATGTCAACTAATATGGTGTTAAAATGTTACAAATACTTTATAAACTATCTGTGGGCAGACTATCCAACTGAAGTGTTACTGAATAGTCTAACATAAATTATTCCAGAGAAATATGTCAGGAAATCAAAAGTGTACCAACCAGCTCTGGTCCCCCCTATGTCATCCAACAAAAATAAAACAGGTAAAATTTCAGACATGAAAAGATGTAATCAGCAAAAAATCAGTCAAATTTGATTATTGTAATCAATCAATATACAGACAGTTTTTCACACCAACAAAAAATACTTAACTATGGTAATCAGGTCTGTGGGTTTATTCCAAAATAATACATTGTGTAGAATATTTCAATTATGTTTGTTATGTTAATAGTTACCATTTCATTTTAAGAGGACCACAAGACTCTCTAATGGCTGGTTATTTTGTTTTAGACCAAGTGAATGTAGTTTTAATTCAGTATTGTTCAGTCCTGACCAGCTGTATTAGAACTTTAGAATGTTTGTAAATCCATTGTGCTCACATTGCAGCACTTTATTTAAATTTAATTTTAAAGAGCCAGTATGTAGGATTTTGCAGCATCTAATGGTGAGCGTACAGACTGCAAACACCTCCCCTTACCCTCACCTTCCAAGTGTGTAGGAGAACCTACAGCGGCCCAGAAATCTGCAAAAAAACGTAAAATACTGTATCTAGAGTCAGTGTTAGTTTTGTCTGTTCTGGGCTTTCTGTAGAAAGAAACATGGTGGTGCAACACGGTGGACTCCATTTAAGAGGACCCGTGCCCTCTAGTTATAAAGGGCTCATTCTAAAGTAACAATAAAACAATGATTATTTTATAATACTTATTTTTAGGTAATTACACACTAATGAAGTCACACTATTTCTGCCATATTAATTTCTGCCTTATTCTGACAATAAATGTGCTAAATCTGGACCTTAAAGCACAGATGAAATCATACAGTGTCACTGACTTCTTGGAGCAAAACAATCTTTGTTTATCTGTTCAGGGACTTTGACATGAGAGAAGTTTGTGAACCGCAGTGTTAACAGAGTCTACACAGTGCAGAGTTGAGTATACTGGGAAACTCTGCAAATATGTCAGGAAGAAGAAAACTGAGGGTTTGCTTCACTTTCACAAGTTTTTTTACATTTTATTTGAATGTAACAAAAGTGTGACATAAAAGCTAAGAATATGACAAAAACAACAGGGAGAAAATGAGAGAGAGAAAGGACAAAAGAACATGTTCATACCAAAAAACATGTTCATATCAACACAAAACACTTGTGATGTGTAAAGTTAACTATGGAGTTCTTGATATGAAAAATAAGGATGTGTTTTCAAGAAAGACTTGACAGTGACGTTACGTCCTGCATCACACACAGTGTTGTGTGCCTGATGTACGTTCTTGTCAGCTTGCTTTGGGTCATCTTGTCACTTTCTTAATAAGCTAGCAAAACCGTAAACTGAAAAGTTGTCTATTACGTAATCTTTGCCTTAACCTAAAGATTAAACATTAAGGAGACCTCACGACTTACTGTAACTCCATAAAGAGAGGATTTTTTTCTTTGGCTTTTCATGATCATCAGTTTACAAAGATACTCTTAGATTTTGGCTCATTTTACTGCTGACAAGGCTGCAAATACCAGCCTACAGATCCATACAGATTTTAAAATGACTTTTACCTGATTGTGGATAAATTCTTGAATTGATTATCATAATGTTATACTGGAAAATCAGGGGCTTAGTGTTAAATAGAGTAATACGGTACTTGTTTTCCCCCTTTGATTGATGGAGTTTATCTGAAGGTGAGTAAAATCTCAGCAACATTTCAGATGGAGAATAACGTACAGAGAGCAGGTCATTATTGCAAAAACAAGGCCGACAGGGTGATGCAGGTCTTGACTCACCCTGAAGGGGTTCATTTGACAATAATGACACTAATAATTACTTTTTTCCTCATAGCTGTCTTTAAATTCAGAAATCTTGTGTTTAGAGTGCATGCAGAAATGAAAACTCACCTGGTAGAGAATGCTTTTAGTATTATTTAGAACATGGAGTAGCGGTGCACTTCAGTTTCTTGTGGTCTAAATGATTATTACAACAAACACTAAAAATGATCTGATCCAAATGATCTTGACAAAAAAAAATCTACTGCAAAAAAGGAACTTATAAAGATTATGCTGGCAAACCCTTTTTCCACCTGTTCTTAAATCATAACACAGGAGAGAAAACAATTTTGATCAGAATTAGAAAATGGATCACAAGAATTTTATTTTTCTGACCTGCCTCTCAGGGCTTCCACAATAAGGAGGGCATTGTAAGACAATAATAAAACAAGCTAAGCTGTACTACGTGACTAAAGGAGAAGGGCGAAAAAATCAGCTCCAGAGGGGGTCACAAGGTTCAGCCCTGACTTTCTTTCTTTCTTTTTTTTTTTTTTTTTAATCACTTCTTAGGCTCAACACTTGTCACTGTCCTGGCCATCCCTAGACTCAAAGACTCAAAAGCTGTTTTTTTTCCTGCCTCTCTTCAACCTATCTTTCATTTCTTTCCCCTGTTGGAAAAGCCCAGGGCCGTCTGACTCTCCCCTTCTGACTTTACATTCACAATTCTGACTTTAAATTTTTCTCGTGATCCTAATCCTTTTACGTCAGTTACAGGTTATATGACATCACTATGTTTTCCGATGTATCCTGAAGGCAGCACTTCTTCGCCGGTCCTCCAATCACTCCCTCTCCAGTCTGAGAGGTTTGGCTGGGTGCAGCTGTGTGTGACTGACATAGTAACCTATAACTGTCTCATGAGCTCTGCATAGAAGGACTATCTGCACATGAAGGTAAGCGAGACAGACTAATGGCTACTTGCCTACACATTTATTAACGAAGAGGCTGCGGTTTTGAAACACGCTGAATTCGACAGTACAGGACACGTTGTCCCTAAACGGCCATCATCATGAACCAGCTGAACTCTTAACGTGAGGCATTCCAATGGCCACACATGATCGCAGAGCGGAGACGCCCTCTTGCCGACTGCTCTGTCTGCTGTTGTCTGTCGTCAGGGAAATGCTCTGCTCTTCATTCTCTACGCTCAACACGAGCTCTCAAAAAGCCTGAAAGTCTAGGGAGTTTGTTAAATGCGGTTTCAGCTCGTATTAAAGGTGCACTGAGCTTTTTTTTCTCCCTCTCGTGCAGCGCGCGCTCAGACTTGACAGTGTTGTGTTTAATGGTGGTCTCACTGTTCTGTTTTTTTTAACGATGAATGCGGCCACACCTCTCCGCGGTGCACACAGCAGCACCGTGTTGCTTTGTAATAAGCGTTTGATACTGCGCATAACACTAAAGTAAAGGTGGGAGAAACAATTATGGCGCCCCGGTCCTTTGTTTTATTCATGTTTGTCTTACATTTATCTCACAGGGAGGGGACACAGTACGCCCTCCGCCCAGGGCCGGGGCCTGTGAGGCTTTCAAGTGCTGTCGAGGATATCGAAGATGTCAGGGGTGGGGGGGTGGGGGCTCCTTCTAACACAGAAACTGAAGAAAGACAGAATTTTTACCTTTTCACCAGCCAATTTTAAGTTTTAAAGAAAGTCATTTTAATTGCTACTCAGATAACGCTGTCACAATATCACATTTTCATCAATTATCAATTATCATGGTCCGAAGAATTCACAATAAAGATAGTATCATGATATCTTTAGAAATTTTGAAAAAAAAAAAAAATCTATCAGTCAAATTATGTCTTAACTTTGTGTGTGTTTTTATCTCTTTTTTTGGCAAACAAATTCCAGTCAAAATATGAGTGTAGAGAGGTGGTGACAGGGTTAATAGGTTAATAGGTTTTTTGTTTTTCCACTTGCCCAGTCGGGCACATGGGGCAGATATCTACTTGCTCAAAGTCAATTTTTACTTGCCCCTATACAAATTGTTTTGTTTATTAGAGGTTATCAAAAAGAGCAAAGACTAAAGTTAATTGTCATGTTTGATCTAGGACTACAGCATCTTGAAAGTGTGAAAAAGTTTAAGGTGATGTCTTTAAATGTCTTTTTTTGTCAGTTTAAAACCAAAGATATTCAGTTTAATATGATAAATAATGGAGAAAAGCAGGAAATCTCCATTTTTTGGGGTCTGAAAACAGCATTTTTACATTAAAAATGTCTTAGGCCTAAATGATTGGAGAACAAAGTATGTTTAAGAGGCGCTAAGTTATTTAGATATTATCACATGTGTATTATTAACATGTAGAGCTGCAATGATTAATCAAATAATCAATTATTAATTAATTATTAAATTAGTCCTCTGGTGATTAAATTTTCACCAAAAATAGGAATTATTGTTGGTATTAGTAATTGTTAAAGTTTTTTTTTGTAGGAAATGATTTGTCCCAATTCTCAAGAATGGCTGAAATAAATATGACACCTGTCCAAACTTCCTGCTACAAATCAGTCTGTAGTTTTTGCATCATAAATATCAAGGCTGATAAATTATCATCCAATGTTGCCTGTTAGAGCTATATCAGTCTATATTAATATTGGCATAGCTTGATATCAGACTAAATTGTCAACTCATTTCAATTCATTTCTATAATCAGACAAACAGCCAACTCAGTGCAGTGGGGAATGGGAGACCCAGGCTAGTATCAGCATTTATAGGCTGATAAATATCGGCTATAATAATATCTGATTTGACAGACTGTCAAAGCATTTAGTTTGAATTCTTAGGAAAAATTCTCTATAAAAGCCAACTTTTTTTGGATGAACTTGACTACAAAAACTAGCTAAGAACATTTAAAGAGTGGAATCCATTCTTTGTTTTTGTTGTCATAGTGATGTTAGACTTGGTTTGGTCAAAGCTATGAGATATTAAATTATCCACCTTCTACACGTGAGCCTTTCCTACCCTCAGGTCTGCATAAACTACAGGCTATATCAGCTTCATTTTAAAATACAAAACTGTGAAATTATTCGTTATCTTATCTGCATCAGCCATGAGAAGCAGGTAATTATCAGGTACTGTATTGTCTGAAAAAAAAAAAATTGTGCATCCCTACAGGATAGCACAATATGACACATTAAAAGGCTGACTGTGATGTGGATGACATGTCACTGAGCTCTCCTAAATTAAGAGCCAGCAGTCCCTCAGAATAGAAAGGCAGCAGGCGAAGCAGCTAAACACAGACAGGTGCAGACTGAGTTCACACAGCCTCAGCGGAATGATGGAAAAGATGTCAAGTCCTCTTTCTAATGACAGGTAGCTCATTAGTTTGATAAAAGTCTTACTTTTAGAATATAAATGTGAGTGTTTGTAGTTTTTGTAACAGTTTGCAGAGTGAGGAGATAGCTGTTTGGAAAGTTGAACACTCCTTCATCTTCGTCTTTACTCTTCTTTTTGTTTTTTTGTTCTGAATTCAATCTGCTACAATCTTTTCTGGCTGAAACAAATGTACCTCACATCTAGAACAGCGATTATCTGATAAGATCCTAATTTGGATAACTATATTTTACTGTTCTGTATTTTAAAACACAGCTGTATTTCGTTAGCCTCATAGCATAATTGCCTAAAGTCATATTTTGGCCAAATTGTGATATCTGTCTAACTCTACTCTCCTAACACTGCTGATTCAACAATCGTTGTCGTATCTTCTTTTTTCTTTTCTTTTTTTTTTTTTTTTTTTTTTGCACACTTGTTCTCACATCTGGTCAAATTTACTATTTCAGTATAAATAAAAAGTAGGCTTACCTTTATGTTAGTATTTATGATTTAGATTTTTTCTTTTGTACTATTGTTTGTACCTTGTGGTGTATCTATTAGTGGTGCATTAAGGTTTTCCATACCCGCTGCACCCACACAAACTGTTAGTAGAGCCAATATGTACTGCCTGACACACAAAAATATGCACCCATTGTGTCTGTCAATGACCCAACTTGACCGGCAAAATGCCAACTTTATCTATTATAGTAGAACCATTGTTAGGACTGAGTGCCGCGGCGTTGTTCAGGGGACTGGTCCTGATGCTGGGAGCAGCTAGAAGCTGTCAGAATGTTCCCTCTCTCTCCCACACACACTAGTGGAAAGAGAAGAACAAGAAGAAATTTATTTGTCAAGTGCTTTTCACAAACATGAGTGAGTGCTTTAGAAAAGCATAAAACACAATACATAATGAAAAAGACACAAAGTACAATAAGGATGCACAATAAGTACATCTGCTGCATACAGGCTACCCAAATGCCTGTCTAAAAAGCTATGTCTTTAGCTGACTTTTAAGGAGAATCAGATGTAATGGTTTGGGCAGAGCATTAGTTTAGGTTCTACAGCCTCAAAAGCTTGAGCACCGTGGGTCTTAAAAGCTCACCCAAAAATGAAAATTCAGTCATTATCTACTCACCCTCATGTCGACTGGGGGTCGGGTTTAGGTTTTTTAGTCCACAAAACGCTGCTCAAGATTCAGAGGAAAACAGCATCACAGAATCTCCTGAACAATTGAAGTGAATGGTGACCCGTTTTCAAACGTTTAAAAAACAAAACAAAACAAAAAAAACAAACATAAAATGTATGCCAGTATGGAGGCATTGTGTTTTTTTTCAGTTGTTTTTTCCATTTGAAAACTGGTTTTGTTGTGTGGACTAAAAAACTAAACCTGACCTTCAATCAGCACAAGGGTGATGATGAATGATGATGAATGAATTTTCATTTCTGGGTGGTGTATCCGTTTAAAGCGTGTACGTGGGACAGACAACAAATTTTGTTTAATAGACCTGAGAGGGTGAGCTGATGACAAAGGTTGGAGTAGAACTAGGATAGCTGATCAATGATGCTAACACAGAGCACAAAACACAGACTTTTGTAATGACATGGGAGGGTTCATAATTAACGATGGCTTGTGGCCACAAAAGTGACTCTGTGGCCACTTATATTCCATGTAGGTGGCTCCATGTGGCTACCAAGTTTTACCTCATACTGCAAGCCTTCAGGCTTAAATCTGATTTTAACTGACCTGGTGGCACGCATTAAGAATAATTATAATAATAATAAGAAAAAAATAAATAATTTTTTGCTTATGTAGGTCATATAGAGGCATCAGTATTAAATAGAGACAGTTTCATAAACAGTCTCCTTGTAATGGTAGGAGGAGCTGTAAGATCATTTATTTTAACCAGAAACAGCTGTTTTATTGCTCTCACCAAAAACACCAGGCTCTACACACACACACACACACACACACACACACGTGTCTTAGTGAGTCTTTCCACTGCTCCAACAATCACCAACTCTGGTTGGGTCAAAATAAACCCTTAGGCCTAATTCACAGAGTTAGATGCAAAAATATTGGGAGAGGAGTGAGAGACAGGTTGTACATCAGAGAGGCAGCGGTGAGAGACAGCATCTTTTGTTGTCACAATTTGTCACATAGACACAAAAAAAACATGGGAAAACTTACCTTAAATACCAAAGTTAATTGGGGCTGAAAGTAACTATTATTTTCATAGTTGAGTTTTTTGCCTGAAAATGTCAGAAAATAGACTATTGATATCATCCACTAGAAAGTAGGGGTGTCGAAATTAATCGTTTTTAAGATGCATCACGATGTGGTCGTGGGCGATTCTGCACCGATGCAGTGACCGAACATAATCAATTATAGTGTAGAGACGTTCCGTTTTGATTTTCTGGCCGTGGCTGGACAACAAAGTTCTAAAATTCTAAATAACTTCCTGGTAGCAACCAGCACCGTAGCAACGTTGTATTGAATTGTGGGAGAATGGGGCAAGCGCAATATGGCGGAGGGAGGTGAAAATCAGGAGCAAGCAATTAAAAAACACACCTAGTATTTTAAAAGCAGACCTCTGGGCACATTTCAGATTTTATGAACTTGCTGAGAAGCAGGAACTGGACAAGATACACTGTGTGTTCAGTCTGTCACACAAAAAATCAAACACCTTGAGAATACTACTTACTTGAGAAACCACGTTAGCTGTTTTCACTCTGAGAAGCTAACGCCTGACACCGTTAAGAAAACAGCAGACCCGCGCAGCTAAGAATTTATGAGACACTGTCAACTGCCATCCAACTCTGAGAAAGGGAAGAGAATCACCCAGTCTTTCCCTGTTGATTAAACACAAGATTTAATTTATACTAGTCGACTAGTCTGTCAGTAAGAAAATACTCAGAAAGCAGTTAAAGGCCATGTAAAGGGAATCAGACATTTTCTTCTAAACACATTATATAGGTCATAAGTGTTTTGCTCAAAACGTGTAAAAAGCCTCCTAACTATTTAGAATTGAATTGTGGAGCTAGACTTCAAATTGTGTTCCAAGATTGCTGCGTTCAGGATTTTGTGGGCGGCTCTGAAATGGAAGTCGTGCTGTGTATCACAGCTTCCATTAGCATAAACCCGCCCCTGCTGCTCCAGCGATATAAAAACGTACAGCGCAGTATCCTCGGCGGTTCTCCTGCTCGCTCGCGAGTCACATATAGCGCTGATGATAGTTTGCTGCTAGCTATCTAACCAGTTATGCCTCATCACCACATGCATGCGTGTTCCCTGGATGCCACAATGTGCAGGGTAGCAGCTTGGTGACTTTATTTAAGGGGCCTTCACATGATAAGAAATTTATCCCGGACTCACCATGAGGTAGAGCACAGAGAGGCAAAGCACAGCACCACAACTGCTACGATCTACGTCTGCCTGATATACAAACAGCTAACTAACATTAGCTCTGGAAGTATAAACTATATGATTCACAAATTTTATGACCCAACCTGACTGTTCACATTTCGCCATGCATTACGTTCACTGGCGAGATCATAGTCTGCTTTTAATGTTGTGTTATAGAGTTTGGGGAACCCTGAAATGCTTTTCTTCGGTCATGTCTGGAAGGGAACCCTTGATTTGTGAAATTCTCACGAGATTGTTGTATGTTGTTCCTTCATTATGATGTTAAAATGATCACTCTTGCGAGATCTTCTGTGGGTCTGGGGTTCCCTTCAAGACTCAACCATCAGTCACTGTCTGCTCTGCTTGTGTCACTTCGACATATCTGTGGTCTCATCATTATGTTACGTTATTATGTGCACACCAAAGAGAGTAAAAGTTGCCTTGTGGCTCAAACGAGTAGGGCTTGGTCAGTCCGATGAGGCTGCCAGCGTTAGCGACCATTGTCTCCTCCTTGTACAAGACACGGAGGCGGGAAACCTCCTGTGCGTGGGCGTGGTTTCAGCGCCTCCAGCGGACACGCCCCCAGCATCTCATGGCAGAGAAAACTGATCATTTTTTCATTATTTTGAGTAGACTTGCACCGATTACGATTTTTTGGGCCGATCCCGATTTCCGACTTGCAGAGTGCTTGGACAGCCGATAACGATTTTGGCCGATTCCAATTTCATTTTTTCCAAACCACTTTACAGCACACAAGATATTGCAAAATTTTCTAACTTTCCCTTATTTGTTAACCAAGATACAACCAGCTTTTCAATAATCATGTCTTTGCTAAAACACACTCTACATTAATAAATAATATATAACTTTTTGTCCACTATATCATCATCATATCATAGCATGTGCTATATTATTTTAAGATTTTATTTTCATTTGGGGTAGTGTGGTGTTTTCTGGCTCCTATTTGCTACTGGCTGAGTACACAGGGTGCTTTTATTAATTGGTTAACAATCACAAATCGCCATGAATTCAAGCATGTCTGATTATGAATGCACTTAACAGGGCCGGCCCAAGCCTCCATGGGGCCCTAAGCAAAATTTGATTTTGGGGCCCTCTATTTCAGCCAATATTGATTGTTGATCATTCACACACCTACAATGAACTCAATGCAGCTCTGGCAGTGTTGTTTACATCCTATTGACGGCCTGACATGTCTTTACACATGTATGTGTTACACGTTGAAATGATGCTGTTGCTGTATCTCCAAAGGTAAAATAATCAGAAACATAAGTAATACCAATGCAATAATAATACGAATAATATCAATTAATGAATGATGAATCATGTCCAGGGTGCCCCATATGGTTTTTAATCTCAAAGGGTAGCACATCCAGCTACAAGAGTGGCCTGGGGTTGATTTACACAATATTCCAAGTGATAAAGCACAAAGTGAGATATATCATCTAGTCTTACTGAAAGTAACAAAAATAAACAGGTAGACAATGTTCTTACTGTAAATGTGTCATCTGGTTAATTATTTTTGGTTTCAAAAAAGTGCAACAGCAATGTGCAACAATAAGTTGTCGTGCAAGAACAACAAAAACGTGCAACAACAAAAAACACTTAGATATATAAAAATAATAACAAATTCAATTGTACAAAAACAGACAGAATTAAATAAAATAAAAATAAATACCACGCAAATACTTAATGATATAAATGAACAGAGTTACCTGAAACAAGGTAACACAAATGGTTTAAAAAACAAATATAAAGTTGAATAATTAGGTCTTAAAACTTTGTAAATGTATGTAACTGTGGAAAAGTTTTAGCAAAAAAAAATCTAAATAAACTGCCTTATTCCTCACATTTAACTTCTTTCTTTATGTTACCCTGTTCTTCCTCAATATTCCACCCACTCCTAAAACCTGTGCTTCCTGGCTTTTCTAGAGGCAAAGTCACTTATGATATCACTGTAAGAAATCTGATGGCCAACTTTGTTGTTAATACTAATCACTGCCAGTCCACTCAGTCTTTCTTGTGCCATGGAAGATCTCAAGTAGTTCTTTATCAATTTGAGCTTGGAAAAGCTCCGCTCTGCAGATGCAACCGTCACAGGGAGAGTGCAGGCTATCCGTAGAGCTACCCAAAGATTTGGGTACAACTCACAGATCTCATTTTGAGAGAGGTAAGTGAGCAGTTCAAATGGGGTCATCTGTGCTTTAGGGAGTTCTGGAAGGTTCTCCATCTCTGTAACCAGTGCACTCCCATCAATATCAGATTGTTCTCCAAAGGTGAGTTTGTCGCTGAGAAGTTTACACTGGTCCTTCTTCGTCTGTGCATCAAGCTGACCAAAGTTGAAAAGCACTCCAAAAAGGCTTCTGACCTCACCTAGGGACTGAAAGCGGTCCTCCAAAGACTGGATGGTACAGTCTACCACAGCATTAAAAAAGGATACTTCCAGCCTCTTCATCGCATCAGATTGTGGCTCATCAGGCATCTCATAGGCAAAGTGCCTTTTTGTGGTTCGCAACCTCTTCTGTTTCAGCACGGCTTCGTGTTCATTTGTTCACATGTCTCTTTTGCTGAGGTCTGTGCATCTTTAAAACCAGTTGCTCTGTAACTGATTAAATTTTCTCTGTTTTTCTGAATGAGACCCACTGCAACATCTAGCTGCATGTTGACTGACTGGAGTAGTTTGCTTGTGGTGTTAATCTGGGAGAGAATGTCATACCAAACCACACAGCAAATTTGAAATCTGAATGACGCGATTTCTTCGGCAAGCGAGTGGGTCTCAACTTTTACTGTGGGGTCAGTAGCTTTCTCCCTGACCTCTAGCAAAGCTTCTCTCACTTTGTCTGCTTGGTAGCGTAATGGTTCTATGCTGTTAACCCGGCTTTCCCACCGTGTTTCACTCCAAGACTTGAGTGTGATGTTCACATGCTTCTTCAAGATGGTCCACCTTTGAGGGGAACCTGAGAAAAGTTTGTAGATTTTTTCCACATTTCCAAAAAAGCAAGTGGCATCCATGGACACTTTAGCAGCATCAGAAACTACTAGATTTAGGCTATGTGCTCCACAAGGCACATAAAAAGCACGTGGATTTTTTTTTGAAAGCCTTGCCTGCACGCCTTTATTTGCACGCCTTTATTTGCACCGTTGTCATACGATTGTCCCCTACAGTCCTCAAAGGGGATGTTCAGCTCTTCAAGTTTCTGAAGAATCAGTGCAGACAAGCCTTGACCAGTGGATTCCGGAGCTATAAGAAACCCCAAGAAGTGCTCCTTGATCTCTGGTGTTTTCGCAAGATTCACTGTGCGCACAACAACAGACATTTGTTCTTGATGACTTACATCTAGGGTGCAATCCAGTATTATGGCATAGTATTTTGAATCTTTGATTTCTGACACCATCGTGTCAAGTATTTTATCACTTACACAGGCTATCAACTCATTTTGAATCGTTTTACCCAGGTATGTGATGTGCTCTGCTCCACTGTCATGCGTCTCACATGATCTCTCAACACAGGATCAAATTTAGCTGCAGTTCAACTTCTTTGAGAAAGTTCCCATTGTTGGCCTTGTGCAATGTGTCAGAAGATCCCCTCAGAGCCAGGTTCCTTTCTGCCAGTGACTGGATAATACTGACTAAGCGTGTGAGAACATCTCTCCAGTCGATTTTTTTCTGCCTCAAGGAGGCCCATTTCTGTTTCATCAATGGTTTTTCCCTTGGAAAGATGCAAGCTAAATTCCTTCCATTTCACCATGTTACTACAATGATCTTCAGAATTTTCATGCTGTTTGAGGAGTGCGCCTATGTTGACCCAATCCCGCTGTCCATCGGTTGCCAGTTTTAAGGACTTCTTGGAAAATAGTTTGCAGCAAAAGCAGTAGACTGCATCTTTACTTCTTGAATAAGTCAGCCAGCTACGCTTCACTTTTTCCCCATTGACTAATTGTCTGTGGGTATAATGATAATGGAAACTTCGGCCATCATACCTTTTGGGGAATGAAAAGTTCTCCTTAATAGGCAGTGGCCCTCTTGATCACCTGCTCAGTCCTGTCTAAATCTGAGAGAAAAGAAGGTCACTCAGCTGGGTCAACTGGTGGAGCTGATGATGATCCGTGGTGAGAAGTGGACGTTGTGGTGGAGGTTGCTGAGGAAGTGAACAAAGAAAAACAATGACTAAAAAAGAAGGACCAATAAGGACATTAAATTACAGTTTTGGACATAATTATTAATCTCAGAATGTTCTGCAGTACAATGAGCAATTAATTTACCAGGTAGATCAGCTGTGGTTGCAGTCATGGAGGGGACAGTGGGCACACAGGATGGGGGTGCGAGCTCTGCAGAGGATGGAGATGGACCTAAGAAGAAAAAACAACAACAACAAGCTTGCCATGTTAGATGTCATATACACTTGAAAATGATGTTGCTTACTTAAAAAAAATTAAAACTTAATGAGATCATTTAGACAGACAGACAGACAGACATGAAGATAGAAGATAGATAGATAGATAGATACCTTTATTTATCCCGAAGGAAAAAACATTGTAAATGGTGTTTTGCTGTTAATTTACCAGGTAGATCAACTGTGGTTGCAGTCACCGAGGGGACAGTGGGCACACAGGATGGGGGTGCGAGCTCTGCAGAAGATGGAGATGGACCTAAGAAGAAAAAACAACAACAACAAAAGCTAGCCATGTACATACATATATACACACATATTAATGAGATACTTTGACTAAATTAATTTCCCTTTGGGTGTAATTCTTACATTTTTTACACAATTAAATATACTGTATGGTGACAGTCTTTCCCTCACCTGATGGATTGCCCACAGTTGAGCCTGAGGATGTGGACTGGCACTGGGCTGATTCTGTGCCTCCAAAGTACTTTAACAGTGCTCCTGCGAAGTTTCACATAACTTATGAGTTAATGTAAAAATAATATGTTCATTTATTCACATAAATTACCATGCTCTGCAGCAGCAAGCAGTTTTTTAAAACATATGTCAAACTATAACTAGTAGCCTAATGCAGTGGTTCTCAACCTTTTTGAGTCACGACCCCCAATTTAACATGCACTGTTGTCCGCGCAAAGGTCGCTACATCCCATCATATTGCTGTTAAAATGTAAACAAATAACGCAAACTTTATTTTTCTTTTTAATGAAATAAAACGATAACCAGCGCGTGCTAATTAGGAAGCCTTAACAAAACATACTGGTGAGAAAAACAGCCCATAATTTTAAACTATCTATGTTGCTGAAAGCTTAAACATGAAAAGAACAACTACACTTTTTTTTTTCTCTCCCCCGCTCCGCTCGAGCGCGGCTGAACCCGGCTTGAGCCCACTTCACGGCGCGAGCCTGCTGCAGCCACTGCTCCTGCTGACAGCAGACTGGGGGAGAAAAAAAAACATTTCTTTGCTCTGATCATGTATGAATGAGAAGGACAGACATGAGACTTGGACTGGTTCGTTGTTGTTGTTTTGGTGTGCGGACGACAGCAACTGGTTTTTAGTAATAAAATGCCTGTTTGAGACCAACCGCTCTTCGTCCTTCTAACGTCCGGTCGGAAGCTACATTAATTTTGCATCCCGCGACCCCAAGGTTGAGAATGGCTGGCCTTATGCAAAATCATATTGCTAGCAAATGGTGATGTTAATGTTTGCTATCAAACATTAGCAAAAACTTTGTTTTGAAGAAAAAAACAAAACAAAACAAAACAAAAAAAACAAAATATATAGGGCCAACCCCGAGAAACAACTCAATCAAAGTTAAAGCTACACAAATACAAACATGTTAGTATGATTTAAGTTACTGTTAAAAGATACATTTCTCTCATTTTTAACTAGCTAGCTAATTTACTATTAACGGCTAGACTACACAAATCTCTTTGATAAACATTAGCCTACCAAGCAAGCCATGATGCAAACATACCTTTATCTCTGCATTTTTTCTCCTCTTCCTCTTTCTCCCTTTTTCTTTTCTCTGCCCCTGAAGGATATGTCCTTTTTTGCGACATTGTTTCACCTAACCACCTGTGTTTTGGATGCGCAGTGTGTACTGCATGTCGGGAGCCAGCCGTTACACTTTTTTTTTTTTCTTGGCAGGAGGCACCGGTGCAGAAGCTTTAGCTACAGAGGCAGTAAGAATCACTAGGTCTACATCAGCAGCAGCACTCTGTTGAAATTGTGCTTTTGTACAATATATCGTTGATCATATATAAATCACCATTTATACACGGAAAAAATAAAAAATAAATTACATTTATTTATTTATTTATTTATTTATTTTTGATTGCTCTTGGGGGCCCTCTAGTGGTCCTGGGGCCCTAAGCCAGCGCTTAGTTTGCTTATGCTTTGGGCCGGCTCTGGCACTTAATACAATAACTTTTGACTCTACCATCTTAATGAGACACATAACACGCTGTCTGCCACCAGCTTTGTATGGAAATACTTCAAAATATTGAACAATGAAGATGCAAACTGTGCGCTGCGCTGGATGGATAAAATCCGCTGGACTTATGTTTGCTGCAACTTTTAGAATCTCAGATAAAATTCCAGGTGAAGCTCGAAGATTCAAGATCACTGGATTTATACTTTATCCAAAACACATCGGGGTGAAATACTGCATGTGATGGATTTACCATCAGCAGCTGGTTGTAGCAAAAAGCGCCCCTCACTAAAGAAAGACACCAACATCTCCACGGAATGCATACAAAGCCCCAGATCAAGTGAGTGAGAGTTTTTTTTAAAGAGTTTTGTTTTTTAACTTTCAGTGATAGTTAACTTTATTAAGTCTACGATGTTGAACATCGCAGTGCGCACGGTGCGAGCCGTCTGCTCCGCTCAGCAGCAGCCTGTGAATGTGAGCGAAATCTGGAACCTGTTTCAGCTCAATATCATGACTTTGAAAACACCAACTGACTTTTTTTTGATGAATTTCGTTAGATTAAAATATGTAGAACTGTAAAATATCACTTCCATGTGGTTATTCAGTCAGACAATAACAGATCACAGGCTGAACTTGGCATTTCATCCTCCCGGTCAAGTTGCATGCAGCCTGCACAGTTTATTTAATGTTTATAATCATGTTGATTAATATTGAAATGGGCGTTCTTCTTCCTCAACAACAATTATTAATACCAGCAGAAAATACACTGGAGTGGTCAGGTTGAGAACCTACATGCATCGGGATAGAGCACCTCTGTTTCCAGGATAGAAAATGTAATTTTCGGGAAAATATTAATCCCTACGCCCCCAAAAGGCTATTTATGGGCTCTGTCAAACTATGAAGTACGAAACTGTGCAAAAATAACTACAGAAAATAACAGTAAAACAGTACCGAACAAACAAACAAATGAACAAAGTCTGGATCAGCACCTTGGAAAGCGCCGCGGCATCAGCGCCTTGAGAGAGCGCAGCGGTACCAAACACCTGGGGCAAAGCATGTTATAGCCTGCTATAAATGTAATCATTAATTGTCGCATACTGAGCACTACTGAAAACAACATGCAGAATACAGTGTATACTGGTGTCGTACGCAGTAAGCAGTATATATGTGGTTTCAAATACAGCCAAAGTTTCATAAGTGGGCCATAGTTTGGACACCTCTGGATTAGTCATACCAAATGTTTTCGGTGTTGTTCCTACACGCCCTATTTTAGCCTCGCAGGTGTTGCATACTGCAAACTTGTGATCCTCCTCACACACTTTAAAAAATTTCCATACGGCCAACATGGTGTAGGTCGCCAAAGCTGTGAGTTGCACATGTGCGTGTTTGTGCGCTGCTGATGTTATTGACCTTGGGCAGGCTGACATAAGGGCTGACGTATCCTGCGAGGCATTGTGAGGGTTCAAGGACTGCTCATGCTTTGCAACGCGTTAGCATATAACCGAAAAGAAGAGGCAATGTGTTTGCTTAGTGTGTTTTTTGTTTGTTTGTTTGTTTGTTTGTTTTTTTTGTTTGTTTTTTTTTGCTGCTGCAGCGCGGTGGAAATTTGACCGGCACTTGAGACTGGCAAATTTTAGACTGCCCGGCCGGTCGCAGGTCATGGCCGATCACGTGAATACCGGCCCGATTCTGAGCATTGCCGATTAATTGGTGCAAGTCTAATTTTGAGACCTAATTTTTCATGCTTAGCGTTTTTTTTAATGATTCAAATTTGGCTGGGTGATTAATAACACGTGTTTCTGTGGTCTGACAAACTCAGAACACACATTTATTGCTGTAGCTTTAAAATTGAACTCAGCTTACTAACTAATAATGTTAAACACTGTCCGAAAAATACTGTGTGTATTAAGAGTCATTTAATACACAGATATTTGGCCTCTGGGGATTCAATAACCGGGCTTGCCTATTCCTACGGCCTGGGAGTAACCACTGTACGAGAGGCCATTTCTGACACCTGCAACGCCATCAATAAGCGTATGATAATGAGTTGCATTCCAAAGCCTACAGAAGCAGGTTGGAAAGAGACTGCCAAAAACTTCCATGAGAAATGGAACTTCCTTCTGTTCCTGGGAGCTTTGGATGGAAAGCACATCCAAATTCAGGCACTCCCCAGTTCTGGCAGTCTTTATTACAACTACAAAGGGACCTTCTCCATTGTTCTCATGGCCCTGGTTGATGCTGAGTATCACTTTCAGGTGGTCAACATTGGAAAATATGGCAGGAACAGTGATGGTGGTGTCTTTACAAAGTCTGGTTTAGGAAGAAGACTGGCAGCAAAGACCCTTGGGGTGCCTAACAATGAGGTCATTTCTGGAGCAGAGAATATAGGTGCCCTCCCCTATATTATAGTAACCGACACTGCCTTTCCTCTCAAAGCATACTGATGAGGCCGTATCCTGGTCGGGACCTACCAAGACACCAGCAGATCTTCAACTATCGCCTGTCTAGAGCTAGGAATGTATTGGAAAATACATTCAGCATCCTCACCTCAAGGTGGCGAATCCTTCTCCATGCATTAAACCTACACCCAGATCATGTGAATGCACTGGTCCTCACTACCTGCATCCTGCACAACTTTCTACTCGATCCCAGAGAGAATCAACAGTGGCTGGATGACCTGGAGGCCACTCCTGCACATCTGGGAGACATGGAGAACATGCAGGGAAATCGTGGGTCTACTACAGGGGCGGCTGTGGCTCAGTGGTAGAGCGGGTCATCTCCCAATCGGAAGGTTGGTGGTTCGATTCCCGGCTCCTCTGGTCTACATGTTGAAGTGTCCTTGGGCAAGACACTGAACCCCACATTGCTCCCGATGGCTGTGTATGAATGTGTGAATGTGACTTGTAGTTGTGAAAGTGCTTTGAGTAGTCTATGACTAGAAGAGCGCTATATAAATACAGTCCATTTACCATTTACTGATGCTTATGCAGTGAGGGACAAGCTGACTGCGTACTTCCTCTCTCCAGAAGGAAAGCTACCATGGCAAGACCAAATGGTATGAGAGAGATTGCAAGAGGCGGGGGCTGAAGGGAGAAGGCATTTGACTTTCATTTGTTTTTCTTCAGCTTACCTCAGATTTTGTGTCGGGGCGTATTTGCACATTGATGTGGTTCAATCTATCGATTCGATGTTCACTGTTCAACGATCCAATATAATTTGGTGTAACATGAAAGTATCAATCTACATCATCATCTTAAACATACACCATTATCTTGAAATTCCCATGGCAAGAGTTCAGTCATAAAATTGTTGACTCAAAATTTGTGTGTTGCTTTTTGAAATATGATATAATAATTAATAATAATAATAATTGAAATTGTGTTGTGGCTAACTTATCAGCAAATATTGTATTGTTGTCCAAAGAATTTATACTTATATTTAGGGTTAGGGTTTATTAATTTAATTGATAACATGAATGAATTAAATAATCACTTTCAATCATTTTCAGTGTTGTCACTTCTTTTTAATCATCTTCAAATTACTCAAGACATGAGTCTGTATATTTTATCAGATTAAAATGTTCTGTCAGTGATCCAGACAAACCAAGGGGTACCTCCACCACTAAAGAAAATAAGCAGGCAAAAATAGCTATAGAAAGATGTTTTCATTTTTAGTTTGTTACTGCTTCATTTCATATTTTCATTTAGCTCTTGGTAAATGTCACACTAGACCGTAGGTAATTTTATTTTCTATGTACTTGCTGTATTTTTAATGAAGGGTTTGATGACAGTGCAGTGAAATATACCTATATTCTGTTTCATGGTGGGTTGAGAATCGACCCCACATGTAACTTGTATACTTTACAGATTACAAATAGGGGATTTAAAACGTAGACATGGAATTTTCTTTCCCAATCACAGCTACCACAGACAAGCACCATTGTCACTGCTTACATAAGAAAGTATACAAGTACCCAATGAGTACAGGTGTTTAGAAATATGTACAAGACAAGTCTGTGTCATACTATAATCCAAAGTTTGAACATGTGATTGAATCATTTTGTGTCATTTCTGTGTCCTGAACGGGGATAGCTAGTAGCTGACACGAGCTAATTATGGCTAACTTTTTTTTTAACCTGTTGCACCCATGGCCTCAGCAATCTCACGCCAAGCTTGGTCTCTCTTGTCCTTGTTTTCGTAGCTCTCCAATTTGCAGTCATATATGACCGGTCGCATTTGTATTTCATTAATAAGTTTCTCCTCGTCCATGTTTTTACGAGTCAAGCAAAGATGCCATGAACCGTAGTCAAGGCAACGAAAGGTCTTGAGGACCCTACAGGCGCTCTAGGCAGCTGCCTGTCAAGAAATGTTTGGCCCTGCTTCCTAATTAAACTCCCCTTACCAGGCATATTATGAATATATCTTGTCAATTTATTGTTTATCCATTCATTTGTTTATTGATAATTAATGTCTTTAACCCTTTAAATGACCCTAGGGACATTTTGTGCCATTCAGTTTTGTTTTTTTAAAATTTTCAAGCCATTTTGGCTGTGTTGAATGAATATAGCTCAAATTTGCCGGAGGATATTCATTTTCAAAAAAAATTGGAATTGTCGTCTTAGTTCCTTAAATTAGCCTAAAATGGCTAAGCTACACAAAAACCGACACATTTGTTCCTAGTGACAAAAAATGTCCCATTGAAAACCATCGAAAATGCCATTGTTGAGCCCACATTTATCTTAACATAAACTAATGCATTACTTTATGTTTCATTTTGGACTACTAGCTTTCAATTTTGAATTTTTATGTGTCCACCAGATGGCTGTACTTTTTCCCAATCAAAGCATGCAGCAAAATTTCACACTTTTTACTTGTTCTCGTTCAGGTTGTTTATGCACTGCAAAAAAATGCATCAAAATCAATGTTGCTGCCAATCATTGACCCATCTCAGGGCCTATTAATAATAATCAACTACTCCTTGAAATGTATTTTATGGAAATTATTTATTTATTTATTTATTTTTTGATTAAAAAAACAAACAGTGGAGCTATGTAAACATACTGGCATTTAAAGGGTTAAAATCCCGAGAAATATAATTAATATTTGATATGTATATTTCAGGCTGAAGTAGTTTTAAAAGATTGACTCATTTAAAGTGGAAAAAAAAATATTAATATATAACATTTTACAGCAGTTTTTGGGAAGCTGACATTTTTTGTCATTTGGGTCAAATGCATTCATTTTTTAAAGGACCTTTTAAGGGTTAAAAATATTGTTCTCTGGAAAATCCTTACCTTTTTACTCCTTGTAGCTCTCTCCAAACAGGCACTGTGGCTGCAGAAAAATCAGCTGTGGTCGGCTCCTCATTTCAGCGCTCCGAATTCAAAACAGGTCCGGAGTGCGAACATCAAGGCAGTTTGACGCACATCAAGACGCTTTCAGTGCGCCTTCACCCATTTAGAACAATGGGTGTACTTCAACACGCGAGCGTCAGACGCTTTTAGTGTGTTTTGGCCTTCAGTCAGCACTTCACATGTTCCCACTCCCTCCTTCATAGTTAATCAGTGGGAAATAATTAAGTATTTAAAAATACACAAATTGGACTTGGAGCAAAAAACACACCAAGTGTGCAGTAATACAGTGTTTCATAATCATAAAAAGTTTTTATATCAAGCCTGCACATCTGTCCATATCACACACTCTCTCCTTCCCTCCCTCTCCCACAAATACAGGGAGGCTAGACCTATACTATTTATTTATTTTTTTATTTACTTACTTATTTATTTATTTATTTTACAATTTAATGTTAAGATTGTTATGTTATTGATATGTGAAGCACTTTCTAAACAATATAAAAGGGAGTTCATATTTATCTGACTGCCTATATTCATTGATGAAATTGTAGCCATGTGTAGAAATATAGAAAATTGAGGATGCCATGCAACGTGATGCATCACGAAATTGAATCGAATCGAATCAAATGGTTGACCAGATAATCGTAATCGAATTGAATCGTGAGACCAGTGAAGATGCACAGCCCTACTAGAAAGGTGGATGTATGAAGGATTGTGGTAATGTTGGCGTCCATGAATATTGTTGACATTGATGCTGATGCTTTATACAACCACTAACATGCAGTTCATGTTAGTGGTGCAGGCTCATTGATGGTTAGTTTATTTTGCTGGCTGAGCTCTCCACGTCTTGTGCTGCCTTTAGATGCGTATGCTTTTGTATGTCCTATGTTGGTGACATTCAGCTTCCCCTTTGGGGATTTAATGAAGTATCTAATATCGTATCGAAAAATCATGAAAAATGTTGATCAGTGATTCCCAAAGTCCAAGATGACGTCCTCAAATGTATTATTTATTCCACAACTCAAAGATATTTAGTTTACTGTCAAAGAGGAGTCAAGAAACCAGAAAATATTATAACATTTAATATGCTGCAATCAGAGACTTTTTTTTAGACTTTGTTTCTTTAAAAATATTATATAAGCCAATTACTCAATTATTAAAATAGTTGTCAGTCAATTTAATTATTATTTAATTATGGATTAATCATGGCAGCTCTAAAATTAACCTTCTACAGGGTCTGTATTGGTAAATATTGCACCAGAATATTGGGTTGGTGCATCCCCGATCATTTTGGTGGCGTAATATCAGCAGAAAGAGACAAACAATTCTGAGCTTGGTTTTTATATATTTGTGTATTTGAATCCTTTATATCACACATCACACATATCACATTTAAACAAATGTACATTATAGCTTCCTCTGTTATTTCAAGTGTTTGCAGTGGGAGAGAGTCATTATGTCTACTTGAATTACTGCTGGATGAATTAAACCATTTATTTAAACCAACAAGTCAACAGGACCAGCCAATATGATTAAATAATGAGTCAAATGAGTGGAGAAGAAGTGAACAGATGAGCAACCAGCGTCTACTGAAGCTTTGTTTCCACAGCAGTTCACACAGGTTATCTTATCACTTCTCTGAGTGTTGCTTTGACTGCTTGAACAGCAGTTTATTGGTGACCTGTCAGAGTAGAGTTGGAGGTGGAGTGGTTTACAGAGAGATAAGAGGTTTCACTGTCCTTCTGAGCAGCAGCAGTATGAAAAAGTAGGTTTTATGTAGGCCTGTAGCGAGGCGTCGATGACGTCGACGCCTCGATTCTAAAAAAAACGTCGACGTCAAATCCGGACGTCGACGCGTCGCCACCTGCTCGCCACACGCATGTGGGTGACCAAAACATTGCAGCATGGAGGACGAAACTCCGTCTCCAACCACCTCACAGCAGCCTGCCCTCCCAAGCTCTACTCTACTCAAAGAAACAGTCACCAAAAAACAACCCGCCCTAGAGGCCAAAACGCGCTAAAGGCGTCTGACGCTCGCGTTTTGAAGTACACCCATTGTTCTAAATGGCAGAACACGCACTGAAAGCGTCTTAACGCGTGTCAAACTGCCTTGACGCTCGCAATCCGAATTTGTTCGATTTCGGAGCGTCAAATGAGGACCAGGGCTTTTTTTCTGCAGCTGGTGTTTGGGCCGAGTTAATGGAATGAAAAAGGTATGGACGTGAGGAGCGAGTGCTGATGGAGCTGCAGCTCCACCTGAAACCACCCGCAGCAGAGAGGGAGGGAGGGAGAGAGCGTGTGAATACGGACAGATGCGCCGACTTAATATAAAAACTTTTTATGATCATGAAAAAATAATATTACTGAACACTTTTGTGGAGTGTGATTTTTTTTTTTCGTCCGATTTGTTTTTAATACTTAATTACTCCCCTGCGATTATTCATAACTACGAAGGAGGAGAGAGAGAGCAGAGAGGAGGGAGGGGAGCGTGTGTGAAGTGCTGACTGATATAAAACTTTTCTGATGATAAATCCTGATGTTACTGAACAGTTCCTTGACTGAAATATCTGTCTCAGTAACAGACAGACAGACGTTCGTCTCCTCCATGAAACGTTTGTCACTGCGCTGCATTATTATAAATCATTATGAACTGTCCAGACGCCATGTCTCCCTCTTCATCTCCTCTTCATCTCCTCGGTGTGTGTCTGTGTGCAGTTTACTGTCTGCTGTGGTCTAAAACATCCTCTCTGATGTAAACTGTCAGAGTGACACGTGTAAAAGATCCTGCTGCATTAATACAAAAACATGAATATCGTGCCCCGTTCAGTCATTAAATAGACAGACTGTAGCACCCTATAATGTAATAATTTACTGAAAATGTAATAACGCCTGAAAACGTAATAAAATTTGCACTTAACTCAACCGAAAATGTAATAAAACCCAATAATGTAATAACTTGACCAATAATATAATAAAATATTCTGACTGATATTGTAATAACATTTTTACCGATAATGTAATACCTTATTACATTATTGGAGATTTATTACATTTTCAGGTGGGTCTTTTTTTTTTAAATGTTAATGTAAAACTTGACAGATAATGTAATATAGAGTTCTACATTTTGTGTTTTGAGAATCCAAGACTGTTATATAGCCTACACTGGATTTGAAACAACAGAATGACTGAATTGCAGACCTATACCATACAGCTATATGGCCATGCAGATACTCAGGGACATCCTGGTCCTGCTGAGTGTGTGATGGACTTACCTCCTTTGGTGACCAGAATTCCAGCTCAGATATATCTGAGCTGGAATTCTGGTATAGTTTTTGAGCAGCACTGGAGACCCCAGGTAACTCTTCCCTAAACGTACCTCTTCACTTCACAGTTTTCCAACATATCATTACCTCATGAAAACAAGTCAGTGACACTTCATTTGTAAAGATATAACATAAGCATTCATAACACCCACATACACATTACGTGACACCTGACATAAATATAGGCCTCACTCATTAATGGTCTCATGAATGGTCTCACTTTTAATTAGTAAGATGTCAAGTGACAAAGTGGTCAGTCATAAAGTATATTATGAGATTTACCTGTAGGCTTTAAATAAAGATTAAATTATCTTGAAAACTGAGCGGGCACTGCTATATTAAGTGTAAAGTCAACAGGTGATTGCACAGGACAAACAATTCTAGAAATAGTCTAGTAACATACTAAGGTGAACAGATTATTACAATATCAGTCAGAATATTTTATTACATTATTGGTCAAGTTATTACATTATTGGGTTTTATTACATTTTTGATTGAGTTAAGTGCAAATTTTATTACATTTTCAGGCGTTATTACATTTTCAGTAAATTATTACATTATTGGGTGCTACACGGACCCGAAAAAAGGTGAGGATTTTTTTCCCCTCAGAGGACAATATTTTATTAAAGAAATAAACTGTTGTTAATAGTAATACTAAATAAATAAACAGACGCATGTAAATAGCGACCTTTTCCTATACTGCTGGTTTTGTGGTGATGGAATGTTAAATCTGAAGCCTGCAGTGCGCTTTAATCAAAAGACGCGCGTCAAATGAAGCCTGCAGTGCGTTTTGGCCTATGGTACTGTAAAAGAGTAAACACTGACAGCCCTTCCATTTTGTATAACAGTACTTTTATTTTGTGTTAAGCAGAAGATGTTTGGCTGTGAAAAACTGTCGTATAATAAAGTAATTTATTAAGAATTTTTTGGTATTTATTTGAGATACATTATGGTTTTTATTAATCCTGCAACAGAAAAATAATCGTTAGATTAATCGTCCAATTAGTCGTTAGAATAGTCGACTATTCGATAAAATAATCGCCCGAATAATCGTTTTAAAAATAATCGTTTACCCCCAGCCCTAGTTTTATGTCAGGATACAATGTGATAAAAAGAAGTGTGCAGTCTGTGTCCATGACTCTAAATTCCAGGCAGCATGCTAATTTGCACTGCAGCAAGTTTTAACTATCTGATGTGTTTACATTGGAAAAGTGATAGTTTGGTATTACTCAGACTTATCAGTATGCAGACTAAAAATCCCTTTTTAATGTGCAATTGATGGACACTGTTGTCCCACAATGCAATGCACATATGAAATGAAGGATTTGCTCACAGCTGAAAAAGATGCATAAGATGAAAACAGCTTCAGGGAGATGCTGGAAAACAACAGACATATTAAATCTACAGTATGTAAATCTTTGTACTGTTTATTTGGCAGTTGCATCCCAGAGTAGCAGTTTGATTGATCTGATTGGGAAAACTGTAAAGTACACTGATGTCTTGCAATCAAACCAGACCGATCAGTCAGTTGGCTGATTAATTGAACCAGTTATCTGGTATTTTGAGATAATCAGCATCGGCCGATGGCTGCTCTCACTGGGCTGATAAAAACTGTGTGCAGACACGTCTTTAGCCAGCTTTGAATGTGTGGCTGCTGTGGGGCGATGTTAGTGCTCCCTCTTTTGGATTTTGTGAAAGTAGTTAAAAAGTGAGTTTTGAGCTCTGTATTATAACTGTCAGTCATCCTGCTGTAAACATTTGTCATCATCTTTTCTAAATGTGAACATGTTTCTCCTTCATCCTAAATGACAGCAAACCTCTTCTGAAAGTGTCACTGACGACCATTAAATTCAATGCTTCATGTTATGATGTAGCTTATAGAATAATGCAGTTGAATGACATACTGTAGCCTGCTCTCACTTAAACACCAGTCACTTTCTAAAAGTCTACAGCATAACCCAATGTGTTTTTATATTTCATGAATTGAGAAAAAATCAATTTAAAATCACACATTACTGGCTAACCATGTATATTAAATGGTTTTGAAATTAATTACACATGAA
This sequence comes from Lutjanus argentimaculatus, assembly GCA_034769285.1. Lineage (NCBI taxonomy): Eukaryota > Metazoa > Chordata > Actinopteri > Lutjaniformes > Lutjanidae > Lutjanus > Lutjanus argentimaculatus. The sequence continues at coordinate 394,760 of JAWZSL010000087.1, forward strand.
TTTCTTTGTTTTGATATCATTATTATGCTGTATATTGGTCATGTATATCGGTCATCAGCCGCTCATTGGTTTGACAGCTAACTCAAACTGCAAAAACAGTGAACTTGGTATAATCCATTCATCAGTACTGAGTAGTGTTACTCTGGGGCAGGATCCTGAGGCTGCATCCTTACCACCAGAGCCCAACAGATATGGATGGATGGATTTTTGGGGCAGATGCCAATATTGATATTAGTGATTAAAAAATTCTGATATCACTATATTGGCTGATGTTTAAATATACATAAAATGCTGCTTATACATTTAAAAAAAGATCTGCATTATATTTTGTTTTTTTGAGCACTAATAGCTATGCCATTGTGAGATTACACAGTTTTGATTTGTAAAGATGAACAGATCATTTGTTCCCTGAAAACTGTTTACTTTTTCAAATTGTTCCTTAAAAAGATCTATATGGTATCAAGTGTGATATAACAGCTGGTTTGCTACTCTGAGTATTCTATGAACTGTTTTTTTTTTTTCTTCAGACACGCACTGGATGCCACAAGTATCGAGAAAAAAAAACTATAGGAGAATGGCAGATTCTGTCTTCAATTTTTATTATTAAAATTGAAAGGGCATTTCAATTGATTTTCGATTTAATATTTGAGATTATTTATTGAAATTGTGACACCCCTAACACTGATAGACTGACATAGCTGTGATATAATTTTTAAGTGGCGCAAGAAGATTGTAACAGCAAATGAATTTCTTTGCCTCAAGCAGAAGTACCAGGTTGTGTAGGAGCAGAGCCAAAAATCCTGCAAAGGAGAGTTCAACAGCTATTTTGAGTTCTAAACCAAAAAATATTTTGTTATATTTTCAAGAATATCATTTTCACAGAATACCCTGAAATGTTGTGATATTATTTTAGGGCCAGATTGCCCACCTTTAGTGTCAGGGTGCAGTAAATTGTGAAAATCCAGCAGTAGTTGACATGTCGTGGAGACAGGTGGGGGTTGCCATGCAGTGCCATAGCAATGTTGGGGCAGGGCAGGATTCAGTGTTAATGGAGGCTTTTTCACTTGCCCAGTTGGGCAACTGGGTCACAAACCTACTAGCCTACAGTCCATTTTTACTTGCAACTGTACAAACTGTTTTATTTATGAGCAGATATCAAATAACAACTGAGACTAAAGTAAACTGTCATGTTTAATCTAGGGCTGCAGTGTCTATAAAATGTCAGAAAATAGTAAGAAATGTCCATCCACAGTCTTTAAAGTCCAAGGTGATTTCTTTAAATGTCTTGTTTTGTAAGTGTAAACCCCAAAGATATTCAGTTTAATATAATAAAAGAAGAAAAGAGGTAAGTCTCCTTATTTGTGAGGCTGAAAACAGCATGAAAAGTTACTTAAATGATTAATCAGTAGTTAAAATCTTTTTTTACCACTTGCCTGGTTGGACAAGTGAGTTGCCATATTTACTAGCAGGAGGGGGAGGTGGCCATGTTCTTGTTTTCCAATGAGGGGGAGAAGAGCAGAGTCCCCATGCTGGGGTGGAGACCTCAGCAGAAACATTGTCTGAGCACACAGAGGTGGGGGTCGTCTCAAACCTTTTGAAAAACAGGTTCAGCTCAGTAGTGAATTGTAGGCCCCCTGATACTCTGTCAATCTTTACATCCCAGTCCACACCTTCTTCACACTGTTCTGGAGCCTTTTCCGAACCTTCTTTACCAAGGTGGAGGAACCTAAAACTGTTCACCTGATGTAGACGGGTTGGTTTAGCTGATGTTGAGCAGAAAGTTGAGTATTTTAGGAATCTCTGTACAATAACACGTGCTGATAGACAATATGTGGGCTACATAATACTGTCATCAGTGTGGATTTTATTTTAACGTGAAGAAACCTGATGGAAAATTTAATGTTAATCGTATGTTGTGCATAATGTTATGCTGGCAAAAGAAAAGAGGTCATGCAGTGTTACAAATGTGAGGGGCTGAATACATTTCAGGATCGGAATCATAAATATTTGATTGATTCCTGGGGGAAATTAGTCATATTACAGGTGCTAGCATTTAAGAATATCAAAAAATGTATAAGCAAAGAGAAATATTAAGAATAGTAAATAGAAGAGAGGAAGTATGTAAAAAAAAATCTAAAAACATTCTACTACAGTTACAATAATAACCAAATATATACAGTAAGAAATACTTGCCTTCTACAATATAGATCTAAAACAGCAATAAATGGAAAATATTAAAAGAAATAGAAATAACAAATATGAAATGTGAGAATTGTGTTCAAAAATGTGCATCATGCTACAATCATATTTAACAGTGTAAGAACAATGCTGTATGTATTGCATAGTTGTAATTTCAAGTCAGTATTTTACAGGTGAATTATTGCACAGAAATAGGACTGGGCAATATATTGATATTATATCTTATTGTGATGTGAGACTAGATATCATCTTAGATTTTGTGTATTGTGATGTGATGATGTCATTTTCTGAACTGATCAGGGCCCCATTTCCCAGAGCCTCCTTAGCTACAGTATACCTTCTGAAAGGTTTACCTGTCGAAGGGCGGTCTGAACCTCTCACTGTCCCGGCTGTTCCATTATTTGTCTTTACTCTCTTAGTCATTATATACATTACTGATGATTATTTATCAAAAATCTCATTGTGGTAATCAGGAATGTTAATGTTGACTAAAACTGTAATAATCAGTACTCAATCAATAGTCTAGAAATGGCAGTAATTGCACCTAATTTGACATTAGTTGGTTTGGCAGAGGCATTTGTTGAATAAGGAAACTCAAACTTAAAAATGTGAACAAAAGAGAAAAAACGTGAGCTATCAGTAAAGGAAAGTGCACAAAATTTGCAACCCTAGTGTTAATATTTTGTGAGAGCATGCAATAGTATGACTGTTGCTGCTCTATAATATTGTTTCAGTATAGATATCAAGGTATTTGGTCAAAAATATTGTGATATTTGAGTTTGTCCATATCACCCAGAGACAATACAACAAACTTATTTTATCACTTTAGCCACTTTCATCCTTTTGACTACAAAAAATGTTGACTTTCACAACCTACATGATCAGTAATTATCGATCAACCTGCATGGGAAAATTTGAACATCCTGCAGCCACTAACAGATAAATGTTGAAATTCACAAGCCACTCAATAGTAAATCATTGTTTTATGGATGAAATCGACCAGCCACTTTCATATTTTACCAAGAGTTTGCTGGTGGCTGGTGGCTGGTGCTAGTTACCAATGCTGATATCGGCTGATATGAAACTTCAGGAAAGGTTTTTCAGCTATATCGCCCAGGCCTACACGCAATTATTGTAATGACAGTCAGCTGAAATATAAATAGAGGAAAAATAATGAGGTTATTGTTACTGACAGAGGTGAAATTGTCCAAAGGTCAGTTGTTGACTCTGAGTGTCAGACACTGAGGGATGGCCTGTTTGATGGCCACAGGCAGGAATGATTTCCTGTGGTGCATCTTGGTGGAATGAGTCTCATTAAAAGTACTCTTGTGGCTGACCAGCACATTATGGAATGGGTTGAAAACATTGTCCAATATTGTCCATAGCCAGGACAGCATCCTCCTCTCTGACACCAGTCCAGCTCCACCCCTACAAGGTCACTGGCCTTGCAGATCAGTTTAATGAGTCAGCTGGCCCTTCTTGTATGGGGCGTCAGTGTTCTTAGCCCAGTCCAGTTTATTATCAGTGTGCACTCCCAAGTACATGTAATCCTCTACAATGTCCACACTGACCCTCTGGATGGAAACGGGGATCACTGGTGCCTTGATCTGCCTTAGATCCATTCATGAAGTGGTCACTGTTCTGAAAAAGGGGATCTGATTGTTCTGTAACGTGAATATAAACTAAGTAAAGATCCTCTGTTTAGTGATAACATTGTGGATTTAGTGTGCCAGTGATTAGCTTGATGAAATCTTTTCTGTGTTCTGTGTGCAGATGATATGGAGTGTTGTGATCCTGCTGGCTGCTGCCCTCAGCGTAGGTGAGTATCATCTCATTTCTTACTTACTTAGAGGAACACTTGAGGTGTGATCTCTGATATCTGTGTTTAGCAGTCATGTTCTTGTCTGCACTCAGTTGGCTGATTCTACGGACTCATTTAAAAGGCAGCTAAAGACTCACCTGTTCAGACAGGCATTTGGGTGACCTGTATCCACAAAATTTGCATTTTCCGTTTTTAATGTGCAAGCACATTGTATATTGTGTCTTTTTCATTGTGTCTTTGATGTAATTTTTACTCCTTGTAGATTCCTCTTTATATTTGTTTTTAAATATTGTGTAAAGCACTTTGTGACTTCTTCTTCTTCTTCTTCTTCTTCTTCTTCTTCTCTTCTTCTAGATAGGACCAAAAAGTAGATTACTGTATATAAAATGTGACTGATTGCTAGATTTAACAAAGGTACACAGGGAGGTCAAAGTCAGACTCAGGTTCTCATCAGCACTCATGAACACAGACAATAATGGTAGGAATGTGATCAACTTGTAATTATTTATCCATTTTAGACTATAACCTCTGCTTATTTTGTTTTTTAAAATAGAATAAATCATTTGTGTATTTGCATTCTCACACCAAGTCAGCCATTGCTTCTGCTATGATTTAATGGACTTTTTTCTCTTTCCTTAAAACTTCTTCAACTGAGAGGGTGAGGCACTGATTTTAGACAGTTGTTCCCAAACAGTGTGCTGAGGTAAACTGGTGCATCATGAGGCAAGTCCAGGCGTGCCTTGGGATTTTATAAAACCATACTTTATTATTGCAATATGGAACCATACAAAAAGTTCTGAATAAACTTTTAATTTACTGTATCTGTACTTTTTATGCGCTCATACAGAGGCAAATTATATATCCTAGAAATTGTCTTTAAACAGGGTTTCTGCAAGTTAAGTTTAAGACTTTTTAAGACCATATATGCAATTTCAGACCTATTTCATGATCATACTGGCCAAAAACATATGCAGTTTGCATTACTGGTTATTGGTTCAGTTTTCGTTTTGTTTTGCAAAATCCAAAATCATATTTAAGACATTTTTAAACCTAAAATTCAGGTTGATTATCAGGGTTATTTTGCATGGATGAATAAGTGTGTGCCTTGAGATTTTGGCTTGCCTTTTAGTGTGCCTTGGCTACAAAAACGTTGAAAACCACTGACTTGAGATATTAGCTAGGATTTCAAAACTAAACATTTTGGAATGATTACATTTCACTGTGCAACTTTTTTGTGTCATGATTATGAAGTAAAAACCTGAAAGACAAACCAAGTGCATACCACCTCACTTGAATGGAAAGTTGTCCTTATTTTTCTCCTTTTTAATTATTAGGAATGCATAAGCTATATCATCTCTATACTGTATCTGTATTGGAGTGTATTTGCTGATAAATATCAGCTGTAATAATGTCAATTTGTCAGATGATGTCATAGTATTTCATTTGAATTCTTGGGCAAAATACTAACAGCCAAACTATGTTTGTGAAGTTTTTTGATGAAAAATTAACTGAAAATGTGATGAGTCTGAACCGTCACGTGATGTCAGTTAGCTTTGGTTTGGTCAGAGCTGTGGAAAATTAAATCATCCATCTTTGCTCACTACATCTCAGCCTTTCTTTCCTTCAGCTGTGCATAAATTAAAGGTCATAGCAACTTACTTTTAAAATACAAATGTGAAACTATCATTTATCTATGTGGATCCCTGAAAGCTCTGTGAGTAGCAGACATTTTTGACTTTTTACTTTTTCTCCTCACATGTTTATCTCAGAGTCCTATGCTGTCCATGATCTCCATGAGCGTTTGAACCATGGTCGGCAGCTTAAGATCTTCTTGCCCAAAAGTGCAGAGAAGCTGGAGTTCACTCCAGCGAATAATCCCGGCAGTACCTATCTGTACTGGCAGCGGGGCACCTCAAGGTAAGAAACACTTAAGGACACTTTTTTATCACTTTCAAGAAAACAATAAAAGAGTGCTTAACACAATTAACTGCATGAACAGATGTTTGATGTTGTTTGTAGTGTCTAATGATTTGATAATTGACTTAATTAAGTAATGTGTTATTGCTGAATGTATATAATGTATAGGGGTGGGAATTTCTAGGCACCTCATGATTCGCTTCAATTCCAATTCAGAGGGCTGTGATGAGATTATAAAATGACTATCAATGTGCCAAAATTTGTAGCTTTGAATCTAGTGGGTGCTAGTCAGATTGTTCTGATCTGCAGTTGCTCACACTCAGCCACCCTCACCAAACTCAACAAGTAGCTTGTTTTACTGTGTAAACATGATGCACATATCAACATCTGTCGTGTTTCACCATCCCATTGGTTCAGCCGTGAGGAAAGTAGAGCCCATCTTACAAAATTGTTACAAGTGACCATAATGTGAAGAGTTTGGTTTTAAATTTCAGATTATTGATTTTTCTGCAGCATGTGTGAATATTCTGACATAATACCTAAGCACTGCAGAGTGTGTGTGTGTGTGCACATGTGCGCACAGTAGGTGTGGATGATAAAAGAATGAGGGAAAAAAAGAGAATTGGTGGCTGATAAAAAGGTGTTGGCCATCAGAGCAGAGGGATCTAAGTTCATCAGTAAAGTTGTCAAGTGGCAGTAAATGTACAGTTTGCCCACAAAAACACTGCAGAAAAGGACCAAGAAGATCCTGTGTCTTGCTTCCCAGCTGCTGGGTAAAATGAAGAGAGAATCTGAGAGATTAAACTGAGCAGAGTGAACTGATCTCTGGTTGTGGAGAACAGTCTGCTCCACCTAGGTTGAAAAATGTGAATAAAATATGATTTCAGTGCCTTTTTACTGGGCATCAGCCTCATGTTTACGCCCCTTCAGACGCTGCTGGGACGTCTGCATTGGTGCAGACAGCTGCACTAATAAAAATGAAGTGTTTTTGTTGCATGAGATGTGCGAGTGAAAAACACTGGGGGTAAGAATTGATTACTTCCACGACCATATAATGTGTAAAATGTGATATATGTGTTGAACCTCAGGAAGATTAGCTGATGTCATGGTGTTAGCTTATGGATATGCTAATAAACTAATGTTCTCTTTGTGGATGGGATGATCATTGTGGGAAGCTGTGAGTTGCAGTTGATTTATTTGTCCATGTGGCTGTTCGTCTTCTGCAGGGTGACCAAAGGCAGGGTGTCTGGCACAGGCAGTGACCAACGCTGGTACATCGACAAGGTAACTAACCAAAGTCATTTATTTAAAGTCTGTCTTGCTTGGTGATGAAATGAATTGCTGGATTAAGTGTTGGAGTGGTGCATGTCTGTCCACACTCCATCAGTGATGTTAGTTTTTCATCAGCTGTTAATGAAAGACTCCTGCTTCTAGTGGTCAGAGATTGTAGATCTTCACAGTGTGTTTGTGTGGTCTCTGTGTTCTTGTAAGGTGACTTATGAGGACGAGGGGACATACACTCAGAGAGACTTCTGGCAAAAAGAGCTCTCCACTGTCAAAGTGGCCGTCATACGTGAGTTTGCTTAGAGTTGTATGAGCATGGTTACTAATAACTTCTGGTTCTGGTTTTACATTGTTTATATCATGTTATGTCTTTTAGTTCATTTCATCTTGTCACATCTTACGCTCTTTTTGTCTTGTTATGTCTTTGTTGTTTTCATCTTGTTACATCATTTACATTGTTTTTCTCTTGTAGCACATTGTACGTCATTTTTGCCTTTTTACATCTTTTACATTGTTTTAGTGTTGTCACATCTTCTTACATCATTTTTGTCTTCGTCATTTTCATCTTTTTACGTCTTTTACGTTGTTTTTATCTTGTTCCGTCTGTTATGTTATTTTTGTCTTTTTATGTCATATACATCATTTTCAATCTGTGATGCGTTTTCTGTCTTGTTACATCTTTTATATCATTTTAGTTTTGTTACATCTTCTTACATAATTTTCATCTTAACATCTTTTATGTCATTTCTGTCTTGTTACGTCTTTGTTGTTTTTATCGTTATGTGTTTTATTTCATTTTCATCTTGTTAAGTGATTAACATCTTGTTACATCTGTCGTGTGTTATATGATACACCAAGGAATCGTCTCTTCTATGTGTTATTCTTCTGTCCATTTAGGGTGAAATCAGTCTTCATGTTGAGAAGCATGTGGGCAGTGATGCAAAATAAAAATCAAATGCGTTAAAACTGAAGTAATGAGCCTGTTTTGAAAATGTAAGGAGTAGAAAGTTCAGATATTTGTTTGTTGTTCACATGTTTGGAATCCCTGCACCACCATACACTTGCTGATATCTGACCACAGGTTACATAGTAGCCTGGAATTTTTTGGTTTTCTACAGTGTATTATATCATCGCAAGGGATACTCCACTCATAAGATAATTCTGTTTTTTCTTTTCACTCTATTGTCAAAGTAAGGGAACATATCTTATGAAAGAAAACTGATTTAAAAAACATAAGTGTTTAATGACTCCAAATAGTAATGAAAATGGGGTATAGACCTGCATGTGTATTGGGATGAGAAGCCTGCTCCATAATGAAAGTTAATTAGTAAACGTAATGTGATGTATTCTCAGAGTTATACAAAGTTCAACAGCACAGACCACAAAGTACAGGAAAAAAAATCTTTTTCATCTTTCAACGTGGAAATCTCAAACAGATAAAGGCTCATTATTCAGGGCTGGGACCATCTTCTGGATCCAGAAAGATAGTGGAGGAGGGGGAGGAGGAAGAGGAGGGAGAGGGACGGGGGAAGATAGACAACATGTAGGAACACAAAGCAATTTTTCAAGTCTGGCCTGTAAACATGTTACGGCAGTAAAGAAAGGAGCTGCACTTCGCCATAAAAAGTACTACTGATTTTAAGGAATCATTTTTATATCCAACAGTTCAACATTTAATTTGTAAGTTAGAAAAAAACCCACCCCTGTTCCATGTAGATCATGAACTCTTGACTATAACATAGCTCAGTGGAATTCAGTTGAGAAATGTAAACACTATTCTTATCTCCTGATTTGAAACTGTCACAATGCTTTGGTGCTGATTTGATATGAATTGCAATTCATTTGTACGATTTTGGTTTGCTTTTGTAAAAACTAGTCCATGGGGAAGAGTTAAACCATACACTTTTTAGACTGCATGTCATAAATCATATTTACAGTTTACAAAAACAATGCCCATCACGTCTGAGTTTTATCAGCAGCATCATTGAAAATACCTTTTTTTTTAATGACTTAAGTTTTTATTATGTTTTTGTTTTTACAATACAAGAACAAACCACCTCTAACCATAAAAAAAAAACAAAAAAAACAAACAAAAGAGCAGTGGGCACCATGACCCAACAGAAACACAACAAATACAGCAAAACAAAACAAGGAGCCCAAGGCAGTGTTGGTGTGACTGAAGTAGGAACTTCAGCATAAAGGTTTGTCCAATGTCCACTGTATCACTGTCACATGAAGAATCATAATCCTTAAACATTAAAATAGTGTCCATATTATAATGTCTATGTGCTCACTTGTGAAGCGCCGTCACCACATCACCCTACCTACATAGAGAGATCATATATGTTGCAGGTTCAAAAAAAAAAAAAAAAAAAAAAAAAAAATATATATATATATATATATATATATATATACATACACGTATGTACATACACACATATATACATATGCATACATACACACACATTACAACTACAAATGGTTTGTTGAAACAGAGGTTGACACAGATAAATAGAATACAAATTGACAATAGAAAAGGAGGGAGGTAATAATAATAATTAAAAAAAAAAAAAAAAATTTAAACTGGAATTGAGCCCGTCAGGTCCCGTGTAATGAGTGAAATTGCAGAAACTTTCCCCATTTATCATTATACTTCTCTACCTCCTTCATCAGACTGTATGGTATTTTCTCAAATCCTGCCACCCAGTTCTGAGACCCATTCCTGAAATAATGGGCCCACAGCATCTTTCCACTTTCTCATTATTATCTGTTTGCCAATCATGATGCTTGTCTTGACCCAGTTAGCTAAAGGTTTTACCATGTGGTTGATGGCTTTAGGGTTCCCTAGTATGTATATTTCAGGACAGAGTTTGTAGACTATCCCCACTATCTCTGAGATATAATTATGAATCCTGGTCCAAAAAGCCTGTACCTTTGGGCATGACCACAGTGCATGTACTAGATCTCCTGTCACCTTGTTACATCTCCAGCATTCAAGGGTGTCTTTCAGCCTTAATCTAAATAACCTGCTAGGGTACCAGTAATATCGGTGGAGAATTTTTTTCTGTCTTATTCTGATGTCTCTGGAGACATGTTTAGTAATACCAATAATTTTAACCCCCTCTTGTTCTTCAATAAAAATGTCCAAATCTTTTTCCCATGTTGCTTTTAGGGCTGTGGTGTTATTATGGCCAGAATTATTTATAAGCATAGAATAATAGTGGGAAGCCTCATGTCCTGCCTCTGCAGTGCGTAAAATGTCTTTCAAAAGGTCCAGGCCCTGGGGGGAGGCCAAAGATGCTAACCAGGAGGTGTCTCAATTGGAGGTATCTCCAAAATTGATTATTAGCCACATCAAACTGCTCAACCAGGTTACCGAAAGACTTAAGTATGTCTCCTTCATATAAATGACCCAGAGTATGGATCCCTTTATTCACCCACTCTTTCCATATCACTGGGGATTTGCCAATTAGGAGTTTAGGATTGTCCCACAATCTGGAAGACCTACTTAAATATGGGTTTATTTTAGTGATACAGGCCACTTTCCTCCAGATTTCCTGTAAATGAGAAATGATGGGATGGGATCGAGCATTTGGTGGCATTCTAGCAGACATGAGGTGCAGAGTGATTGTTCTATTGTGTACCATGGGGGAGCTCTTTCTGGGGGAAGTGCCCAGTGTGCCAGGTGTCTCAAGCTAAATGCATAATAATAAAACAGCATGTTTGGAAGGCCCAAACCTCCTGTTTCTATCGGTTTTCATAGTTTTCGTAGACGCATTCTTGGCTTTTTGCTATTCCAAAAAAACTTTTTGCAAAGTAAATCGAATTGTTTAAAGTACTTGGTAGGGATATTCAGGGGAAGAGACTGAAGAATATAATTTATTTTGGGAGCACAGTTCATCTTGATAACATTAACCTTGCCCCACAGAGAGAGGTAAAGCGGTGACCACCTTTCCATATCTAAGTTAATTTTTTCTAGGAGCGGATCCAAATTGCATTTCACTATATCACTAAGTTGTCTGGGAATAAGTATTCCTAAGTATATAATTCCATTGAGAGGCCACTGGAATGAGCAGGTTTGAAATAATGATTTGGGGCAATATGAGGTCAGGGGGAGGGCCTCCGATTTTCACCCAATAGCCAGAAAAGCTTGAGAAAGACTCTATAATTCAGAGTAGAGCTGCAAATACCATTTTTAAAACTTGAACCCAGTGAGAAATGTGAGTTTGAGTTTTGACCCTTTGAGGTTACTGTAGCTGGTCAGAGTGGAGTGTTGAAGCTGCAGTTTCCATAGATCAAAGTACAAATATGCCTGTAAGTATGAGCACTAGGTGTGGGAAAAATCCATTCTCTTAAGTATCGTCATCCTTTTTTTATTTTTACAATTCCTGAATCATTTTTTTGATCGCTGAGTCGACTTTTTATATATATAATTAATAATTAAAATTAGTAAAACTGAGCAAGTGAAGTTATCATGTGCACAGGTGGATACTAGCAAACACATGATTACTGAGCACAGAATAGTTTGTTTGCTTGCTGAAACTGAACACTCTTTGTGTGAAAATAATCTGTCTACAACCAATTAATGTGTTTGAAAAAACTTTTTCTAATTTCAAAAAGTGACATTAGGCCCTATCTTACGCTGATCTAAAGTGCCAGTGGAAAATGTGAGGCGCAATGGATTTAATTTATTCAAGGTGTGTCCAAATCCACCTGTGCCATCTTGCGCCAGGGACGTAGGGGTATCCTGCCCTGTCCCACCCCTTGCACCAGCAGTGCACAGCGACATACTCCTATGTGCCCTCATTAATTCACAGGTGAGTTTAGGCCGAACATTCAATAAACCAATCAGAAAGTCATCACCTTTAAGAAGCAGGTGCGCCCGGAGCACAAGCAGTGTCAGCATGACGGCTGATTTACCAGGAGGAAACAAAGAGAAAAGATTTTCAAGTGAGGAGACAGATCTCCTGGTTCAAGAAGTTGAAGCGTGAGAGCGTGAAACATATGGAGAAGGCAGGAGGTCTCCAAAGCACCTTCACGTGTAAATTTATTTTACATGAACACCTGCTAAAAGTAATACAATAAATGAACCATAATTGTAACTGGTTATGTTTTACACTGAATTACCTTGAAAATGTGTTGTATTTTACAACTTATTATTACCATCATTATTATGCAGCTCCACTGGCTGAGGAGTGGGGGAGATATTTACACTTTATGTCTCAGGACACATTACTAATCCAGACTCCTGTGTGGGGAAAAGACTAAACATAAATGTGTTCTGTGAATGTGGAGACGTGTGTGATTCAGCCAGATGCAGCAGGCGCTATCTTGTGCATTCAGACCGATTGCGCTACAGGCTTTGCGTTTCGACCAGGTTTTAGCTGGTCTAAGGTGCAAGTGGTTTTTACTCCAATGTGCCAAGCACAAGATAACAGGCCATGCCTTCGTTTAGCCTGCATTTTTAGACCTCCCACCCATGGCTGCACGGACCAGGCGCAAGTGCATTTGCTATCTTGCAGATGTGGCAAAAATGGTACTTGTGCCGCTGTAAGATAGCAAATCCAACAGCGCAACAGCTTTGCACCAGGTGTAAGATGGGGCCCATTTTGTCCTCAGGATAGATGCACAAATATAACTCCATATAATTTGACTTTATTTATCCACCTCTCTGTGTGTGTCCTTATTCTCCTCCTCTTTATTCCAGCCAGACATAACTATGTGAAGTGTGTTGCTGGAGAGACTCTCTACATCTCACTGGAGGGCATCATCCTGGCTGACGCTACGCTTACCTTATCTGGGGAGGCTGCCAATGTTACACTGGTGAGATGGATGGATGGTAGGGTGGATGAATGCATGGGGGAGTAGATGATAGATGGAGGGATTGTTGGATAAAAATGAGCAGAGGGATGGAGGGATTCAGTATTTGGGATGGATTGTTGAAGGTGTAGAAGAAGGGGGTTACAATTGTTCCAATACCAGTGTTTTCATCTTTCTCTGTTTCTGTGTACTGGAGTATCACAAATGTTAGTATTTAGGTGTGTGTATCTACAGCAGAGCGGAATGAGAAAATTTCTTGCCCACAGAAAGTGAATTTTTATTTTTTACTTTCACCACTAAGGGAATCAAGTGCAAGCCAAAATGGAAATGCATTATTCATTAAAGATTATGCTGAGCCGCTCATTGTGGTTGTGTGTCAAAGATATGTAGCTCCTCCTAAGTACCGCCTCTTTTTGGTCTATGCTCCTATGCATTATTCATTAAACATCAAGCTGAGCCACTCAATGCACTTGTGGTTGTGTCAGACATAATTGACTCTTCCTAAGTCCAACCCCTTTTTTGGTCTGTGCTCAAATAACAGTTAAGCAGACTTGGTACCTTGAGTTCACTTTCTCCCTTCCTGTTTCCTGTACTTAGATGTGCTGTGTACTGGACTTGTCTAAGAAAACCAAACTTTGAAGATGGTCGAAAGAAGTTGCTAGGGAACCTGTCATATACGTACTCGCATCATAATGTTTATATCAAAATTATTTTACTTTCTACATTATGGTGGAAAGACAACCACTTATGTCTACAGGAACCTCCAAAATCAACTCAATATGACAGTCCCTAGTAGTAGCTTTAAGATGTGATTATATATATATATATATGTTACTTTTACACATTCCCAAGCAACATCTTTTAAACATCTTCAAAATGTAGTTTTCTTTTCAGCAAAGACGAGCCTAACCCACAGAATATCTAAGCACAGGAAACAGGAAAGGAAAATGTTGACCGAGGCTACAAAAGGGCACATGACTTAACTAACCCAAAGAAATAACTACTTCCTGAAAATTTATTACATCTTGAGAGGTATTCAGGTGGGTGTAGTTGTTGTATGCCTTATGGATGCCACTTTGTTTTTTTGTTTTTTTGTAACATTTCAAAAGCTTGTATGAAAGGTGGGAATGCTGCTGTTGATCCTTCGTGATGCTCTGACAAGAGTTTATCTCCCTCAGGTGCGCCATGGTGCCACAGTGGCCCAGGACCTTCCAGATTACTGGGACCGGGTTCGGGCCCACAGTGGTAACATCGAGATCAGGAATGTGAACACCACTGATGAGGGACGTTACACCCTGACAGATCGCTTTTACCGGGTGGTGTCTGTCACCAGGATGGATTTGACAGGTTGGTCCCCATGTGTTCACTTATTCCTACATAAAGTGATCGCTGGCCTGTCTGGGCTTCAATGTCTGTCTGTCAGCAACACTGACACACAGTACCAGTCAAAAATTTGGACACTTCTCACTCAATGTTTCTTCTTTATTTTTTTTATAAGAAATGGCTCAGATTATACTCTGTAAAAATGGCCAACAGATGGCAATAATTTGAGTGTTCAGCCCAACACAAAATCTTAAGTTTTGAAAATGTTTCACCAAATAGTGATCTTTTGTTGAGATAATTTACTTTTCTTCTTTAGATAAACATAAAGCTTTGATTTTTAGAAATTCTAAACATTGAATTAAAAAATGTTGAGTAAATTCATTGAAGTGAAAGTAGTTTTTTTATATTCTCAATTAAAATAATTTGATTTTTCAGGCACTTAAAAAAAAGAAATCAGGTTTGCAGCTCACCAATTTTAGATTTTTTTTTTAGTTTCTAAAACTCAACGATTTAAGTTATCTAAAGAAGAAAAGTAAATTATCTCAACTAAAGATTATAGGTCAGCAAAGCATTTTAAAATTTATTGCAAGTTGGGCTCCACACTCAAAAAGCTATTGTCTAGAATCTAACATATCAAAGCATAAAAACATTTGCACATTTGTAGGTCGACAGATGTATAGGAGAAGACCACGGGTCAACAATGAAAAATAAAAAGACTGTCACATATAAAGATATAAAGACAGACAAAAATGTGAAGTCAGAACATCTCAGTCGCCCCCTGGTGGCTGGCTTCAGCATAGGTCATAAACCCATTCCCCTCCATGTTAGCAGATGGGACATGGGCCAAACATCAAAGTACACATCAAATACATTTTTACAAGATGGTTCCTATCATTTTGGTTAGTTTTGTTTTAAATAGTTATTTGATGCTATAAAAATGGGGCTTCACATCATAATTGACAGATGAGCTCTGCTAGCACTGAGTCAACTGGGTGTGTGGGCGGGACCTCAATACTGTGGCTCCAACCTTGCTCACCACTGCGCAGACTCCAAATCACCAGCAAAAGATGGCAGCATTTGTATCCGGTATACTTTGGCTTCATGTTTGTACAGTGGGAGGAAGTGGAGACACGTTCTATTCTTATCTGATATTTATTTAAAGTCTATGGTCTGTTTCAAGTTCAAAATCCTGATATTCTGCTCAGCTGTTAATGTGCTTGCACTGTCTCCTCCAGCTGTTGAGAATGAGACAATCTTCATGCTAACAACAAGACTTGAATGGTCTCATTTCTAATTAATGAGTCTTTCATGCTAATGAAAAAGCTGATGGAGCGCTGTAGATAGTAGCTTCTTAGAAAGCAGAAAGCAGGACTGCTCAGTTGGACAGGGCAACACTTTGACTTCTCACAATTAAATGAACACGATCGATTGTGACATTGATGTTTAAAATGCATGTTCCGCTTGTACAAAACTCAGCTGCATATCCAATTAAGCGCCTCCTGAACTAACACCCAACCATAACTGTTGCATAACTGTAATGTCACAGACACAATCTTAAGTAAACTTTATAGAATATATATTTATTTTAATAGTGATTCAGTTCTTCTCTTTTTTGCCGCTCACTGCTTTTAGACTACCATTAAAGTTGTATTCGTAATCACCTGTGTCCCCTCATCTGCTCTCATTTCCGCTGCAGACCATCATGAGTACGGAGATGGAAACCCTCTGCTGGCTCTGCTCTTACTGCTGGGCATCCCGGCTGGGGTTTGCTGCTGCTGTCGGAAGAAGATTTTCAAGAAGAAAGCCACCACCGCTGGGACGCTACAGGTACTGACAAGTATGACTCCATCTGGAGATTTTATTTTAACACATTTTGTACAAACTTGTTTCATAAATAATGTAAAGTTTCATTCACATGTGCAGTCTTTCCCAGAAATGTTCCAGCATTTTCCCTGGAAGGGCGTATGTATGAGCCAGAATCAGTTTTCCAGGAAATCTGCACTGGCAATCTCTCACCTCAAGATCTAGTAACATTATCAGGGAACATGCTGGGAGGGCTGTGATGTGAATGAAAGCAGGAACATTACTGGGAAGGTTCTTGCCCCAGATTTTCTTGCTTGTTTGGCATCTGTGTACTAAATTATTAAAATTACCTTTTCCCAAAAATCAATCACCCATTCTTGAGAATACCAAAAAGCAAAAAATTATTATTACCAAAAACTCTTTTTGGTGAACTTTTTTTTTTCTTTAAGGAGTAATATATGTGAAATATATGTAATTTATGAAATGTTTTGGTTGCTTTATTTTTTTGAATCTTCTAAACTTGCTCTATGGCAGAAAACGTTCTTGTCCCAAGCAAGCATTCACAACTTCAAACAATTTAAAAATGTGTTAAAAGTCTTCAAATTCTAAAACTAACAATACCTACTGACAATATAGGTACAGAAATGTGTTATTATAATCATCTTTGTTTTAAAATATATTTTTCATAAAAATGTTGTCCCTTTAAAGTTGTGTCCCAACAAAAAAAGTCAGGAATACTACTCAAGCATTGGTAAACTTTATATTTTTAGACAAATTAATTCAATAATATTTCTAGCAGATGTGTCTCAACCATAACATGTCAACTCTGTAGTCCTTCTAAATCAAAGCTAAATAAGAATTATGGTTTAAAAATGTGTATTTTGATTAACATTAAGAGACTCTGAGACACTTTAAAAAATAAAATGACTGCTCACAACAACTGTGCTGTGAAATGAAAAAATGTAACATTTTGTCAATTGGAAGATGACCAAGCTGATGTCTCGATTTAATAAAAAATTTAATCAGTAGGAGGTTGGTCCGTTTAACAAGGTTTAACAGCCAATAGTTTGACAGTTTCGTCCCAATTCTTAAAATGAGTGTCATACAGGTTTAATTCAACTCAACTAACTGCTGAATCGTGCAATACCGTATTTCACTATGCATCTCAGTCGGGTTAGCCAAGAGCTGTAGACTTTATATAAATAATCAACAGATAATCAGTAATAAAAATAGTTACTAGTTGCAGCTCCTACACAAATTGCCTCATCATCTGTGTTTCTCTCTCCAGACGACCCCAGATGCAGTCCACCCTCCTCCAGCTGGTCCTGTTGGACCTTGTCCTCCCTACAACGCTCCTGGACAACCAGGAGCGGTGAGATGATACAATTACTGATCACTTTTTATTTAATCATAGATATTCTTACTTTACAAGCATGTCTTTATATTGCTGACTGTATGAGGATTAAAGAGATAGTTTGGATTTTTTGAAGTAATAAGTGAAGTACTCATCCATATTCAGTGTATTAGCTACAGTAGATGGTGATCGACACGCCTTCAGTTTGAAGAAGCAGCAGGAGTGATGTGCTGCTGTGGACAGGGTCAGCAGGAAAACATAAAAGTCTGTATCAGTTTACGTGCATGCTATATTTAGAATATTTTCATCACTTTACCTTGCTGTGAGACAGGCTTTTATGATGGGAAACCATTGTTATATAAGCCAAATATCAGTCTGTTCAAAGCAACCAAACTCCTTTTGCAACAACAGTAATTTTACCTCACAGAACACAGGAGTTAGCTGGTCTACCACAGCCTCAGTCACTTTGTTTGTTTGTACTATTGTGTGACTTCTGTGAATCCAGACTAACCTTGTAAAACACCAAAGTCACTCAAAAACCCAAACAAAATTATAGCTGCTGCACAGCAATGTTGGGGCCGGGCAATTTTAGGCAAAATTAGGCAATTCTGAGCAACAAGCAGAGTGTAGGAAGATGAAAAAAAGGTGGTCATTCTAATGTGCATTTTACATCAGTTGAGGCTTGAACTCACAATTTCTGGCACAAGAGACTCTGCATATTGACTGATAGCTAAGCCAAATAAACAGGGAAAAGAGACAAGGGATAACAGGGAAACGTGTTGATAAAGAGTATTTGTCTCTCTGTGAAACTGCCTGGATCATAATTATTTTAACCTTAGTAGTCTCTAATCCACATAACATCATGTCTGAACATAGGACTTTCACATTAGAATGTCTGTTCTGCCTTAGCTGAGGCTTGAACTCACAATTTCTGAGACTGAGGTCCATCTTTTATCTCACTGAGCTAATTGGCAAGTGACAGTTCATGTGTGGCTTCACAAATTGACTAAGCCAAGGATCAGGGTGCCAGGCAGCAGCCGTCCATGCCATGGAAAAGAACATTTCAAAGTGAAAGTTCCAAAGCTGTAGCACATATGGTTGATTTGTTATGAATTTTCAAAGTTTTGAAATTTAGAGGCTTGCTGTAGCGCCACCATCAGGACTATTGTCTTGTGTTTGCAGTTAGGACATCTGGCATGGGACTGGACCTTTGTGAAAAGTTTGGGTAGATTTCTCATATGGAAATGTTGTACAAGCTGAGGCTTGAACTCACAACCTTCAACACCAAGAACCATCCTCTATCTCATTGAGCTAATTGGCAAATGGAAACACCACTTGTAGCTTCACAAATTGACTAAGTCAGTCACCTGTGTGCAAGACAGCAGCTGTTAGCGTGTAAAGGCAGATTTCAAACAGCTGTCAAAAATTCAGTTATTGAGACAAAAATCCCAAAATACACAAATTGCATCTAGACAGCAGGAGATGTTGGTCATTAGTTTTTAACAATGATTTATTGGCTCCAAAAGTGAAAAACTGATGTTTAAAAATGCCATTTTTGCATTGACTCCAATTGTTCACATGAGAGCGAAATTCAAAATGCTGTAAAAAATTCAGTTTTTGAGATAAAATTCTGATATTTTCCAAACATCATCTACCATGACTCCAAAATTTTGTCATTTTTTTCATGAACATTGAAAATGTATTTAGCAAGAATTTGCAAGTATATGTTTATAATACCGTTTACAGTCAAACATTTTGATGCACTGTAGGCTCAATTTTTGATAAATCAAAAATCTGTGTGGATCGTTTGTGTAGGACAGTCTGAAGATGCTCTACAACAAGTTTGGTGTCAATTGAACAAAAATTGTGGGAGGAGATAGGTTTAATAAGTTTTACAGTTTTTGAAAAAAACAGAGTGATGGACTTCATAATTTGCAATAGGTTTAAATGTACAAAAGTTTCTTCAGTATTGGGGCTACGTTTTGGTGAAAGTTGCAAATCTGTAGCACATATGCTTGATTTGTTGTGAATTTTCAAAATGTTGAACTTTAGAGGCTTGCTGTAGCGCCACCATCAGGACTATTGGCCTGTTTTTGCAGCTGAGGCAATCTGACATGGGACTGGACCTTTGTGCAAAGTTTGGTCATTTTTTGCACATGGGAAGTAGGATTTCCTTGGAAGAAGAAAGAAGAAAGAAGAACATGCAGGATAACAATAGGGTCTGGCAGCTTAGGCTGCCCGGCCCGTAATAACTGATTGAGGCAGCAGTAGACCAACAACTGTTCAACAACATGTTCTTTGATGTAAAATTGTTGTTTTCACCTAAAGAGTCTGGTGACTTTGAAGAAAATGGCAATTTGCTTATACAACAGTGGTTTCCCATCAGAAAAGTCTGTCTGACAGCAAGGTTAAGTGGTGAAAGTTTTCTAAATACAGCATACACTTGAACTGATGGATTTTTTAAAGTGACTAAAATATGTTTTCCTACTGACCCTGTCCACAGCAGTACACTGCTTAGCTTCCATGCTAGTACTCCTGTTGCTTCTCCAGCTACTGTAGGTAGTAACATCCTGACCATAATCGACTAAGTAACTCATACAACCACACTTCAAATAATTCAACTACCCATTAAATACTAATGTCTCAAAGTGAATGTGATATTAAATTGATGCTCACTTACTAAATTAAAGAATGTGACTGTGTTGCTCTGTATTTGCAGGTCTACTACCCTGGCCCTGACCCTAGCATGGTACATAAGACATTACATAACACACATTTATTACACACTAACTATACCCAGTATAGTATACATCTGTTCTGAGTTCACTTACTGGGTCTGCTCACTACAACTATGCTGTGAAATGAAAAAATGTAACATTTTGTCAACTTTATAAGTCTACATTTAATAACAAATGTAGTTTGATCTTTTGATCTTTTCAAATATATTTTCCAGCATAACTGAAGAGTAATAATCAAAACCTCCTCAAAATACCCAGTTCTCAAGAATGATTATAACCTAATGCTAATCTAAGGTCTAAGTATTTTTTCTTACGTGCACGTCTGTGTACCCACACAGGGTCCTACAGTCCATCCTCCTCCTCCAAGCACTGGCCCAGGACAATGGAACGGCCCCCCACCCTCCCCAGTTAGTATCACTGCTTTCCTACAGACCCAGCCTAAGATTGCTCTTTACAACACTGGTCCCAAAGCTTTTTGGCAGAATCTGTTTTCATTTTTTCACTCTCCAGATTTCCTGTGTCTTACTTCCTCCTACTTCCTGATCTAACTCCTGATTGTCTTCCTCTGCAGGGTTTTAACCCAGTCTACCCACCTCAGAACCCTGCCTACCCTCCTGCTGGCCCAGCTATGATTGCCCCTGGTCAGCCTCCACAGTGGAACGGTCCACCACCCGGCCAATACCCTCCTGGACCTGTAGCTCCAATGGTACGATCTGTCTCTTTGTCTGATAGGAATTCCTGAGAGGAATGCTGGTCATTTGACCTTTGAGGTTTTTTTTAGATCAGTGGAAGACTTGAAGCTTGAAGCCCTGCATGTACGTCCTGAAAAAGAGCTACACTTCATATTACTGTTTTACATCACCAGTGGAATAATCCAACAGGCTGCGCACTGATGTGTTTCAACAAGGATTTTGTGGCAGTATTTACTATCTTTGATTTAATTTGTGTCCCTGTTCATTCTAACTTTTCGTTATTCCTTTGAGAATTGACCCTTCACTGAGCCCCTCTTCTGAACCGTCCAATCAGAGATTAGCAACCATCACTAGGGCACCACAGGCCCATCAAGCCTTGCATTTCTCTTCGTGTTGAAGTGGTGTGCATGGGGCTCTAAGAAGAGAGATACTCAGTGAGAGATATTTATCATTATATTGAAAAAAGTGTCTGTTAGGGAATACTAAATCTCCCGTGGACAACATTTTTCATTAGTATAATATTTGTATTAACTAAAAACTCAGGATGTTAGTGATTAATCATTAATAATTTAGTTTCATTGCTGTTAAGAATTTAACTGATTAAAAATGTATTTATCAGTAATTGATCTAAATGGTAGAAATGGCAGTAATTGTTTCATAATTCATAATAATTGTTCTGTAATTAAACTTCAACTTAAAATAAGAAAAAAGAGAACAAAAAGAATAAAAATGAAAATGAGTAACAAAATGAGAAAAAAAACATGCATTTTGTCTCGTATAAATTATTAATCGATTATCAGTGTTTTCAACTATCAGTTAAGGAAAACGCACAAAATTTGTAACCCTACTTTTAAAGTGACATTCCACCCCAGAATGATAATCCACTCAATATGTACTCACCTCTATGCTGACGTGATGATGGATGAAGATCTTCAGTTCACAAAACAATCCTGGAGTTTCAGCAGAAAACAGGGTTGCAGCTAATGGCAGTGAATGGAGCCCACGGATAAAATGTAAAAAAAAGAACACAAAACAAACACAAAATGTCTCCATCCTGCTTGTGTGGTGTAATCCAAGTGTCTGCGAGCCGCAACGTTAAAATGTAACCACAAAAGACGCCATTTACACCATGTTTTTAGCCGAAATGTCAACTGTAGCATGTAGCAGGTAGCATGTAAACATGGCGTCGATGTATCGTGAGACTTTGTATATCTCGCGAGATGTATCGTGAGACTTTAATGGATGCACGTGTGAAAATATCGCGAGATATAAGAAGTCTCGTGATACATCAACGCCATGTTTACATGCTACCTGGGAGGCTACAGTTGACATTTCAGCTAAAAACATGGTGTAAATGGCGTCTTTTGTGGTTACATTTTAATGTCGCGGCTCACGGACACTTGGATTACACCACACAAGCAGGATGGAGACATTTTGTGTTTGTTTTGTGTTCTTTTTTTTACATTTACATTTGGTCACCAATCACTGCCATTAGCTGCAACCCTGTTTTCTGCTGAAACTCCAGGATTGTTTTGTGAACTGAAGATCTTCACCCATCCTCACGTCAGCATAGGGGTGAGTACATATTGAGTGGATTATCATTCTGGGTGGAATATCACTTTAACTCTAATTGTTTCTGCTTTCTTCTTTAATCCAGTGAAATAAACCTAAGCATGCAAAAAATGAATGCTTAAATTATGAATGTACAAACTGCTAAACAAAAACAATGCAGTCCTTTTATAAAATAAAACAAAAAAGAGAAAATAAAATAATTAATTATGCAATATTTCTGTATGTGTTATCACAGTCCAGTACGGTATTGAGACCTTTTTTTTCATTATATCTGTGACCTGGTATCTGCTGGAGCCATTCTCCCAGCTTGGGGGTTATTGCTCCGAGTGCCCTGATCACTACTGGGACCACTTTTGCCTTTACGGCCCACATGTTCTCCAACTCCTCCTTGAGACCCATGTATGCCGTGTGTGTGTGTGTATATGTATATATATATATATACATATATATATATATACACATATATATTTATATATATATACTATTTATATACATATATAATATATATATATATATTACCAGAGGCCTGGGAGCTTGAGGGTTCTGCGCAGGATCTTAGCTGTTCCCAGGAGTGCACGGATGTTTGCAGGCCTCAATAATGGCTTCTTAGCAGCTAGTCTTCCCTTTAAGCCTTGTTCTGTCAGTCACTGAGACTTTCTCAGACTCTGATCTAGAAGCATTTATCTCTGCCTGAAGATCAGCAGTGGTCTTCCTTCGGTCTCTAGTACTTAAAATCTTGAGGTGTCTGACATCTGCTTCAGTTAACTTTCGTTTCCTGCCTCTTCCTTGGTGCATTTTGTAAGTACCAGTCTCGGCAGTTGACTCCAAAGCATACTTGACCACACTGTGAGGACACTTTATGTCTTTCCCTATTTGTCTCAGAGACCATCCAGCATCATGAAGTGCTTTAATGTGGACTCTTTCATTTTCAGTGAGCTCTCGACGTTTTACCATTTTGAACAGGAATGAGGAATTTCAAACTGAATTCACCTTTTTATACCCAAATTTGAGCCGGAGAAGTCAGAAATTAATCAAGTATAACATTCAACCACTAAAACTATTTTTTCTGTTCAGGAATGCAAGTAAATAACTATAATTTGAAATCTTAATCAAGAAATAATTGAAATAATGTGCTTTACTATTTTTTCATATTTTTTGTAAAACAGTAAATTTGAAAATTCATGGATAACAATAATAATTATATTTTAGCATTAAAAATATCATTTTGGTTAAAGAGCTTCTACATACTGGTGTATTAACCATTGCAGAAACATAAAAAATGATTTTGGTAATTACCAATGCTGTTAATTTAGGGCAGCTGTGGCATAAACCTTACATTGAGTGGTGGTCTAATAAATTTGTTAAGCACTGTACATACATCTAGTAGTAGTTTGGAGGACGACATCTTTTTTGTAATCTATCAAAACCCTGAAACACAAGAGCACACGTTAGGACTGAACAATTAATCAAAAGGTAATTGAAAATGGTAGATGCAGTTCTCAAATCACAGGAAGTGCAATATTTCTTTAAGGCAAAATATATGCCAAAATACCATTTATTATATTTTTTATATTTTTTATATTGTTGTTCTGCAGAGATTTCTTGGCCTACACCTCATATTCCATAGATTTCTGCAAAAATCACACCATAATCATTTGAATGTTTTACAATAAAAATGGGAATAATAGAAAATAGAAAAATTATCTCATCTTTAAGAATCAAAAAAGCCAAATTCTACCAAACCATCCAACCATCCAACTCTGAGAAAGGGAAGAGAATCACCTAGTCTTTCCCTGTCGATTAAACACAAGATTTCATTTATACTAGTCGACTAGTCTGTCAGTAAGAAAATACTCAGAAAGCAGTTAAAATTGAGCACAGCTTACTAACTGATGTTAAACACTGTCTGAAAAATACTGTGTGTATTAAGAGTCATTTGAAGCTGTTAATCACAGTCTACAGTCGCTTAATCGTATTTTGAATTAAATACGAACACTGCACATGAACCTACAAAACATGACAACATCTCACTAAATGCTTCACCTTCTCAGACCAAAAAGAATCACCGTGTCTGGGGGTAAACAACATTGTTTAACTGGAGCTGATGTTAGCTGCCAGCCTGCTACACAGTGTGGCTAATATTAGAAGAGCTGGCGGCAGCAGCTGTTGTGCCTGTAGGCTAATGTCAGTGTCTGTGCTTCATGTGGTCACACATCACTCCAGTCGAGTGGTTATGTATCAGATTATTATGTCACAGCCTACATTCAACTTTATTTCCATTTCGTTTATTAAAACACTGTGAAACCACACTGGTTTTATGAGCCGTCATCTGTCTGACTTTGCTGATCAAAAACGTCCGGGGGTGGGTGGGACATCAGGGCATACGCGCTGAGTGAGTGGGGCTGCCATTTGATGTGGCTGCAGCCCCGACTAGTGGCCAGCGGCTGCATAAAACCTTAGAGGCAACAGTTAACTGACATTGTACATGAATAAAATATTAATAAATAGTTAAATCGACAATATTTCTGGTGTCGACTAGCAGGTATGGCGACATATAATCATGTACATCCCTGTGTCTGTGGTAAGGCTGCAACTAACAATCATTTTCATCACAGGTTTGGTCTGTAAAATGGTGAAAAATGTTGAGTATTGTTTTTCAAAGTCCATGTTGACATCCACAAATGTCTTATGTCCAAAACTCAAAATTATTAAGTTTACTTTTATAAGTATATAGTAGTATATAAATCAGACAATATTTACATTTGAGAAGCTAAAATCAGAAAATTTGGACACTTTATGATTAAAAAAATGACTCAAACCCATTAATTCATTATCAAAATAGTTGGTGATTAATGTAATAATGGATTAATAATTGATTAATCATTGCAGCTTTATTATCACTTACTTGAGCAGAAGACAGTTGGTAGAAGCTGCAGCTAGACTGCAGAAGTATTATTTTTGTTTTTGAGGATGGAACAATTTCACACAAATACAGGGAGGCTAGACCTATACAATTTATTAATTTATTAATTTATTTACTGATGTATTTATTTTACAATTTAATGTTAAGATTGTTATGTTATTGATATGTGAAGCACTTTCTAAACAATATAAAAGGGAGTTCATATTTATCTGGACTGCTTATATTCATTGATGAAATAGTAGCCATGTGCAGTAATATAGAAAATTGAGGATGCCATGCAACGTGATGCATCATGAAATTGAATCGAATCAAATGGTTGACCAGATAATAATAATCTAATTGAATCATGAGACCAGTGAAGATGCACAGCCCTACTAGAAACCCACCTCGCATGCTCAGTTCTAGTTGGAGAGAATCACGTTTATGGATGTGTGGATTTGGCCATCCCTGCTCTGTTGCTGTCTGCTAAATGGTGGAATGTGATCAAGAAAAATTGCTGGATGAAGTCAGGTCACATACAAATGTGTTTTGCTCTGATGCAGACCTACACAAAGTCATTCTTCAGGTCAGCAGACAGCACACTGCATGTACTGCATGTCATTGTTACAGCTTTTGCCTGTCTTCATCAAATCTAAAAATCCAAGGACCAGGACACAAGTAAAGGAAGTCATCAACAGAGGTGTCAAATGATGAATTAAATGTCCAAATACTGTATAATAAAATGTGTGTGTTTGTGTATGTGTGTGTAGGGCTATGCTCCAGCTCCAGTCATGTATAGCATGCCTCCGCCAGCAGCAGAACCTGTTCAAGAGGGGATCAAGATGGAGAATTTGGCTTCCTCACCTGCCGACCCCCTGCTGACTGCCCCACCACAGGTATACACACACACACACACACACACACTGTGGGGGGTGAAAAGAGACGGCTCACTATCAAACATTATACTAGGGTTTTTTTTTGGCATATAATTATAATTAATATTTCAATCAATGAATCAAAGGTATTGAGAACTGATACCCAGCACTAATACACATGCTGTATGTCCCTGATTTTATTTCATTTAGGGACATTTGTTGCGTGCCCCCCGTCCCTCTCCAATTCCAGCCTTTATCTTCACTGTGACTTGTCTAATAATGACAAAAAAAATAAATCTAAAAAAGAGAAAAATGCATTGACAGATGTCTTCATATAAATGAGGAGACAAATATCACACGCATTCTATTTCACCTTGTAGGCTGAAGCTGCATCCTCTCCTGTTGCTCCCATGCCTCCGTCCTCCACTGATGATACCTACAAGTTCGAGATTGACGGAGACAAAAAGTCCACCAACTTCCTGTAGGGACCCTAACGGCTGGAGCAGCTCCGCCCCAGTCCTTCCTCAGTTTGATGTTACAACACTCCTCTGTGACCATTTTGCATTCCTCTCTATAAGCATTCAAAATCAGGGATGCAAAATGCCACAGGAGGAAACAAAGAACAAAATTTGGACAGTACATTCTGATCTTTGTCTCCTTGTCTTGATCAGTATTTAATCTCCTATCTGTCTGAAAATGATGTCTTTCGGCTGAAGGAGCAGTCCTGTGGTATAAACTCAAATTGGGATCAAATTTCCAGAGGCACGGAGACAAAGTGTCAGCATGTGGAACAGAAATGAAACATCTGATGAGTAAATCTTAAACACAGGGCTGGGTTCAGTTTGCCGAAAGTTTAACCTTAATACACCAACTACCACTAACTTCCATGTTCACTTTAACTGATTCCAGCCCTGTTTGTGTCTTTTTCTTTGATTCCCTTTTTCTATTCCTGATTACTGAGAGCTGACTTCTGTTTTCATGTGCCAGCAAAACCAAGGAATCAAGAAAAAGACCTGATATTTACTCGAAAGTCAATATCTAGGAACAACAAAAGGAAACAAAGCAGTCCACCATGATGTCATAGATGAGAAATGTTTCAGCCTTGAGGTGTGTTCAGACTTCTGTCTTCAACATGTGTGTCTCATTTTATAATATTTTCAGTCTCTGTATACTGGCTACAAACAGCTGGATCTGAGCAGGTGTTTAGGCCTAGCTAACAGCAGACTGTTTGAGTTCATGTGTGTAAGATGTTTCAGAGGGCCTGTTTACACCTGGTATCAACATGTGTCCTGGATGATCAGATCACAAGTGGACAGCTCTGAGTACATGTCCTGCACTCTTCAGCTGTTTATAACTGTCAGCTGTCTGTCAATGTAAAGTTAAGTCTGTTATTCTCAAAACAAAAGCCCACTGCTCTGAAATAACACGCTCTGGACGATGAGTTCACTGACTTCCTGTCTCACTGCTGCCAAACTTCATTAACATTTTGCTCAATTTAACAGTTATAAACATCTACACCTTCTACAAGATCATTAATGATTTCTTACGACTCAGAAACAAGCATCTACTTATGCAGCAGAAATTCAGCATTCATTTGAACTCAGTGTTTCCTTGATCTCTGATGACACATCATGATCATTTTATGATGATATTATGGTAGATATATTACAGATTTCTCCATCTTTTTGGAAAAAAACATTGTGTCTGTTACAGCATGTTGGCTAATAGGCTTCCTGTTGGACAACCACATTTAGTCTTTTCAAACTGAAATGAAATCATATAGAACAGGGAAGTGAAACAACTATTGACATATTTTTCATCATCAATGCCTTACTTCCAACATTTAGGTCTTTGAACACACTGTTTAAACTGACTCTCAACTGAACTGAACTGAAATGAAACATGCCAAATTTTAAAACAGAAACGAATACAGGCTACTTCTTTGTCACCTGTGGAAAAAGTCCCCAGACATCTTTGAAAAATCACTCAATTTTGTGACTTGTAGAGTTAAGAGAAATTTATAAACTTTGTGAAATGCTGTCTATGACAAATTCTTAATCATATGACCCTTCTTATAAATTCCGCAAATGTTCTACATTAAGTTAACACATTTGGCCTTTACAAATGTAATGATTTAGCTACATGTGTATTT
Source organism: Lutjanus argentimaculatus (assembly GCA_034769285.1). Taxonomy (NCBI): domain Eukaryota; kingdom Metazoa; phylum Chordata; class Actinopteri; order Lutjaniformes; family Lutjanidae; genus Lutjanus; species Lutjanus argentimaculatus. The sequence continues at coordinate 423,213 of JAWZSL010000087.1, forward strand.
GCATACAGAGCAGGAAAGTGAGATCTGATCACAATAGGGACGCATGTGGAGACACATTCTAATGCCAGATGTGACCTGTTGTTCTTTGCTGTTCACCTGTGATCAGATTACTTAAGACACATGTTAATAGCAGGTGTAAACAGGCTCAGCAGCAGCTCCAGCTCCGGTCATTATTTACCTCTGCAACCTCATTTTTTCTCCTGTCGTCTGCATTAAATCCTGAAGGGGAGCCATACGGCCTTATGATACATACTTTTTTCCAGCTTAAGCTTACACAACTCAACCAGGAGCAACCTCAGACCTCATGCTTCTTTTAAACTCCAGTGAAAAAAAAGCTCCACTATCCACACACAGTGTACTGTAGAGACTGCAGTACTCTCATACTGTGAGATAACACTTCCAACATGCATGACTGCATGTGAAGAAGTCGCCGTAGACAAACAATGCTGTCAACCTTTGTACCGTCCAATCAACTCACAGCTACAGTGACATAGCATCAGTCAAGTGTGGATTTTTGTTGTTGGGAAAATACAGGCCTAGACATGGTGTAAAAGTTAGTGCCAACCACTCTCTGTGCTTACTACACACAAGTACAATGCACACTGATGAACACACATGATATTGACATGTTATGTTTTTTTGAGAGCAGTGAGAGACAACAACCAGTGCTCCTGTCCTGAAATACCACTAGATCTAGTTGCCTTTGGCTCAGCACTTCCAGATACACCAGGACCTGGATGACCGAGAATCTTCTCAAATCACACATGATTTTTGGTACTTCTACAAGTACAGATCACACAGGACCTGCCTGAAGGGCACAGTATGTCATTTCTGCCGCTAAACAAAGAAGCCTTCGCCCAGGGAGCCAGGCTCAGGTCTTAAATTTTGCAGTACCGTTTGGGTTCAGCCAGGTTTGGTTTTTAAGGGACAGTTCTCCCTAAAATCAAAAATACATATTTTCCCCCTGGTCTGTTGTGCTATTTATCCATCTAGATTTTTGTTAGTGTAATTTGCAGAGTTTTGGAGGTATCAGCCATTAGGGCTGGGTATTGATTAAAAAATTATCATACCGGTACCCTTAGAATGATACCAATACCAATAGAGTACTCTATTTGATACCACCCTGAAGTTTTCCTCATGTTTCATTAGTTGCTTCGTCATGTTACTCATATTCTTATGCATTTTCTTCTATCAGACACCACAGGCCTGTAATATAGCCATATTTTTGAATGTTTTGGTTGCAAAACCATACAAATAGTCATTTTTTCCTAGATCTGGGTATCATTTGGCTGGAGTTTCAGTACTACTTAGTACTGGGTTATTTCAGTCGATACCTTACAGGTATTGAGAACCGAATACCCAACCCTATCACCAGTAGAGATGTCTGCCTTTGCTCCAATATAATGGAACTAAATGGCACTCATTTGAAAAACTTTCTGTCTTCAGTAGAATCTTGTGGAACTACTTTCTTTTCTACTAGAAAGAAAGTGAATAACCAGGACATTTTTTGTTTGTTTGTTTTATTTAGTTTTTTGATTTTTTTTTTGTTTTTTGTGGTGCTTCGAGCACAGCCAGCCAAGAGCCGAGTGCCACTTAGTTCCATCATATTTTAGTTTGATCAGAAATATCAATATATCGCCAAATATCAATACTGAATATTTGAAATGCTTTCAATACTCTTTATTTTAGTCCCACTTCCTCTCACTGGCTCACAGTGTTGTTTTCTTCTCATTACTTATCTCATTTTCTATATCCATTGTCGTGTTAAAGCCTTGTTATTTTTATCTTTTCATTAAATATAACATTTTATGCCTTTAGTGTTGAGTCAGTTTTTCCCTATGGTATCAGAAATTGTCAAAAATATCAATATTTTGCAAGGTATTGTATTGAAATGAGAAATTCCAGTATTGTGACAGCACTATTATAGTGGAGAGAAGGCAGACATCTCTATGGCCGATATCTCCAAAACTCCAAAACTGTCTCTTTAAAGAGCCAGGTACAATCCAGATATCGGCAGAACTCTACTCATGACGGATTTATTCTGACAAGAGCTACATGAAACAGGCTAACACAAAAGCTACCTCAGTTGTGGAATCTAGTTCAGTTTGTGTCGGTCGATGGCGTGAAGTTTTGTGTCAAATTCAAACTGAATCACCACCAACCTCCTGACTCCTCTGATAGTCAGAATTTTATTCTGGTTATCAGGATTTGGTGTGAAGTCTAGCTTGTGTAAATGCTAACAGCTAAACCATAAGAATGCTAATGGATCAACCACTTTGACTGCCTTACAGGGCCTCCAGTCCTCATGTCTCCTCACTGCACACTCATTATCCATTCAGAGCCTTTGATACCTGCCACATATGAGCAAATCACAGCTGAGCAGGAAGTAGCAACATTCACTTAAAGCAAACCAGCATGTCAGACAGTGTAGCAACTTCATGTTTGTCAGTTATTACCCAGGATTGGCCATCAGGGGAATGTAGTTTTGCAGTAATAAGTATCAACTTCTGTCATAAACACGTAGGAAAGCAAACAAATGATTATTATACAGACCAAGTGCCACCAACACCAACACCTTTATAAGTTGTCCTGCTTTTTCATTCTCTGTTATCAATTGTTATTATATGGAGTCATAGAAGTGTCATAAAAAAGAATACAACTGTCTGTAGCTTTCATTCAGCTGTAAATGTCATCACTAAAGCCTTTAGTGTCTACAGTCTACTTTTATTTATACTGTTTGTATCTTTAATTTTGTTTGTTAAGCTGAGTAAATACAGTGATACTAAATGGCAAATGGCTACATTTAAATTCTTTTTATTTAAGGTTCTTCACAATTTGCCTCTTATTCACACACACGCTCACACACAGAGATGGCTGTCTCAGGGCACTTTTCATATAGAGCAGGTCTAGACTGTACTCTATAATATCACTCATTCTTGAGAATTGGGACAAAACTGTATTTTGAGGGGGTTTGATTTTTACCTTTCAATTATGCTGGAAATGTATATTTTAAAAGATGTAACTCTTGGCTGTTAAACCTGGTGATGAGCCAGCCTCCTAGTGATGACATGTTTTATTAAATGTACATGTCAGCTCCGACAGATGGAAAATCGGACACACATTTTTAAACCATAATTCTTCTTTAGCTTTGATTTAGAAGGACTACAGAGTTGACATGTTATGGTTGAGACACATGTCTTAGCAATTAATATTCAATGAATTTTTCTAAAAATAGAAAGTTTACCAGTGCTTGAGCAGTATTCCCACCTTTTTTAAACCAGGAGACAGGGGTCCTTAGGGTATACCTGACCCTTTTTATGCCTGATTAAATCATGTTTTTGTACAAATCTGACTGAGTTGATGGAAATCTGGGATACAACTTTAAAGGGCCAACATTTTCATTTAAAATATATGATTATAATAGCACATTTTATACCTATGTCATCAGTAGGTATTGTTAGTTTTAGATTTTTAAGACTTTAAACACATTTTTAAATTATTGTAAGTTGTGAATTCTTGTCTGGGACAAGGCTGTTTTCTGGCACAAGGCAAGTTTAGAAATGAAAAAAATTAAAGCAAACACCAAAACATTAAAAAAAATTACAGATATTTCATTTATTTAAATCCTAAAAGAGGACATTTTCACCAAAATTTGGAATTAAGAGTGCTGATATTAATAATTTTTAAAGTATTTTTCGGTCAAGAATAGGTGTAATGTCATTAGTACTAAGAAATGTCTTTGGTCAGCTGGATTGGGTTTATTGTCTTTTTAGCGTCACATCTTACACTTGGACTGGGAGGTTCTGGACTGGGAGGTTCTGGACTGCTCTCTTGTCAGCAGATCACATATAATAAGCAGCTTGCCAAACATATAACATAAACTCACACAATATGTCCTTAACTGAGCTATTCAGATGGTCTGAACACAGCGAGTGCCTTTTCATCTCTCAGTGTGAAGGTGACTTTGGACTCTTTTTCTCTCCTCCATCTTTGTGTATTTGGGTCACATGAACACAAAAACAAAGTTGTGTTTTTTCACCATTGTGTCCTAGATCTGATGTTCCTTACTTGTAGCAATGAAGTGAAGACATGAAGTGAGGTGCACATGAGCTTCAAAATATCATTTTTATTGTTTTTATGTAAATGTAACCAATGATATTCACCAAGTGTAGTGGTAGTTGAAGGTAATTGGTGCTGACCGAGTTGTAGACGCCACCAAACCGGCTCCATTATTGTGGTATTTTTGTCTGTCCAGTTCCACATCTGCCTGTGGATTTTATGTCAGTGAACACTGACACTGGTGTCCTACCTCTCATTTTATACTCTTCATACTTTACATGTATGTGCAACTCTGTGTCAACGCATGAATAAAGTGATGTTCTGGTGCTGAAGTTCGCTGTTTGTTAAATTCACCATTAGAAGTCTTTTACAAAAGAGAGCTGAAAGAGAAGGTGCAAGCTGATAACTATTTTTTAGTGCTTCACACACAGTGAACCTGAAATGGATGTAAAAGATTAGTGAATTGGAAAAAGACACTTGAAAAACACTCTTCTGCTCCCGGCCCATCCACATGTCAGAGGCAGGAAGTAACAAAGTTCAAATACTTTGTTACTGTACTTAAGTAGAGTTTTCAGGTATCTTTACTTATAGTATTTATTTTTCTGATAACTTTTTACTTTTACTCCCTACATTTGAACACAAATATCTGTACTTTCTACTTACATTTTCAAAACATCCATGCTACTTTAGTTTTGCAGAATTTGAAGAGAATTATTCATTATTTTTAATTTGCATCATTGCACACCGCCCTCCAAACATCAAAACTGATTTCAACTGAAATGGATGGAACAATAACATAAAAAAGACAATTCAGTGGTGTGTCCCTCAGTTCATATCACGCACAACAGATCTGACAAGACGAAAATGATTAACATCATGTAACAAGAAGTAAACAGACAAAAATGATGTAACAAGACAAAAACAACATAAAAGACATATGACGATGAAATTGACCAAACATGTAACAACAGGTAAAGAGACTAAATCGATGTAACAAGACGAAAAGGATGTAACGTTTCCTGACCGTAACGTCTACACAAACCCACTCATGAAAAGAGTTCATTTTTAATCTTTTTCCATTTCAAATGGTATAAATCTTAAACTGGTGAGGCAACGTAATATTTTCTATCACTACTGTCATAATTTTTATTCAAATTTTAAACAATAACTCATTCCTTACCATTATGGTACAATGTAGCTCTAAGGTGGGGGTCTGCAACCTGCGGCTCCAGAGACACACGCTGCTCTTCAGCTCCTCTCCAGTGGTTCCCTGTGACAAAAAGTCTATGGAAATGAATGACACGTTCTTTTTCATTATTTTAATTTTAATTTTTTCATTTATTGTTGTTATAGGTCTGTGAAAAAGTTGAGCCAACTCAGAATTTCAAGGCAATTTACTGCAATAAATTTTTGAGTTTTGAGCTCAACTCAAACTCAACTCTCCCAGTTGTGAAAAAGTTTTTCCATCTACTAATCTTTTGCTGGTATAATTTAGATTTCTTCTATAGATAAACTTAAAACTTTGTGTTTTAGAAACCCCAAAAATTGTATTTTAAAAATTCAAGTGAAAGTGAAAAATATATTTTCAATTAAAACCATTTAATTTTCAGGCACCAAAATAATGACAAATAGGTTCATTGTTCACTGTGACCAAATTTTGAAATACACTTTTTCCTCTGAAGAGGTAAAGTAAATGATCTCAACTGAAGATAAGACGTCAGCAAAACCTTTCAAAATTTCAAAGCATAAAAATTTGAGTTTGAGGCTCAAAACTCAGAAATCTATTGCAGTATGTTGCCTCGAAATTTCATCTCAACTTTTTTTTTTGTACAGCTTAAAGTCATTCTTGCATTCACCAACTGTAAAAATACGTAGCCTATTCTCTAGAGTTTAAAAAAAAGTTTTAATATTTCGGCAACTAAAATGTACATCATAACCTGTCTATGGCTCGGTGCCCTTTCCTCTAAATGTCTTCTTGAATCTTCTTTTTTAAAAAGAGAAAAGAGAGAAGATAACATCTTTTTGTCTTTTTTTTTTTTTGGGACAAAAACAGCTCTTTTGATCATAAAGGTCTCAGAGCCCTGCTTTAAGGTAACACCCGAAAGTTTACCCAAAAAAAATTCTTTCTTGAAAATGTTGTCATATTATGTTTACTTGGTTTATTTTGTGACAAAAACATTACAGTTCTTTCTTACCAACTAGCATCATAATGCGTACCAAAAAGGGTTAACACAAAAATTATATTTTTTGTTTATTAAGGGAAAAACACATTCATCTACAAAAACCCAAAAAGTACCATTCTTTGGCTTTGTATTGCACTAAGAGACTTTTAAAATGTTATTTTACCCAAAACAACTTTCTATACAAGAGTTGAACAATGATATTTGGTGGAATATGATGAATACAAACTATATCCAAAGATGCAAACAGTACACACAACAGCAGTCTGATTACACACCCCAGCAGACTGCTCAGGTCATTCATATGAACTGTAATACTGCAACATGTAAGGCACAAACATTGTTGAGAGATTTGAAATAATGAGTGAAGAATTTGAATCTTACTGTCAGTCTGTACAACTCACTGTAAATACACTGAGGAATGTCAGTTAAGCAAAGCATCATGAAATCAAACCCTTCAACACACAGATGCTATTGAGAGCCTTAGTCACAACCCTTCCAGTGGACCACCATGGGACCTGAGGAAAAATATGTATTGTAGTCAACAGTGAGAGACAAATGAGTTTTTCATCCATTTGAATTGTGCCTTGCATTAAATTACTGAAAAGATGATTTTTCAAGTTAAGAAAGTTGCTATTTTTTTTAAATAAAACTGTTGTAAAGGTATCAGGCTGAAGAAACATAATTACAATGAATACACATCCAGAGGTCACATAAGTCAAATCATGATTTTCTCCCTCCCAAAGCTAACATTAGCTTCTGAAGCTACGATGCATGTGTGTTTTCGTTCCAGGATGTAGTCACACAACAGCAGGACTTAGTCGTTTTTATTCTTCACAGCTGATAAAACACTTCAGGTAAGATAATGTTATAAGAGACAGTGAGATTTGGTGTTGTGATGTATATTGTGCGAGAAGAGAGATGTAGCTCACTGACTAAACTAAACTAAACTACGACAAACTGACACCATCTTGACTTGTAAAATTATCTTTTAAATTGAGTGAGTGTAATTTGTGGCACAGTTCAAACAGAATCAAAAAATAATTTGTCTCACCATAGACTACCGTTCATATTCTTTCCAAATTTGGGTCCCATCATGGTCCACCAGAAGGGGCGTGACTTCGGCACTCTATAGTCCAGCATGAGATATTTCTCTCATTACAAGTTTTAAAACAATGTGGAAAAATAGACCGATTTACTTTCTTTGAAAGTGACATGAGAAGACTGATATCCTATCTGTGTAGCAAGTACAGAGCTGAGTCAGGCTAGTTAGCCTAGCTTAGCACAAAGACAGGAAACAGGGAGACAGCCATCGTGGCTCTGTCTAAAGTTGAAAAAATACACTAAAACACACCTCCGAAGCTCACTGATACACACTTTTTATCTCCCTTGTTTCATTTGTACAGACAGAAAAATGTGAAAACAGTCATCTGTGGTTTTAGTGGGAGTTATAGTGTTCATTTATACTTGTACTGAGTGGCAACTTCTGGGACAGAATGAGTGGCCACTTGAGGCAGGTTCCAAAAGCAAGTCAAACTCCACAGTTTAAAATATCCAACTTCAAAGCAGAAGTTCATTACAACTGTTATGTTAACCCATAATTAAGGGTGCGCCCACTTTGAGTGTCTGGTCGGTATCATCATAGGTGGCTAGCCACTAGGTTGCCACTTCTTTTGGCCACCTCAGCTCCACCACACTTCTTTACTGCCTTTTTAATATAAACATTGCTGATTGGGGAATACCTATGGCACACCTACCAAATGAAAGAAAACCTATACCAGAGCCCACTGCACACCATTAAGTGGAAACATGCCTTTCAACTTAGAAACTGTTTTCAAATTGAACGTGTCCCAGCTCTGACACCTGCTAGAAGTCTATGCTAAGCTAGGCTAACCATAACTGACCACACAGAGACTCCAATCTTCTCACCTAACTCTAGAAAAGAAACCAAATAGTAGCATTAACCCAAATTTAATGTAGTAAAAGGACGGTTAGAGCAGTGGACGTAAAGCTTTTTGTCCCCTGCTGCTTCACACAGCAGCAAACCGAGGATCAAACTGCCACTTTGAAGTAGAAACAGTTAAAAAAAAACACATAAAATGTAAACAAACATCACCGCTTCCAGGAATGATCAAGAGTAATGAATTATTTTTTGAACACATTATAGAGAACATCAAAACTGTAGAAATGTTGGTCAAAGCTGTCAAAAGACAGCAGCTCTCCATCATCTGTATATGTGGTGTCAGGTCGGAGACGTTTGACTGCTTCACTCCTCTGTCCTCCTCCACCTCTCCATCTCTCTCAGCCGTCTCTCCAGGATCTTCACCTGCTCCTCCAGGTGAGCCGTTTTATCAGCCGCATCGGAGCCCCTCGATGTCCCCACGCCCAGTATGACACAGACGAACACCAGGACGGCCAATCGGATTGCCATGGTTTCTGTGTCCACGCTGCGGTCGCTCAGGATGAGTCCGAAACAGGCCAAAGCCAGGCTCACCTTCAGCAGCCATAGGGCCCGCCTCAGAGTGGAGGCGACCAATCGGAAGGCAAGGGAGAGCAGCCAGTAACCAATGAGAGCCATGAAGATCCACTGGACGACAAAGATCAGACCCTCGGGGGTCACTTTGCTGATGGGAAAGCCTAGAAAACAGCAACACGAGGACAGAACAAAAAGAACGGTTTATTATTTTATGGAAATATCAAATTATATCTCATTTTGATTCATGAGGATTACCTAGAAATGATCATTTAATTACAATAATTATGGATTCATGTTAATTTCAATGACTCAAACTGTTACATAATATTTAGCTATAAATATCCTAATATCCTTCATATTTAACAAACAAAAAGTATTTGAAAAGATTTGTTATTTATTTAGAACATTTTGTTATTTATCTGAAACATTTTGTTTTTTTACATAGAACATTGTGTTGTTTATCTGGAACATTCTGGCATTTATTCAGAACATTACAAGCAACCAGGTGGCTTTACAACAATATAATGGATATGTAAATCTGCATTTTTGGAGAAATTCACAAAAGCTGAAATTCTGAGTATTTTACAGGTAACTGAATTTAATTCCAACCAGTATCACGTTCAATTTATCCTGTTTATAACAAACCAAATGTCATGAAAATCTGTTTAGAATTAAGTGAGTTAGTCAATTTTGTTGTGAGGTCTGTATCTCTCAACATGCATTGTTTACTAGCAGATTTCCAATATGGTGACAGCGCAGACGCATAGCGGTGACATACAGCCACGGCCATTGAGGTCAAGTCAAGATGGCAGGGATCTATTCATCTCTTATTATGCCTGGCGTTAGTGGATCATAACATATCTGGTGTGGCCACTAGTGGCTGGTTAAGAGGAGTGAGGAGTCAGCAGTTTCTATAAAACAGAGCAGGAGATTACATTTTCAAGTTTGTTTGAAAGATTGTTAAAAAAAACGCGCACACACACACACAACCCATCACATGATCTCTTCCAAGCATAAAATAAAAATCTTTATCATTTCTGATGCCACAATGATTTTAACGCACCCTATCATCCATCCATGGATTCTTCATCCGTCCATCCTGCCCCCTTGTCAGTCTTGTTGTTATACTGAAGCTGGTATTCAGTTCTGCTTTGCTGTGTGTGTGTGTGTGTGTGTGTGTGTGTGTGTATAGACCCTTTTACAGTTTGTAAATAATGAGAAAGCTGCGCGCGCATCTTGGCAACGGAAGTACGGTGGACCACAACAGCTTGTCAATGGGCCGCTGCAAACACGAGCAGTTTTAATCGTGTTCTCAGTCTAATCAACAAGTTTAATAACTTGCAGCCATAGACGCCACCAACTGCTCTGAAACAGTCACAATTTTTCGGAAGTTTAAGCAACTTATATCGACCACTGGAATATCAATTCTGAAGTATCATATACTCAATAAACAAATGTTTTGGTGATTTGGGTACTGGTAAAATGTTTAATTCAACCTTTGCAGCTTGATAACTGGTCTGGATGACTGGAGGAGACCATACTTCTGTTGCCAAAATGCGCACACAGCTCTTCGATGACGTCGGCTGTAAAAGGCTCTATTGATGCTGTGTGTAAATGTCCTTGATAGACCCTGAAGTAGGGATCTACAATCTTTATAATCTTGAACCTTTGACTTTTAGAAAACTGTATTTCAAAATGTGGTCATGGTGAGCTGTGAACCTGATTTGTCTTCTTCCTTAGATAAAATGAAATCTTGAGTTTTAGAAACCCAAAATATTGTATTTTTAAAAATTCAAATGAAAGTGAAAAATGGTTAGAATTTTAATATTTTCAATTAAAACCATTTAATTTTCAAGCACCAAGATGAAAAGTAACTTATCCCAACAAAAGATCAGTAGTTGGTAAAAACTTTTTCAAAACATAAGAGTTTAAGTTGGGCTCAAAATCTATTGCTGTACACTGACTTGATATTTGGAGTTGTCTCAACTTTTTCAGTGATAAATGATAAAGGTTGCTGACCCCTACCCTGAAGGTAACGATATAGCTACATGTAAAAAACAAATGGTCAAACTGTAGGCATCCGTGTGTTTGACATCACTGTGTAACTTTGATTAGCACCTATTTAAGCTGCAGATAGAGTCACTCAGAGCACTGAACTCTTTTTTTCCCCATCAACCGATTGATTTGTTTAAAGAAGGCAGGATTTCAGTCAACCAAGATGAGGTTGACTACAACTCTGAGCAGGTCAAAGTTGAGTCTTCGAACTGTGATGGATGTTTAAAACAAACTGTTTCTGACCGGATTGACTTGTTTTTTCAGTGATGTCACTGTGTTCATGGTGATAGACAGTAGTCTTTGGTATGTATGTGTGTGTGTGTCATATTTACCTTTGATTCCAGCAGCCTCCATGAAGTGTCTAACATACTGCAGGAGCACGTTCAGACCTCCAGCTACACTGCCTGCCACAACACCCAGAACCTGAGAGAACGCCTGTAGGAGAGGAGAGGAGAGGAGGAGAGGAGAGGAGAGGAGGGAGAGGAGAGGAGGGGAGAGGAGGGGAGAGGAAGGAGGGAGGAGGAGGGGAGAGGAGAGGAGAGGAGAGGAGGGGAGAGGAGGGGAGAGGAGAGGAGGGGAGAGGAGGGGAGAGGAGATGTAACTAAGTTTATTTACTCAAGTACTTTTCCAAAGGACATATTCAAGGTACTTTTAATTTCTTTCTACTTCTACTCCATTACATCTCACAATATTGAACTTTTCACTCCACTAAATTTAAATTTAAGTTACTAGTTACTTTACAGATTACAATTTTTTATACCTTCCCTGTCCAGTGAAAACCATGTATCTCCAAATGCACTGATTTTGAAAGTGAATGTTTGGGATTAACTAAAGGTTTAAAGGGAAATTCATTTCTTTTCATGTGGATGTCCAGTCAGTGTTGATGGTAAATGTCAACTGAAGCAACAAACTCCCCCATGCTGCTTTACTAACAGACTGAGTTCTCCTGATGCAAAATCTGTTGTTCTTCTTGCATCCAGTGATGTTGCTGGTGTTCAGGAAGAACTACAGGCTGTTTCAGCTTGGATTTTCAGTCTTCTCCTCTGGGTAAATGTGTACTTTTGTCATGTAATGGCATGTTTTGGCCAACAAAGTAATAGCTATAGGAAAGGGCGGTGATACACAGCAACATGGGCATGGGCATAAGAGCTTGTGTGCAAAACATCCTGGTACATGTAAGCACTGCTGCATGGCTCCAAAAGCAGAATAACTCAATGCTCTTGGTCATTAGAGCACCACTGAGGAATTTATTGTTTAACTGACTACATTTACCATCAAGACTGACTGCCACATGAAACATGCTGAATTCTCCCTTTAAATTTCCTGTATGTGTTGAGAAAATTCTCCTCCATCTTCAGCTAAATAAACTCTTTAAACCCACCTTGCATCAGCTGGAAAATACATCATCACAAAGCTGAAAACTGTTTTTCAGACTTTTTAGAAATACATGGACAGGACAGAACAGACAGAAATGTTACATACATATGATGATCTTATATACCATGATGCACTGCTGTGGATTAAACTGGCCAACAGTACATAACGTAGTAAAATGAGCTCAATCTTAAAGGGATGGTCAACATTTACTTCCCTTGTTTGGGAGATTCTGCAACACTGTTTTCCTGTGAAACTCCAGCAGTGTTTTGTGGACTAACAAAATAAACCTGACCCTCAGTCAGCATGAGGGTGAGCAGATAATGACTGAATTTTCATTTCTGGGTGTACTATCCCTTTAAACATCTACAGCATGTTAATCCAATTATTGTCCATCATTATTATTATCCACGGTTGCCTCTGCAGAGTCCATTAATTCCTTATAATAGACACCTTGAAGGGCATTATCCTGCTTATACCATAGTCACCAGCCAAAGAAAAAAACAGTTAATTATTTTATTTAATTTACATTTTCATGCCTTTGGCAATCAAAATTGGTCTCATTCAGAGCATTGATAGGGTAGCTTTTCAAAGTTGGGGTCCATCCATTTTTGTGCATGAAAGTCTCTCAGTGTATTACAGTTTTGTTTAATTGCTAACATGCATGGATCAAAACTGGAGTCACATTGTCAGAACTCTCCACACAGTCAGTTTAACAGAGGTCTATGTGGACCAAACTGTCAATCATTTTTCATGACTTTCACACATTTTCCAAAATCCATGAACTCTTTTCTCATTTATACTCCACCATCTGTAAAACAGCATCCATTTGCAGCACATTTTCAAATGCTAACACTGTTTTTCAAACTGTTGGTTTGGTGCATTACTTTATAAACCAGCAATCGGCTGACAGTCTACCCAGTTGTCCTGTTTTTAGTCTCATCACCACACAGACAAATAAGGACGGTACACAGTATGTAGTACAGTATGTCAGTACATGTTGTTGAGGAGGATTTTTTGGGCATGGAGGAAGTATTATTGCAGCTGTGGAATTTTCAGGATTTTTTTTCAAACTTTTTATATTTCAAAAGTAAATTACAAAGATATAGAAAAAAGTAAAGGATATTGAAACAAATTGTGGCATTTCTGATTCATTCTGTGAAAAATCATTCAAACCTCAAATATAACAGTTTATCATTCCTGTAATGCCCCCTGTTGTTAGTGTTTTTTAGCTCAGTGTGTTATGAGTGATAGTGTTTGGTTCTTGCATCAGAAATGTTGTCAGAATTCTGGTTGAACAAGTTTATTTTCAGACATGTATAGTGTTTTGGTGGATTGATTGAGTTCTAGAGGAGAGATGAACTGTTTGGGAGGGATACATGTTGGTGATGCAGACTGCATGAAGAGTTTTGAAAAAGTGGCTTCATCATTGACAAATGCTTGTTAGAAACTGAAAAAAAACTCTAACTGCTAATTCCATTGGTAGTTTTTTTTTTTTTTTTTGGTGCTGATCTCAGAGTTTCATCTTCTATTTGTTACTCCTTGTGCTCCCCTTTCTTCCCAGTTTCTCTTTCTTCAGCTCCATCCCATTATCAATGTTTTTATAGTCTCCAAACAGGTTCAAGGAAATATTGAAGTCACTCATTTTTGTGGTTAAAATTTGTAATAGGCCTACATTGTAAGTGGAGGTTCTGACTACATCTCTGTTTCTATGGTTACTCATTCCAGTGAATGGTGAACAAACAGTTTAACTGGAACTACTTTGTAGGTGTCCATTATGTTAGGGATAATGTACAGGGAGCAGGCCATTATTTATTTCACAATAACCACCCACTCACTGTACATGATCATGCTTATTACGTGGCTTAAAAAATCAATAATCTGACGCAAAATATTAATTTCAAAATGGTTTTATTGCTTCTCCAAATTCCATGATCAGAACTGTGTCCATAGCAACAGTCTGCTATACAGAAGTAAATTAGGGCTGAATGATTCTGACAATATATCTGCTTGCGATTATTTTGACTGATTTTGCAATTGCAATATGATTTGCAATATTAGAGATAAAGATCATTTTACATCATTATTCTTATTTTGATTGAAAAACATAAAATGACTATGGTGTGATTTTTTTTTTTTTTTTTTTTTTTTTTTTTTTTTTTTTTTTTGCAGGAATCTGTACCAAATGAAGACTTTTTTTTAAGTCTGTAGAATCTAATGTGTAGGACAGGACATCTCTGCTTCACCACATCTATTCATTTGAAAGCTTTTTGACACATTTTGCCTTTAACAAACATTGCACCAAAAGCCATATCACAATTTTAATAAAACTTTGATTAATTGTGCAGCCCTGGTGAAAGTGACCAATCAAAATGGAGTAATAACAGGAATTAACAGACACTCTCCACCCAGTCAGAATCAAATATTCCCCCAGAGCAGTAAAACATTGACAGGGAACATTTCACTGCACAGTGACTATTTTCACTTTTGATACTTTAAGTAGGCTACATTTTAATGATTATACTGACATAGGATACTTCTACTTAAACAAGTGCTTTTACTTCAGTGAATGAACTGCATACTTCTGCTGTTCACACAGAGGGAAAACAATGGAACCAGGAAGTTATCATTCATGTTGTTCACTTTTCCCTTTTCCACTGACATTCACTTATTCTACAACTCACACATGTTAAGACATACATTTTACCAGCCCTCCTTTGTTGTTGGGGTGGCGCTATTATTAGACATGAAATATAAGCAAATCATATTTTGTGTATTAGCCTTCCTCTATTTTGCATTTCACTGACGTCAAACTTTTCTCTCTCTCACCTTTTGTACCGACAGCACCGTCTGCTCCCCGGCCAGCCTGCCCAAGTAGGTCCTTCCCTCCCCGGCCAGGTCAGCCAGCGCCGTCCGGAGCTCGTGGATCATCCCGGAGCGACTCTCCAACACTTTCTCCCCAGAAACAGACAGCAGCAGCGCGCTGAAGCTGAGTACACACAGGCCGCTCACAGCGCTACAAAAAGTGTGTGACATAATGACAAACTACCGTATGAAAACACACGGTGAGCTGTAAAAAGTTCCGTGTACAGGTGAACAGCGACGACAGGGAGACACACAGACAGGATGTGGAAAACTTCAGTAGTACCAGTGAAGAGAGATGTGTGCCCCCCACTGGGCTGAGTGTGCAACACGTTTCCATGACGGTTTCACTGTGTTCCCCCAGTGAAGTCTGTCCACCGTGTTCTCACAGAGGAACGTTGTATTTTCTGTGGTAACGTTACGCTGTCTCAAAGTGTGTGCATGTAACGTTTACGCTGCCTGGAAGCTGTCGTGTCACGAATAGGTTATTCAGGCTACATGTTTCTGCTGACTCATCTTTTCGGGCGCATCAGCGGTGCTGCATTGAAGTGCTGGTGGGAAAGTAGGACCTCCAGCGGTTGAATCGGTCGCATTTAGGGACCTCTTTACAGAAAGAGGGAAAGAGAAAGAAAGAAAGACAAAGTGCAAACTACTTTTAATGATTTATTTTATTTATTTATTGTACAAAATCAGAGTGGTATCTCACTAGCTAGCTATGACACCAGTGTTAATTTTGACAAGAATTTTTATTTCATTTTAGTCTTAGTCACTCACCAAAGACTGGATTTAGTTAAAGTCACATTTTAGTCTTTTAGTTTAGTTTTGTTTTAGTTAAAATTTAGTCCATGGAAATGTGTTTTACTTTTAGTCTCATTTTTAGTCTCATTTTAGTCTTTTTAAGTAATTTGACAGTTTTGTTATAGTGTAATAGATTTTGCAAAATGATGTTTGTCATGGTAGTAAAAACTCCATTGTAAGCATACCTTTAACTATGTGTTTAGTCATTTAAACTAAGAATGTACCATATTACTCTTGTATAATAAAAAAATGTCTAAGGCCTGTTAGAAACAGTACAATACATAATCATGTTCTTCACAAGTTCTTGTTTATTTTCTGTATATTTGAACAAATGACTTACAACATGCAAGAATAAAGCTCCAATCCTCTTAAGACATCAATAGAAGATCATAACAGCTTAACTGTTATGCCCATTTTAATTTAGTATTTTCTTACAAGGGCATCAAAACCTAGCCAACACATTTAATCATACACCCATTTTAATTCAGTGTTTGTTAAAGGGCATCAAAACTTAACTGTATGCCCACTTATACTAATCAGTATTTGTTATAAGGGCATTACTGGGCCATCAAAACAACAAACCATTTAACTGTGTAAAACCCATTTTCACTATTTACAAGAACTTCCTTCAAAAATAGACCATATAAAACAGTGTAGAAAAATATTGTTGGGACTAGAAGGAGCAGACAAGGTTATTAGCAATAATTAATAATTATTAAAATTTATTATTAATTATCAAAAGTAAAAATATATTAAAATTATTAAAAGTTAATAAAATTAATAATTCGGGGCACCACCCTGTAAACAGGGACCAATAACCTTAATATAGATAACAGCCTCGAAATAGATGAGTTAAAATAATTGAGGCCTGAAAGACATTAACTAATTAACTTCAACAATGAAGATCGTGAAATCCGAGTACAGACTCTCTCAACCAGCTCTTGTCATAATACACAAGTACACAAACAGTCACAGACGTAGTTCCAAGTAAATATGACAGTATTTATTCACAAGAAATAATCTCAATTTACAATTGACACTACTTCTGGTAACAAATACTCATATACTGCAACTACATCTACAAACTACTTCTACTAAGCAATGACACAGGAGATGTGTGTGTGTGTGTGTGTGTGTGTGAGAGAGAGAGAGAGAGAGAGAGAGAGAGACAGAGAGAGAGGAGAGAGAGAGAGAGAGAGAGAGAGAGCGGGAGAGTGGGAGAGTGAGAGAGAGAGAAGGAAGGGAGGAGGAGCAGGAAGTCGGATGTAACCCACACGTGGGGATGGTACGTCGAGGTTCCGGCCACAAGGAGTGACCGTGTGATTTAAAAGTACATGGCTAATTGCTCCCGCCGAAGACAACATGTGCTTTTAGCAAAGGGAAAAGAAAATACTGGCGCTACACTAGGGCGTTGGGCTCTGTCGCCAATTGTAAACTCACCACCTATGGGGAGTGAATGTGTAGCAAAACGTGTATGGGTGTGTAGGTGTGTGTGTGTGTGTGTGGTGTGTGGTCAGTAGGGGGACAGAGGGAGAGAAAGAAAGAAAGGAAAGCTGGTGAAGGGACCGACAAAGAGGTGGTAAGCACAGAGATGGTCTTTGATCACACAGAGACACGGGAGGCGGACTGAGGTCCGTCTGCCGTGATCGCTGGCCTTTACAGATAAAAGACGATCTGCCAGTTTACACACCACGACCGACTATCACCGGAGCGGTCCAGTGAAGTTGGTCAAACACTGTTACCTAGCGCGGCGGCTAGAGACAAGCAGTAAACAAGCAGCAAACGTTCAACAACAAGAGAAGACAATAACAACAAAGTGTAACCTTAAGCAGCACAATACTTCACAGATACTTAGCAGTATAACCAGGGCCGTAGCCAGCTATGAGGTCACTGAGGTCCGGACCCCGGTAAAAATTTCTGAGAAAAAAAAGAAGAGGTCCAAACAGCATAACACACCGTGCCACCGGACAGCTTTTATTTTGGAACCACAGGAAGTTATCGATGTGCAGAAGGCGCAGGAAATTTTCAGTTGACACGTCAGACAAAACTGACAGTTGACAGGTGAGTAAGAGCTTTTAAATATTATACTGCCTAGCCTACAAGCAGAACAAGTTAAGCCGATTCAACAGTGTAAACATGCATGTATTGATCCACTATTTTCGGTCCGAGTCGACACAGCTAGTGACGTATTAATTTAGAATGAAGTGTGTTCGGATGGAGTCCGGCAGACGGCAGTCAGACCGGGTGACATTCAAGTGGACGAGAGAATGACGGTAAAACTTTGCCGACCACCCCGGTTGGCAAAAAGTATTGTGGACGGTCACGGGAACAGTAAACATCCGACTCCCGAGATAAAACATTTTTCAAACTGCCGGCTGCCGCGACGGTATCTCACCGCGAGTTGGTAACCATGGCAACAGAGACTCATAGCATAGCAAGTTTTGCTCTCTCTCTCTCAAATTCAGATTCAATGAAACAGAACAACAATAAACTTCATACAGTAGGTCGTTTCAACGGTCAAAACAATAACACAGAATTCACATTATTAGTGTTGTGATTTTTGTAACTTACCGTTAACGAAATGGCTGCTATAGGCCCTAGAGTTTGCTGACGGTGTCAAGTTATGGGAAGATAAGCAGCGTTTCCGCTACATGTAATTGATCGCTGCGCACCACCATGGCAAAATAAAAGCCCCAAATGATCATTTAACCCTCGTGCATCCCTTAAAAAAGTGCAACACCTGTGTCCCTAAGGGTAAAAAATACCCATCAATAAAGATTGTAATATAAATATTATGTATTAATGTGTAATTCCATTTTTTTATGAATACTATTAGTAACTTCAGCTCTCACCATACATAGCAAATATTCATTCAGTTTCAAAATTTTAACCCCTTAAATGACAGTTTTTTGTGATTAGAGCTTGATTTTTATTTCAAACAAAAAACACAAAAAGTGAATTATTTTCTATTCCATAAATGCAAAATGGATTTTTTTGTGGGATTATCAGAGCCTGAGAGTATCAAAGATTGAAATAAAAATTGATTTTGATGCATTCTTATTTTTTTTTGTAATGCCCGATGTAAAAGAAAAGTGCAACACCTGTGTCCCTAAGGGTAAAAAATACCCCTCAATAAAGATTGTAATATAAATATTATGTATTAATGTGTAATTCCAATTTTTTTATGAATACTATTAGTAACTTCAGCTCTCACCATACTAGCAAATATTCATTCAGTTTCAAAATTTTAACCCCTTAAATGCCAGTTTTTGTGATTAGAACTTGATTTTTACTTCAAACAAAAAACACAAAAAGTGAATTATTTTCTATTCCATAAATGCAAAATGGATTTTTTTTTTGTGGGATTATCAGAGCCTGAGAGTATCAAAGATTGAAATAAAAATTGATTTTGATGCATATAAATAATAAGATAATGAGTGATCATGAGAATAGTCTCTCTCTCATAGGCCATATAATGTTAGCTCTATATAATCAGTAAGGTCTAATAAACCTCTTTGATTGCCCCCTACAGAAAAAAAGAAAAAAGGGTGAAAAATGTCAAAAAGAAAGAAACTTCCACAGAGTACATTGGATTCATTTGTTAAAAAAAAAAAAGCAGGCCGTGTGAAAATGAGGACAGAGATGGGGAGAATGAGCAGAGGAAACAGCAGGATAGAAAGAAGACAGGAGGACAAATAGGACCAGAAGCACAGACAGGAGAACAAATAAGGCCAAGCAGCACAGACAGGAGAACAAATAAGGCCAGCAGCACAGACAGGAGAACAAATAAGGCCAGAAGTGCAGACAGGTGAACAAAGACGACCAGCAGCACAGACAGGAGGACAAATAGGACCAGAAGCACAGACAGGAGAACAAATAAGGCCAGCAGCGCAGACAGGAGAACAAATAAGACCAGCAGCACAGACAGGAGAACAAATAAGGCCAGAAGTGCAGACAGGTGAACAAAGACGACCAGCAGCACAGACAGGAGGACAAATAGGACCAGAAGCACAGACAGGAGAACAAAGACGACCAGCAGCACAGACAGGAGGACAAATAGGACCAGAAGCACAGACAGGAGAACAAATAAGACCAACAGCGCAGACAGGAGAACAAATAAGACCAGCAGCACAGACAGGAGAACAAATAAGGCCAGAAGTGCAGACAGGTGAACAGAGACGACCAGCAGCACAGACAGGAGAACAAATAAGGCCAGCAGCACAGACAGGAGAGAGAGCTCAGACAGAAAAACAGAGAGAGTGGGGGACAATCCAGAGAGGACCAGCATATAGAGAAAACAGTCAGAATGAAACAGTTGCCTTGGATGCTCTGGATCCTGTGAACTACAAAAATAAAATAATGCAGGGTCTCATATTAACTGACGAAGACAAAACGTGTTTGCTGCAAAATAAGTGGGTGCCAGCAGGACATCACAGCTATCCCCAGCGGAATTTTGGCGGAAAGTAGCTAAAATATAATGTCTTGTGGGAAAAAAAATATGAATGGCTTCAGTACTCTGCTTATGAAGATGCTGCATACTGTGCACATTGCCTTGCCTTCAACAATGTCAAGGGCAACCTCAGTTTTATAACTAAAGGTTTCACTGACTGGAAAAATTCCATTGGGGAAAAAAGAGGCATCCTCCCAAGGCACAATGTGTCCATTGGCCATGAAAAAGCCACAGAAATGGCTGACAACTTCTCCCCTATAGTTCAAGGAAAAAAAAAAGACATAAGTTCAACAATAAGTGCGAATTATGAGGAAAAGGTCAGGAGAAATCGCCAGACTCTACTATCTATTCTCGATGTAATCGTGTGCCTTGGCCAAAGAAATGTGGGTTTTCGGGGAGCTGGGAGGGGGAGAGTGAGAGAGGAAATTTCCGCTACTTTGTAGATTGGAAATCTGAATTTGATTCTGCCCTAAAAAACATCTTCAAACTGCACCTAGAAATGCCATGTATCTATCACCTGCAATTCAAAATGAGCTTATAGAATGCTGTGCTATTGATATTAGAGAGACCTTGCTAAAAAAAATAAAGGAGGCCAAGTTCTTCTCTGTCCTTGCTGATGAATCTGTGGACATCAGTGGCACTCAGCAGATGTCAATATGTATCCGCTACGTCAGTGACAAGGACACGAAAACTGAGATAAGGGAGGACTTCCTTGGTTTCTGTCCCCTCCCCAAACAAGACGCAGCCACCATTAGTGAAGCCATTCTCAGGCAACTCACAGAGATGGGTCTTGAGGCCAGCTTACTGAGGGGTCAGGGATATGATGGAGCCTCCACAATGAGTGGACAAATCAGTGGAGTCCAAACAAGAATCCAGGAGCAGTATTCAAGGGCTGTGTACACCCACTGTCGGAGCCATGCGCTCAATTTGGTAGTGGTACATGGATGTGAAGATATTCCTGTAGTGAGGAACACCATGGCAGTTGTTGAAAAAATCGCAGTTTTTTCCTCAGCCTCAGGTGCAAGAAAAGCTGCCTTGAAGGAACAATGCACAGGCGACAAGATGAAACCATCAGGGATACCTTTGATGTCCGACACCAGGTGGGGCACTAGAGCAAAAACAATGTGTGCTTTTTTGGAAAAGTTCAGTGCTGTCCACTCTACTTTGAGAACCCTGGAAACAGAGCACACCTCTATCTCTGGAAAGGCCTACAACCTCCGGCAGAGTATGGAGTCCTTTGAGACCATTATCACTGCTGTCATTACTAACTATGTCCTAGGTTACATGCAACCACTCACAACACAACTGCAGGCTACTAACCTGGACATAGTATCTGCATATCAAGAGGCCAGAAATGTCTGCAATGTTATAGCACAACAGAGATGTGAGCAAGCTTTTAGTGTCTGCTTTCAAAAGGCAGTTGACCTGGCTAAATCTGTTGATGTGGTGCCAAGCAAACGCAGAATCTCTGTCAAACAGAGTTTCAGGGCAAACATTCCCTCTGAATCAGTGGAAGACCACTACAGGATAAATCTATTCTATCCTTTTATAGAGCACATCATGAATGAGCTGGAATCCAGATTTGCTCAAAGAAATGAGCCAGCCATGTTGGCAGCGTACCTGGTGGCAGCAGATCTAAAAAAGCTCACTGAAGAAAGGGAGGCAGAGCTCCTCCAGTGGTACCACCAAGACCTGCCTGATGCTGCGACTGTGGAACAAGAGCTCAAACAGTGGAGGTACAAATTCCAGTGCATCACCGAGCCACTGCCATCCACAGCGCTGGACACCCTCCAGACCACAAGCATGGTCTTCTTTCCAAACATAGAGTGCATGTTGAGAATATTCCTCACAATCCCAGTGACAACGTGTGCTTGTGAAAGGTCCTTCTCAGCAATGAGAAGGCTGAAGACATGGCTGAGAGCCAGTATGTCAGATGACAGACTCACTGGACTGGCTCTCATGCACGTCCACTGGAAAGTCAAGATTGACAGGGAGAGGGTCCTGAGACGGTGGGATGCTTCTGGCCACAGAAGGATCCACTTAGCCTTCAACTCCAACAGGTAATTCATGTTATACAGGTTCTCTGTTGCAAATGTACTCTGGGTGATCATTTTAACTTATGTTTGTGTATTCTATGTAATTTCAGAGGGCCAATGCAGAGAGAGAAGCACGTGGAGGATGACTGACTGACGGACGGACGGACGACGGACGGACGGACTGACTGACTGACGGACCGACGGACTGACTGACGGAACAAAGTATTCTATGCACATTGTGCCAAATAAAATCTTTTTTTTTTTGGCAACATGTCCTTTAGTGTACTTATTTTTGTAGGTGACATTTTGGTATGGTTTGTGCAAAAACTGGTAAAAGGGGTGTCTTTTCCTCTAGACTAGTATGAAGTAACCTGCGATCACTTTACTGAACATGTTGGTGGTTGGACCTCACTAATTTTTCAATCCTGGCTATGGCCCTGAGTATAACACAAACAGCTAAATCTAGCTCTGCCCAGACACTAAGCCTCTTACTTGGCTCGCTTCGTCAAGCGTTCGGGCGTTTCCTCGTCGTTATGAGGTTCAGCTCGGCTCCTCGCGGCTTGAACAATGACGCAGGCGTTTCCTCGTCGTTATGAGGTTCGGCCCGATTCCTTGCGGCTCGAACATCGACGGATCTGTACCAGCTGGTGTACGGTGGCTGATCCTCGGCGGGGATGCGGGGAATGTAGCAGGTAGACTGATCGAGAGGCGATTCAGTTCCTTCTCTTCTGCAGGCTGATGAGGGCTGTGTTGCTTGGGTTACTTCCTTCGGTAACAGCAGTTACTGGAAGCAATAGGGATGCGGGTGTCTCAGGTAGTTATAGTAACAGTGACGTCACGGCCAAGAGGCAGGACGTCACCTGAGTTCCAGGGGGTCTCATCCAATGAGAGCCCAGGATTTGACTTCACCGGATTTCACACCTGAGTGTGAATGCGGCAATGACTGGTGGGAAATGGAGTTCTTTTTTTTTTTTTTTACTTATCTTGGTTTAGTTTTAGAAAGGTGCTTCTCTCCAAGATGACCCTTGCCCTGTTGCGACGGGCCCTTGTCAAGTCGCCCGTAATGCTGAGCACTCGTTCAGCAAAAGCCTGAGATGCAGGCATTGCAAGTAAATCAAGGGCCAGAGGCTTCAAAGTCACATACGCCCCTGAGTTCTGTGCCAACCAAAAGTCCAAGCCATGTTGAAAATCTGCGATCTGCTGAGACAAAAGCTCATCTTTGTATTTCCTCACTTCCTGTTGAGCACTGTGGCCTTGAGTTGTTTTGACTGTTGGGAGTATAACAACTTGCTGGCCAAAAACCTAAATCGTGGTCATTTTGGGGGCACCTCTTCAACATCCCTTGATGGATCCCCATCTCTCCCCAACTCATCCCCCCTCTGTGTTGCTGATGTGGAGGCAGTGGCACTTAGGATGTATTTTTCTGCTTCTTTCAAAAGTTCCTCCTGGACTCCATCATCTGAGTTTTCAATGAGTGTTTCTCCAGCCACAGTTGGGTCAAGGAAGCAGGCTGCAGCTGCAAGTGGAGAGAATCTGGCCTCACTAGGATTTAGGAAGCAGCTGAACCTTCATTCCAGGTCAGCTTTCATTTTGTCTGCCAGACCACATGTCTCTGTGACAGGACTCTAGAGCAAACTGGGAGAGGTGAGTTATCAAATCCAGTACGGCTGGCACAATCAAAGACAACGACATTGTGTCACTCTGAAGTGTTTTTGTGTGGTCAGCAAAGGGCAACAACAGATCTCTGACAGCAGCTATCTTGATCCATTCACTTGGGAGGAGACAATCCCATCCCATCTCATTGGCAACCTGGGCCACAGAATCCTTCACCTGAAGAAGGCGTGAAACCATTTGAAATGTGCTGGACCATCTTGTCACACAGCTGGGAATTAGCACAAGTCCACAGAGGTGGTGAAGTTTCTCCATTGTAACTGAAGACCTACGGAACTGTTTCACAATGGCTTTCACCTTTTCCAACAGATGTTTAACAGAGGCGTCCTTGTGGATCATGTTGATGACCAGTTGTAGGGTGTGGACAAAGCAGCATGTTCGAGCCATAAAGCCTCCATACCTGAAAAACAGAGTATTTAATTATTTATTCAATGGAAAATGTGTACACATACCTCAAAGTACAACATCTGAGTATTCTGACTAACAAAGTATACAAAATTTAATTAAATTAGTTAATAGTTTGTTTTTTAAGATTAGCAACAGATCCAATACTATGAGCTAATACTACGAAAGTTGTTCATTTATAAGTATTGCATGAGTAGTCTTGTATTTCTGATTTTATTATGTTCTGTGTATTTTGCTGTAAAATAAATGTACCCCCATGAAACAATACAATGAACTGAACTGATTAGACTAACTCCATAATGGGTCTTACCTTTCCTCCTCATGCTCTCCATCACTGCTCCCCTCGTGTTCTCCCTCACTGCTCCCCTCGTCTTCATTTGCAGAGCTGGGCTCCTCTTCCTCATCTGGTCTGAATGCAGCAACCATGTTGCTCCCATTGTCTGTGATCACTGTAAGGATCTTGTTGTCTGGTATCCCCCATCTCTCAGTGCACTTGTCAACACACACTTTAATAGAACTAGCAGTATGTGGATGAGAGATTTGTTCCAGACTTAGTAGTATGTGCTCAGTTTTGTTCAGGACAGTGCAAAAATAAGATGCACTTATAGCAAGGAAGGAGGCATTAAGTCCCTTGGTTGTTCAAATGTCAAGACCAATTGTAATCTTGCATGCAGAGGCCAGTCTCTCTTTATACGTCTCTTTTTCATCCTTGTAAATGCTCTCAATGAGGTTGTTCATTTTGTTTTTTGGGGGGGATTACGAAACTCTTGTCAACCACTTCCATCATTTTAATGAAGTCCTTGTCTTCCACTGTGCGGGCTGGCAGACCAGTACGACCTATCCACAAAGCCAGAGCTCTCTCTCTTGTTTTTTGTTCTTTTCCATCTGGATGGTACTTTAATGTGGAAGTGAACATGTTTGGAATTGTTGTCTGTTTTGGCTGTTTTTCCTTTTCACTGTCCGTTTTCTGTAGTACAGGTACAGTCTGAGTCTCCGGAATCTGAACAGGGGAGAGGAAAAAAGGTGTTACTTGTACTGCCTCTGAATAATTTCATAATCATATCTATGTAGTACACTGTAACAATCAGATCTGCGGGCTAAAACATAAAGAAAACAGTCATCTCAAATAAGATTACAACCATTAACCATAACACTGGTGCTGGGGAAGCTGAGAATTTTGTAGCACAGGCCAAAAAGTTGTAGAACAAGTAAAAAATACCTGGTACAATGTCTAAAAAACCACCCCGTGGAGTGGAGTTAATCACTTTAACATACATTACTAGCAAGGATGTTAATCATACAGGGAGGGCACACAAAACTGAAAACTTAAATGTTCTTAAGTTCTTAAGATATGTAAACGTTACATATTCAGGGATTAAAGAAAAATAAAATCTTCTGACTGAATTTTTTTTTTCCCAGCTAGGGCAATGTGTCTTTTATTATTCTAAATATGAAAAGAAAATCAAACCACTTTTTAATTTCTGCTCATTCCTTTTTCTTTTTGACCAGCAAATAGAAAAAAGTTTGTATTTAAATGAATTTCAATTCAATTATTATTTCAATTCAAATAACCACTCGTTTTTTTGTGGATTAAATTTTAAGCATTCTTCTTGGTTTTTTACTCTGGTAGATTTTATTGCACTTACAGTAACATAACAAGTGTAGCTGTCACCTCCAGTTTTCACCTGGTTCACTGTCTCTGTGTGACATACGGCTCTTTAAAACAGAGATCATAATGTTGCTGCTGTGTTTTAAACAGCACAGTGCGTTTCAGAATCAGAGGTTTGAGGTGGAGCTGCAGGGTTGGGTGGAGGTGTGTGGGGAAGTTTATTTGTGCTGTTGAACGTAACTGCTGTGAAACAATCATTACTGATCTGATTCAGCGGTTTTCTTACTGTCACTGCTCCCTCTCTTCATTCACTCTCTACCTCGCTCCACCACAGCTAAGATCTTCACCCATCTTCACATTGGCATAGGGGTGAGTACATACTGAGTGGACTATTATTCAGCGGTGGAATATCACTTTAATGTTAGCTAAGGCTAAAAGTTAGGTGTTGGCTTGCAAGTTAATTGCTAGCACATTCTCAAATAGTGTAAGCACACCCGCATATCAAGTTTCAGCTTCACCATTGGCTTAACGTTACTTTGGTCTACATGCAATTTAATCCTAAAACTCACTGAACATGCCATCATATCAATCTCCATTTTATATTTACCTTGTCAGACACTGCAGGATGGCGGGCCTTCAGGTGTCTTTTTAAATTCATTATGTTTTTTCCGCTGAACTTAAATCCACAAGGCTCTCCATCCTCGTTGGGAACGATACACTCAGGTATTCCGTGGCAGCTGAATACATCTTTCAGAGCCGCAATGACAGTGTTGGCAGAGGCTATGTTGAAATGGGCTACTTCAATGTAGTGTGAGAAATAGTCCACTATGAGAAGGTAAGTCTTTTTCTCCCAGAAGAATAAGTCAGTGCCCACTAATTGCCAGGGCCTCTTTTGTACAGGTGTGGTCAGCAGAGGCTCTCTGTGCTCTGCCCGGTGCTGTGAACATGTGTTACAATTCTCCACGAGCTCACTGATATGGACAGACAGTCCTGGCCACCAGACGGACTGTCGTGCCCTTGCTCTGCACTTAACAATACCCTGGTGGCCATTGTGGAGGTCGTGAAGGATTTCTTGTCTCATGCAGTGGGGAATCACGATTCTCTAGCCTCTGAGAAGCAGCTCACCTGCCACAGTCAGGGTTTCTCTTTCTGGCCAGTACGGGGCCAGATCTGGCAGCAGTGCATGTCTCTTCAGCCACTCGGTTTGATGAGTATTTGATGTGCTTTGCACAGACAAGGTCGGCTTTTTGCTTTTCTTGAATCACTTTCAATCTTGCCTCAGTAGCAGGGAGGCTTTGAATGACTGTCCACAAACACTTTGATCTCTGCCTCACTGTCTCTTTACTTCCGTGTAAATGTGTGTTTCACAGGGGCTCTTGATAATGTGTCCGCTGTTATCAGCTATTTTCTGGGCACATGCACAATGTCGAATGTGAACTTCATCAGCCTCAACCAGAACCTCATTACTCTCGGAGGGAGCTCATCCAGTGCTTTTGTGCTCAGCAGTGGCACCAGAGGCTTGTGATCAGTCTCTAACTTGAACTTCAGTCCCAGCAGATATGGTGACAGGCGTTCACAAGCCCACGTGGCAGCCAAAGCCTCTTTCTCAATCTGTGCATTTTTCCGTCTCGGACATACCTCTGGAGATGAACACTATCAGCCTCCATTTTCCATCTGTCTGTTGTTGGCTCAGGACTCCTCCTAGGCCATAAGATGAGGCATCAGCCGATACGCATGTCTCAGCTGTTGGTGAGTATGGGACCAGCACTTGTGGTGAGCTCAGTTCAGCTTTCAGTCTCTGAAATGCCTCTTTCTGTGGCGCTTCCCAGCACCAATCTGTCTTTTCACTGAGCAGATCTTTTATCGGGCAGGTGTATGAGGCAAGGTGGGGTAAAAACTTGCCCAAGTAGTTGGCCATTCCCATCACTCTCCTCACCCCTTCAACTCTGGTTGGTTCAGGCATTTCCATGATCGCTTTGACCTTGCCTGGATCCGGTGTCACACCGTCTGCTGTGACCCGGTGCCCCACGAACATGATGACATCTTTGGCAAACTCACATTTCTCGTTCAGCGCCAGCTCCTCTTCTCTCAGCCTGTTCAAGACCCGATGCTGTCTCTCGTTGTGTTGCTGCACGTCCTCTCCATACACAACTATGTCGTCAGCATGACACATGACCCCCTCGCAGCCCTCCAGCATCTGTGACATGCAACGCTGGAAATGCTCTGGAGCTGAGGAAATCCCGAACGGTAGGCGATTGAATGCATATCACCTAAATGGGGTAATGAAAGTTGTGAGGAATGAGCTCTCCTTTGACAACGGGATTTGCCAGAAGCCGGAGGTGGCGTCCAGCTTCGTAAACACTTTTGCCCCAGTCAGCATGGCTAGGGTGTGGTCTACTGCTGGGAGGATGTGTCTCTCTCTCCGCAACCACTTGTTCAGGTGTGTTAGGTCCACGCACAGCCGAATCTTCCCCGGCTGTGCCTTGGGTGCCACGACCATGCCAGCACACCAAGGTGTGGGTTGGGTCACTTTGGAAATCACCCCCATGTCCTCCATGCGTTTCAGCTCTGCTTGTACTTTTTCCCGCATCAGCAGGGGCACTCGCCGCGGGGATGACAGGGCATACAGAACGGCTCCAGGTTCCAACTCGATTTTGTGGGCTCCTTTAATTTAATCTAAGCCGGAAAATACTGTGGGGTACTGAGCTTTAAAGTCCTCCTGCTGGGCTTGCTTTGCATAGACCCGCTGTGTGAGAGTGAGAGCTTTTAATGCAGGATGACCTAGCAGTGGCTTACACAATCCCTCAACAACATAAATGTGTTGCTCAGTTGCTCTCTTTTCGAAGCTCAGCTTCCCTTTAAACTGCCCTTTTACCTCCAGTCTGTGATTTCCTGGTCCATACAGCACTTTACCTGGTGGCTGCAGAGTCCCATAATTTTTAATGGAGAACATGCTGCTTGGGATTGCTGTAACAGTTGCGCCCCAGTCCTGTTTGAAAACAGTCTCTTCTCCATTCAACTGCAGCTTTTCTTCCCACTCATCACTTTCCTCTGACCACATTTCTCCCAAAAAGTCCTCCTCTTGACTCTCTATTTGTGCCATGGAATTGTCATGGACACCACCTGTAGACCTGCATTTCTTTGCAAAGTGCCCCTTTTTATGGCACTTCCTGCACTCAGCCTCACGAGCTGGGCAGTCCTTCCACAGATGTTTCCTCACCTGTCCACACCTGCTACATCCAGATGACTGTGTGTTCATTTTCTCTTTCACTGCCTTTTGTCCCCTGGTGCTCTTTCTGTGTATTGTCTCAACATGTCCTGCTGTCTGTTCTGTCCCACGTAGCACTGGCTGTTGTTTTTTCACTGCTGCACTCTGTCTCACTTTTGTCATAGCTTTTTCTAATGTCAGATCTGCATCCAACTGTAAGCTTTCTGACAATTTAGCATCTCGTTTGCCGACCACAATTCTGTCCCTTATGAGCTGCTCTCTCAGGACTCCAAATTCACAATGTTCAGCCAGTGTGTGCACTGCAGTTATGAAAGATTCAACACTCTCACCGGGCTCTTGGTTCCTCCTGTTGAAGCACGCTCTTTCAAAGATGATGTTCCTCTTGCTTACACAGTGTGCAGTGAAAGCCTTTGTTACTGCTTGGTATGACTGTTTCTGTGACTCTGTCAGTGGCAATACATTCAGGATATCTTCGGCATCATCGCCGGCGGCATACATAAAAGCATTCACCTGAAACTCCAAGATTGCTTGTCCAGCCCCGACGCTATCCTGTAGCGTTCAAAACGTTTCATTTATTTATTTATTAATAGATCCCCATTAGCTGCTGAACTTAACAGCAGCTACTCTTCCTGGGGTCTCACCAATTTCATCAACTGAAAAGGCAGCAAACATTAAATACATTTACATTATTTCACATTCATACTCACAAATACACGACACAGACACCAGCTCAACACTTAAAACAAATAATACTGTTGCTCTACATACTGACAATTCATCTCAAAATCACTTTTAAGGATCACTTGACAATGTATTTTCTAAGTTACCATAAAAGTAAAAGAAAGCAAATAGCTGTTTTACATCTCCAACCAGATGTATAAAGCACAACATATAAGTGGTTAAAAAAAAACAAACAAACAAAAAAAACAAATAAAAACAATTTCAGCTTTTTCTTAAAACTCATAACATTACTCTCTGAGACCAGAAAAAAGGGTAAATCATTCCATGCCAGCATTGCTCTGTAATGCACTGTTTTCTGTTTAAAATTAGTTCTACATCGGGGCAACACAAATCGGCCTTCTGACGACTGTTGAGTGAAATGATGATGAGTATCTGAAAAAAATTCTGAGGTCCTATACAATATTTCTGGTGTCTTTGTTGTTATGATGTTTTTGATAAGACATATTAGTGAATATTGCACCCTACATCTGACACTTAAACAAGCTAAACGATCATTCATTAATCTTACATTTGTTTGGTATGGGCATTGTAGGATTAAACGGGCTGCTTTATTTTGGGCCACCTGCAACCTATTCAAATTACTTCCTGTTGTACTGGACCAAATTATGTTACCCGTGACGATGTTGCTCCTTCGTTCTTCGTCCATATTCTCCGCCGTTTTCTGTCGGGGGGTTTTTTTTTTTCAACACTTTTCTTGTCCTTTACTTTTCCGTTCTTCTTCTGACACCATGTTATGTTAACACTTAGACTTAATGTTAACAAAGAGACGGAAAACAAGCCAGTATGTTGTAAGCATGTTTACTCCAGAAACAGGAAGTGTGTTACATACAAACAGGTCCGGGGGAAACCAACAATAGTGCTCGGCTATATGTCGTTTTACAGAACATCCCTCACCACCGGTACCCAGTGCAATGCCACTCAGGCAGTCAGGGTGGGCTTAAGGTGTGTTAAACAGTGTGCAGTGAACATATTCATGTGTTTAAACTCTGTATGAGAGCTCTTTTAGAGTGTAGATTTAAGGATTGCAGTGTACAGTGAAAATTTTCACGTGTAAACTGTGCATTAACTCTTTTGAGTACAAACTTAGGGATTGCAGTGCACTGGTGTTTATCCCCCATCCTGTTACTGTATCTTGGAGTTAAACTGGGATTCCGGTAAGGTGAGAGGATATGACATGTAAAGCTAAGCTCCTGTAATAAATATTCTCTAATACTTACATTCATGACTGTCACCTAGCAGGTGCAACATATTTTTAATTTTAATTTTAAAATTACTATTATATCAATGGGTTATGCATTCAATGCATTCATGTTTTTCTCCTTATTTTTATCTCACTTTTACTAGTATTATCAGGGGGAGTTTATAGTGAAGCTCATTTCTACCAGT
Organism: Lutjanus argentimaculatus; assembly: GCA_034769285.1. Taxonomy (NCBI): domain Eukaryota; kingdom Metazoa; phylum Chordata; class Actinopteri; order Lutjaniformes; family Lutjanidae; genus Lutjanus; species Lutjanus argentimaculatus. Next base: position 454,544 of record JAWZSL010000087.1, read on the forward strand.
TAAAGTGAAGAAAAAATATCCCCATGGTAAGTCATAATTATGAGATAAAAATCAAGATTATGAAATAAAAATGTCATAGTTATGTGATAAAAAAAAGGCTTAGATATGATATAAAACTCGGAAATATGTAATAATATCATATTATGAGATAAAAGTAAAAATTATTAGATAAAAAGTCAAATTTATTAGATGAAAGGTCATTATTATGACATAATTATGACTTTTCACCTTATAATTTCAACTTTTTATCTCATAATTATGACTAACCACAGGGATATTTTTTTTCTTTCACTGGCAGAAATGGGCTTTCATAGTTTTATTCATGTGAGGATACATATGTATTCTGTTCTCATCTTATTCTGTTATTTATGTTACGTATATCTCATTTTTTTTATGTGAAGCATTGGGTGCATTTAATTTCTTTGTTGTAAATCACTTAAGGCTGCATTTCATATATGACAAGTGCTATACAGCTGAAGTTTATTATTGTTATTGTTATTATTATTATTCAGTCACAATAAATTGAGCAAGATAAACATAAGACAAAATGCAAGATGGCATTAGGCCTATACAATTACAAAGCGAAGGGATATTATTGATTAATTCATAGAGATACATTCAAGAAGGTGCCAAAATCTATTGTTTTGGCATCCTTCTTGGTTTTCTCTCCTCTCATTAGCTGAGAGTAAATCTTCCTCTCCTCTGACTGGCTGTGGGAAAATCCCCCTGTCCTCTGATTGGCTGAGTGAAAATTCTCCTCTCCTCTGATCGGTTGAGGGAAAATCCCCTTCTCGTCTGATTGGATGAGGGAATGTCCCCTTCTCCTCTGATTGGCTGAGAGAAAATCCCCCTTTCCTCTGAAGGGCTTAGGAGAAATCCCTTTCTGCTCTGATTGGCTGAGGGAAAATCCTCCTGCCTTCTGATTGGCTAAGGGAAATTCCTTCTGTCCTCTGATTGGCTGAGGTAAAATCTAGCTTTCCTCTGATTTGCCGAGGGAAAATCCCCCTGTCCTCTGATTGGCCAAGGGAAAATCCCCCTACCCTCTCTCTGATGAGCTGAGGGAAAATCCCCCTCTCCTTTGATTGGCTGAGAGAAAATCCCTTTCTCCTCTGATTGGCTGAGAGAAAATCTCCCTGTCCTCTGATTGGCTGAGGGAATTTCCTCTCTTTTCTGATTGGCTGAGGGAAAATCCCCCTCTCCTCTGATTGGCCAGTAGAAAATCCCCTCTTCTCTGATTGGCTGAGGGAAAATCCCCCTCTCCTCTGATTGGCTGAGGGAAAATCTCCCTCTCCTCTGATTGGCCAGTAGAAAATCCCCTCTCCTCTGATTGGCTGAGGGAAAATCCCCCTCTCCTCTGATTGGCTGATGGAAAATCCCCCTCTCCTCTGATTGGCTGGGGAAAATCTCCCTCACTCTGATTTGCAAGGAGAAAATCCCCCTCTCCTCTGATTGGCTGTGGGGAAATCCCCCTCTCCTCTGATTGGCTGAGGGAAAATCTCCTTGCCCTCTGATTGGCGTAGGGAAAATCCCCCTCTCCTCCGATTGGTTGAGGGAAAGTCTCCTTCCCTCTGACTGGCTGAGGGAATAACCCCCTCTCATCTGATTGGCTGAGGGAAAATCCCCTTCTCCTCTGATTGGCTGATGGAAAATTCCCCTCTCCTCTTATTGGCCCATAGAAAATCATCCTCTCCTCTGATTGGCTGAGGGATTTTCCCACTCATCTCTGATTGGCTGATGCTGAATCTCTTCTTTTGATTGGCTGTGGGAAAATCCCCTGATTGGCCAGTTGAAAATCCTCTCTCCTCTGATTTGCTGTGGAAAAATCCCTGTTTCCTCTGATTGGCTGAGGGAAAATCCCCCTCTCCTCTGGTTGGCTGAGGGAATTTCCCCTCATCTCTGATTGGCTGATGCTAAAGCCTCCCTTACTTTTGATTGGCTGTGGGAAAATCCTTGTCTCCTCTGATTGGCTGAGGGAAAATCCCCCTCTCCTCTGAATAGCTAAGGGAAAATCTCCTCTTTTCTGATTAGCCGAGGGCAAATCCCCTTCTCTTTTTACTGGCTAAGGGAAAATCCCCTCTTCTCTGATTGGTTGAGTGAAAGTCCCCTCTCCTCTGATTGGCTGAGGGAAAATCCCCTTTGCCCCTGATTTGCAAGGAGTAAATCCCCCTCTCCTCCGATTGGCTGTGGGAAAAATCCTTGTCTCCTCTGATTGGCTGAGGGAAAATCCCCCTCTCCTCTGATTAGCTAAGGGAAAATCTCCTCTTTTCTGATTAGCCGAGGGCAAATCCCCTTCTCTTTTGACTGGCTAAGGGGAAATCCCCTCTTCTCTGATTGGTTGAGTGAAAGTCCCCTCTCCTCTGATTGGCTGAGGGAAAATCCCCCTTGCCCCTGATTTGCAAGGAGTAAATTCCCTTCTCCTCTGATTGGCTGAGGGAAAATCCCCCTCTCCTCTGATTGGCTGATGGAAAATCCCTCTCTCCTCTGATTGGCCAGTAGAAAATCCCCTCTCCTCTGATTGGCTGAGGGAAAATCCCCCTCTCCTCTGATTGGCTGATGGAAAATCCCCCTCTCCTCTGATTGGCTGAGGGAAAATCTCCCTGCCCTCTGATTGGCGTAGGGAAAATCCCCCTCTCCTCCGATTGGTTGAGGGAAAGTCTCCTTCCCTCTGATTGGCTGAGGGGATATCCCCCTCTATCTGATTGGCTGAGGGAAAATCCCCCTCTCCTCTGATTGGCTGATGGAAAATTCCCCTCTCCTCTGATTGGCTGATGGAAAATCCCCCTCTCCTCTGATTGGCTGGGGAAAATCTCCCTCACCCTGATTTGCAAGGAGAAAATCCCTTTCTCCTCTGATTGGCTGTGGGGAAATCCCCCTCTCCTCTGATTGGCTGAGGGAAAATCTCCTTGCCCTCTGATTGGCGTAGGGAAAATCCCCCTCTCCTCCGATTGGTTGAGGGAAAGTCTCCTTCCTTCTGACTAGCTGAGGGAATAACCCCCTCTCATCTGATTGGCTGAGGGAAAATCCCCTTCTCCTCTGATTGGCTGATGGAAAATTCCCCTTTCCTCTTATTGGCCCATAGAAAATCATCCTCTCCTCTGATTGGCTGAGGGATTTTCCCACTCATCTCTGATTGGCTGATGCTGAATCCCTTCTTTTGATTGGCTGTGGGAAAATCCCCTCTTCTCTGATTGGCCAGTTGAAAATCCTCTCTCCTCTGATTTGCTGTGGGAAAATCCCTGTCTCCTCTGATTGGCTGAGGGAAAACCCCCCTCTCCTCTGGTTGGCTGAGGGAATTTCCCCTCATCTCTGATTGGCTGATGCTAAAGCCTCCCTTACTTTTGATTGGCTGTGGGAAAATCCTTGTCTCCTCTGATTGGCTGAGGGAAAATCCCCCTCTCCTCTGATTAGCTAAGGGAAAATCTCCTCTTTTCTGATTAGCCGAGGGCAAATCCCCTTCTCTTTTGACTGGCTAAGGGGAAATCCCCTCTTCTCTGATTGGTTGAGTGAAAGTCCCCCTCTCCTCTGATTGGCTGAGGGAAAATCCCCCTGCCCCTGATTTGCAAGGAGTAAATCCCCCTCTCCTCCGATTGGCTGTGGGAAAATCCCCCTCTCCTCTGATTGGCTGAGGGAAAATCCCTCTCTCCTCTGATTAGCTAAGGGAAAATCTCCTCTTTTCTGATTAGCCGAGGGCAAATCCCCTTCTCTTTTGACTGGCTAAGGGAAATCCCCTCTTCTCTGATGGTTGAGTGAAAGTCCCCTCTCCTCTGATTGGCTGAGGGAAAATCCCCCTTGCCCCTGATTTGCAAGGAGTAAATCCCCTTCTCCTCCGATTGACTGAGGGAAAAAACCCCCTCTCCTCTGATTGGCTGATGGAAAATCCCTCTCTCCTCTGATTGGCCAGTAGAAAATCCCCTCTCCTCTGATTGGCTGAGGGAAAATCCCCCTCTCCTCTGATTGGCTGATGGAAAATCCCCCTCTCCTCTGATTGGCTGAGGGAAAATCTCCCTGCCCTCTGATTGGCGTAGGGAAAATCCCCCTCTCCTCGATTGGTTGAGGGAAAGTCTCCTTCCCTCTGATTGGCTGAGGGAATATCCCCCTCTCATCTGATTGGCTGAGGGAAAATCCCCCTCTCCTCTGATTGGCTGATGGAAAATTCCCCTCTCCTCTGATTGCCTGGGGAAAATCCCTCTCCCCCCTGATTTACAAGGAGTAAATTCCCCTCTCCTCTGATTGGCTGAGGGAATATCCCCGTCTCCTCTGACTGGCTGAGGGAAAATACCCCTGCTCTCTGATTGGCTAGGAGAAAATCCCGCTCTCCTCTGATTGGCTGTGGGAAAATCCCTGTCTCTTCTGATTGGCTGAGGGAAAATCCCCCTCTCCTCTGATTGGCCAGTAGAAAATCCCCCTCTCCTCTGATTGGCTGAGGGAAAATCTCCCTCTCCTCTGATTGGCTGATGGAAAATTCCCCTCCCCTCAGATTGGCTGTGGGAAAATCCCCCTCCCCCCTGATTTGCAAGGAGTAAATCCTTTTCTTCTCTGATTGGCTGAGGGAATATCCCCCTCTCCTCTGACTGGCTGAGGGAAAATACCCCTGCCCTCTGATTGGCTCGAAGAAAATCCCCCTCTCCTCCGATTGGCCAGTAGAATATTCCCCTCTCCTCTTATTGGCCCATAGAAAATCCCCCTCTCCTCTGATTGGCTGAGGGATTTTCCCCCTCATCTCTGATTGGCTGATGCTAAATCTCTTCTTTTGATTGGCTGTGGGAAAATCCCCTCTTCTCTGATTGGCCAGTTGAAAATCCTCTCTCCTCTGATTTGCTGTGGGAAAATCCCTTTCTCTTCTGATTGGCTGAGGGAAAATCCCCTTCTCCTCTGATTGGCTGAGGGAAAATCCCTCTCTCCTCTGGTTGGCTGAGGGAATTTCCCCTCATCTCTGATTGGCTGATGCTAAAGCCTGCCTTACTTTTGATTGGCTGTAGGAAAATCCTTGTCTCCTTTGATTGGCTGAGGGAAAATCCCCCTCTCCTCTGATTAGCTAAGGGAAAATCTCCTCTTTTCTGATTAGCCTAGGGCAAATCCCCTTCTCTTTTGACTGGCTAAGGGAAAATCCCCTTTTCTCTGATTGGTTGAGTGAAAGTTCACTCTCTTCTGATTGGCTGAGGGAAAATCCCCCTTGCCCCTGATTTGCAAGGAGTAAATCCTCATCTTCTCCGATTGGCTGAGGGAAAATCCCCCTCTCCTCTGATTGGCTGAGGGAAAATCCCTCTCTCCTCTGATTGGCCAGTAGAAAATCCCCTCTTCTCTGATTGGCTGAGTGAAAATCCCCCTCTCCTTTGATTGGCTGATGGAAAATCCCCCTCTCCTCTGATTGGCTGAGGAAAATCTCCCTCACCCCGATTTGCAAGGAGAAAATCCCTTTCTCCTCTGACTGGCTGTGGGGAGATCCCCCTCTCCTCTGATTGGCTGAAGGAAAATCTCCCTGCCCTCTGATTGGCGTAGGGAAAATCCCCCTCTCCTCCGATTGGTTGAGGGAAAGTCTCCTTTCCTCTGATTGGCTGAGGGAATATCCCCCTCTCATCTGATTGGCTGAGGGAAAATCCCCCTCTCCTCTGATTGGCTGATGGAAAATTCCTCTCTCCTCTGATTGCCTGGGGAAAATCCCACTCCCCCCTGATTTGCAAGGAGTAAATCCCCCTCTCCTCTCATTGGCTGAGGGAATATCCCCATCTCCTCTGACTGGCTGAGGGAAAATACCCCTGCCCTCTGATTGGCGAGGAGAAAATCCCGCTCTCCTCTGATTGGCTGTGGGAAAATCCCTGTCTCTTCTGATTGGCTGAGGGAAAATCCCCCTCTCCTCTGATTGGCCAGTAGAAAATCCCCCTCTTCTCTGGTTGGCTGAGGGAAAATCCCCCTCTCCTCCGATTGGTTGAGGGAAAGTCTCCTTCCCTCTGATTGGCTGAGGGAATATCCCCCTCTCATCTGATTGGCTGAGGGAAAATCCCCCTTCTCCTCTGATTGGCTGATGGAAAATTCCTCTCTCCTCTGATTGCCTGGGGAAAATCACCCTCCCCCCTTATTTGCAAGGAGTAAATCCCCCTCTCCTCTGATTGGCTGAGGGAATATCCCCGTCTCCTCTGACTGGCTGAGGGAAAATACCCCTGCCCTCTGATTGACGAAGAGAAAATCCCGCTCTCCTCTGATTGGCTGTGGGAAAATCCCTGTCTCTTCTGATTGGCTGAGGGAAAATCCCCCTCTCCTCTGATTGGGCAGTAGAAAATCCCTCTCTTCTCTGATTGGCTGAGGGAAAATCCCCCTCTTCTCTGATTGGCTGATGGAAAATTCCCCCTCCCCTCAGATTGGCTGTGGGAAAATCCCCCTCCCCCCTGATTTGCAAGGAGTAAATCCCTTTCTCCTCCGATTGGCTAAGGGAATGTCCCCCCTCTCCTCTGACTGGCTGAGGGAAAATACCCCTGCCCTCTGATTGGCTAGAAGAAAATTCCCCTCTCCTCTTATTGGCCCATAGAAAATCCCCCTCTCTCTCTGATTGGCTGAGGGATTTTCCCCCTATCTCTGATTGGCTGATGCTAAATCCCTTCTTTTGATTGGCTGTGGGAAAATCCCCTCTTCTCTGATTGGCCAGTTGAAAATCCTCTCTCCTCTGATTTGCTGTGGGAAAATCCCTGTCTCTTCTGATTGGCTGAGGGAAAATCCCCTTCTTCTCTGATTGGCTGAAGGAAAATCCCCCTCTCCTCTGGTTGGCTGAGGGAATTTCCCCTCATCTCTGATTGGCTGATGCTAAAGCCTCCCTTACTTTTGATTGGCTGTGGGAAAATCCTTGTCTCCTCTGATTGGCTGAGGGAAAATCCCCCTCTTCTCTGATTAGCTAAAGGAAAATCTCCTCTTTTCTGATTAGCCTAGGGCAAATCCCCTTCTCTTTTGACTGGCTAAGGGAAAATCCCCTCTTCTCTGATTGGTTGAGTGAAAGTCCACTCTCCTCTGATTGGCTGAGGGAAAATCCCCCTTGCCCCCTGATTTGCAAGGAGTAAATCCCCTCTCCTCTGATTGGCTGTGGGAAAATCCCCCTCTCTTCTGATTGGCTGAGGGAAAATCCCCCTCTCCTCTGATTGGCTGAGGGAAAATCCCCCTTGCCCCTGATTTGCAAGGAGTAAATCCCCCTCTCCTCCGATTGCCTGAGGGAAAATCTCCCTTTTCTCTGATTGGCTGATGGAAAATCCCTCTCTCCTCTGATTGACCAGTAGAAAATCCCCTCTCCTCTGATTGGCTGAGGGAAAATCCCTCTCTCCTCTGATTGGCTGATGGAAAATCCCCCTCTCCTCTGATTGGCTGGGGAAAATCTCCCTCACCCCGATTTGCAAGGAAAAAATCCCTTTCTCCTCTGATTGGCTGTGGGGAAATCCCCCTCTCCTCTGATTGGCTGAGGGAAAATCTCCCTGTCCTTTGATTGGCGTAGGGAAAATCCCCCTCTCCTCCGATTGGTTGAGGGAAAGTCTCCTTTCCTCTGATTGGCTGAGGGAATATCCCCCTCTCATCTGATTGGCTGAGGGAAAATCCCCCTCTCCTCTGATTGCCTGGGGAAAATCCCCCTCCCCCCTGATTTGCAAGGCGTAAATCCCCCTCTCCTCTGATTGGCTGAGGGAATATCCCCGTCTCCTCTGACTGGCTGAGGGAAAATACCCCTGCCCTCTGATTGGCTAGGAGAAAATCCCGCTCTCCTCTGATTGGCTGTGGGAAAATCCCTGTCTCTTCTGATTGGCTGAGGGAAAATCCCCCTCTCTTCTGATTGGCCAGTAGAAAATCCCCCTCTTCTCTGATTGGGTGAGGGAAAATCCCCCTCTCCTCTGATTGGCTGATGTAAAATTCCCCTCCCCTCAGATTGGCTGTGGGAAAATCCCCCTCCCCCCCTGATTTGCAAGGAGTAAATCCCTTTCTCCTCCGATTGGCTGAGGGAATATCCCCCTCTCCTGTGACTGGCTGAGGGAAAATAACCCTGCCCTCTGATTGGCTAGAAGAAAATCCCCCTCTCCTCTGATTGGCCAGTAGAATATTCCCCTCTCTTCTTATTGGCCCATAGAAAATCCCCCTCTCCTCTGATTGGCTGAGGGATTTTCCCCCTCATCTCTGATTGGCTGATGCTAAATCCCTTCTTTTGATTGGCTGTGGGAAAATCCCCTCTTCTCTGATTGGCCAGTTGAAAATCCTCTCTCCTCTGATTTGCTGTGGGAAAATCCCTGTCTCCTCTGGTTGGCTGAGGGAATTTCCCCTCATCTCTGATTGGCTGATGCTAAAGCCTCCCTTACTTTTGATTGGCTGTGGGAAAATCATTGTCTCCTCTGATTGGCTGAGGGAAAATCCCCCTCTCCTCTGATTAGCTAAGGTAAAATCTCCTCTTTTCTGATTAGCCGAGGGCAAATCCCCTTCTCTTTTGACTGGCTAAGGGAAAATCCCCTCTTCTCTGATTGGTTGAGTGAAAGTCCCCTCTTCTCTGATTGGCTGAGGGAAAATCCCCCTTGCCTCTGATTTGCAAGGAGTAAATCCCCCTCTCCTCCGATTGGCTGAGGGAAAATCCCCCTCTCCTCTGATTGGCTGATGGAAAATCCCTCTCTCCTCTGATTGGCCAGTAGAAAATCCCCTCCTCTCTGATTGGCTGAGGGAAAATCCCCCTCTCTCCTCTGATTGGCTGATGGAAAATCCCCCTCTCCTCTGATTGGCTGGGGAAAATCTCCCTCACCCCGATTTGCAAGGAGAAAATCCCTTTCTCCTCTGATTGGCTGTGGGGAAATCCCCCTGTCCTCTGATTGGCGTAGGGAAAATCCCCCTCTCCTCCGATTGGTTGAGGGAAAGTCTCCTTCCCTCTGATTGGCTGAGGGAATATCCCCCTCTCATCTGATTGGCTGAGGGAAAATCCCCCTCTCCTCTGATTGGCTGATGGAAAATTCCCGTCTCCTCTGATTGCCTGGGGAAAATCCCCCTCCCCCCTGATTTGCAAGGAGTAAATTCCCCTCTCCTCTGATTGGCTGAGGGAATATCCCCGTTTCCTCTGATTGGCTAAGGGAAAATACCCCTGCCCTCTGATTGGCTAGGAGAAAATCCTGCTCTCCCCTGATTGGCTGTGGGAAAATCCCTGTCTCTTCTGATTGGCTGAGGGAAAATCCCCCTCTCTTCTGATTGGCCAGTAGAAAATCCCCCTCTCATCTGATTGGCTGAGGGAAAACCCCCCTCTCCTCTGATTGGCTGATGGAAAATTCCCCTCCCCTCAGATTGGCTGTTGGAAAATCCCCCTCTCCTCTGATTGGCCAGTAGAATATTCCCCTCTCTCCTCTTATTGGTCCATAGAAAATCCCCCTCTTCTCTGATTGGCAGAGGGATTTTCCCCCTCATCTCTGATTGGCTGATGCTAAATCCCTTCTTTTGATTGGCTGTGGGAAAATCCCCTTTTCTCTGATTGGCCAGTTGAAAGTCCTCTCTCCTCTGATTTGCTGTGGGAAAATCCGTGTCTCTTCTGATTGGCTGAGGGAAAATCCCCTTCTCCTCTGATTGGCTGAGGGAAAATCCCCTCTCCTCTGGTTGGCTGAGGGAATTTCCCCTCATCTCTGATTGGCTGATGCTAAAGCCTCCCTCCTCTCTGATTGGCTGAGGGAAAATCCCCCTCTCCTCTGATTAGCCAAGGGAAAATCTCCTCTTTTCTGATTAGCCGAGGGCAAATCCCCTTCTCTTTTGACTGGCTAAAGGAAAATCCCCTCTTCTCTGATTGGTTGAGTGAAAGTCCCCTCTCCTCTGATTGGCTGAGGGAAAATCCCCCTGCCCTCTGATTGGCTAGGAGAAAATCCCCCTCTCCTCTGACTGCTTGAGGGAAAATCCCTTCTTCTCTCACTGACTGATGCAAAAAAATAAAAAATAAAAAATCCCCCTCTCCTCTGACTAGCTGTGGGAAAATCCATGTCTCCTCTGATTGGGTGAGGGAAAATCGCCCTCTCCTCTGACTGACTGAGGGAAAATCCCCATCTCCTCTAATTGGCTGAGGGAAAATCCCCCTCTCCTCTGATTGGCCGGTAGAAAATCCCCTCTCCTCTGATTCGCTGAGGGAAAATCCCCCTCTCCTCTGACTGGCTGAGGGAAAATCCCCGTCTCTTCTGATTGGCTGTTGGAAAATCCCCCTCTCCTCTGACTGGCTGGGGAAAATCCCCCTCTCCTCTGATTGGCTGTGGGAAAATCCCTGTCTCTTCTGATTGGCTGAGGGAAAATCCCCCTCTGCTCTAATTGGCTGAGGGAAAATGTACCTCTCCCCTGGTTGGCCCATAGAAAATCCCCCTCTCCTCTGATTGGCTGAGGGAATTTCCCCTCATCTCTGATTGGCCGATGCTAACCCCGCCTTTCTTTTGAATGGCTGTGGTATCCCACATCCCTGTCTCCCCTGATTGGCTGAGAGAAAATCCCTTTCTCCTCTGATTGGCTGAGGGAATTTCCCCTCTTCTTTGATTAGCTGAGGGAAAATCCCTGTCTCTTCTGTTTGGCTGAGGGAAAATCCCCTTCTCCTCTGATTGGCTGAGGGAAAATCCCCCTCTCCTCTGACTGGCTGAGGGAATTTCCCCTCATCTCTGATTGGCTGATGCTAAAGCCCCCCTTACTTTTGATTGGCTGTGGGAAAATCCTTGTCTCCTCTGATTGGCTGAGGGAAAATCCCCCTCTCCTCTGATTGGCTGTGGGAAAATCCCTGTCTCTTCTGATTGGCTGAAGAAAATCCGTCTCCTCTGATTGCGTGAAATCCTGTTCTTGATTGTAGAGAAAATCCCGCTCTCCTCTGATTTGCTGTGGGAAAATCCTCGTCTCTTCTGATTGGCTGAGGGAATTTCCCTTCTTCTCTCACCGGCTGATGCAAAAAAAAAAAAAAACTTCTCTTTTGATTAGCTAAGGGAAAATCTCCTCTTTTCTGATTAGCTGAGGGCAAATCCCCTTCTTTTTTGACTGGCTAAGGGAAATTCCCCTCTCCTCTGATTGGCTGAGGGAAAATCCCCTCTCCTCTGATTGGCTGAGGGAAAATCCCGTCTTCTCTGATTGGCTGAGGGAAAATCTCCCTTTCCTCCGATTGGCCGGTAGAAAATCCCCTCTCTCTGATTGGCTGAGGGAAAATCCCCTCTCCTCTGACTGGCTGAGGGAAAATCCCCATCTCTTCTGATTGCTGTGGGAAAATCCCCCTCTCCTCTGATTGGCTGGGGAAAATCCCTGTCTCTTCTGACTGGCTGAGGGAAAATCTCCCTCTCCTCTGATTGGCTGAGGGAAAAATCTCCCTATCCTCTGATTGGCCTGTAGAAAATCCCCCTCTCCTCTGATTGGCTGAGGGAATTTCCCCTCATCTCTGATTGGCTGATGCTAACCCCCCCCTTTCTTTTGAATGGCTGTGGGATAATCCTGGTCTCCCCTGATTGGGTGAAGGAAAATCCCCCTCTCCTCTGCCTGGTCAGTAGAAAATCTCCTGTCCTCTGATTGGCTGAGGGAAAATCACCCTCTCCTCTGACTGGCTGAAGGAAAATCCCTGTCTCCTCTGATTGGCTGAGGGAAAATCCCCTTTCCTCTGATTGGCTGTAGGAAATCCCCTCTCCTCTGATTGGCTGAGAGAAAATCCCTGTCTCTTCTGATTGGCTGTGGGAAAATCCCCCTCTCCTCTGACTGGCTGGGGAAATCCCCCTCTCCTCTGATTGGCTGTGGAAAATCCCTGTCTCTTCTGATTGGCTGAGGGAAAATCCCCCTCTGCTCTGATTGACCTAGGGAAAATGTACCTCTCCTCTGATTGGCCCGTAGAAAATCCCCCTCTCCTCTGACTGGCTGGGGAAAATCCCCCTCTCCTCTGATTGGCTGTGGATTGGCTGAGGGAAAATCCCTCTCTCCACTGATTGGCTGAGGGATAATCCCTCTGTCCTCCAATAGGCTGATGGAAAATCCCCCTGCCCTTTGCTTGCTGAGTGAGAATCCTCCTCCCCCCTAATTTGCAAGGAGAAAATCCCCATCTCCTCTGATTGGCTGAGGGAATTTCCCCTGTTCTCTGGTTGGTTGATGCAAAACCCTCTGATCTTCTTCCACCTTGATGAGATTTCCAGTTACAGACACACTGAGGCATCCCCACAGCATAATACTCCCACTACCGTGTTGCACTGTGGGGACGGTGTTCTCTGGGTTATACGCCTCTCCCTTCTTTCTCCAAACATAAGCAACGTCTCTTTGGCCAAAGAGCTCTAGTTTCATCTCATCTGACCTCTTCTGCAGAAGTGGAGTTTTTCTTGGTCTGCAACTTCACAGTCCATTCCTGGGGCTCTAGTGATTGTCTTCTTTGAGACTACAATTCCTGACTTGGCTAAGTCATTCACTAGTGTCTTGGCAGTTGTTCTGGGGTCTTTAGACATCTCTCACTAGTTTTCTTTCCAGAGTAAAATCTTTGGCTTCCTACCTCTGCCAGGCTTGTTCTGTACTGTGTGATGATTTCTTGATGATACTTCTCAGTCCAGTTCTTGACACTTGAGAAGGCTGTGATAACTTTGTATATCCTGTCCTGCTTTGTGAACATCAACAATTCTTTTTCTCAAGTCTAAACTGATTTCTTTTGTTTTTGGCATGATGCTTTCTCAAGTGACAGCTCAAACCCTTACTGAAGTTATTATACTGTATGTAAATTGGAAGATAACCATCAGTTTGAACTTGATTTTACAAGCTTTGAGCATTACAGAGTTAAAGCACATCATTGCACAACAGTGGTTTGTGCTATGGCTCAATAAAAAGGTCAGTTCTTAAAGGGATACGCCAACATTTTTTTATTTTCGTGTCTTGCCTCACTCCCGAGTCCATGACAAGAAGGTAGACACCATTCTTTCAACTGTGTGTGCAGTAACAAGGTAGAGACGGACAGAGCTCGCCCACCGCTAATTAGCTTAGCTCAAACACTGGAAGTCAATAGGATGTGTTAGCCTGCCTCTGCCTACGGTCATCTGATAAACTCTTCAGCAACTCTATACGGTCTAGTGTGCTTGTTGTGACTCGTTTTTTACCGCGTTATGTTACGTTTTTCTATTTTTCACTGTCTCATGAATTGTGTGCAATGTAGATAGGATGACACAGTAAGCAAAATCGAATGCTTTAATTGAATGTATTATTTTTTCATGGCAACAAGATAGACAGCTGACAGTTTTAGAGTAAGACTTGGCTCAACAGTATACTGTATACCCAGTACTCTTACAGTAGTAATAAGGACAACTGCATAAGGATGGAGTCCATAGTTATGTCCACTTTAAACAGAATAAGTGCTAACAACTTGCATTTTCACCCAGCTGAGGTAATCCCTTAATTAATTACAACTCTTCTTATAACCCAAGACACAAAACCTTAGGAACATCTCTTAGTTACATCCATGAGGTACATCAAGGCCTCTTTGAAAGGAACAGAGTTGTAACTGACAATGCCATCAAAATCAGCTGAAAGGTCAGGGTAATGCTGTGCAAAGTGCTTTGTCCACCTCAGACAGAAATGGGTCTCTTCCAAATGAAGATATCCTGGTGAGGAATGATCTCATCTCCCTGTCATACATGTCAGTTTATACTGTGGCATCTGGTAGAAGATCCGTTGTGATTTTCCTCAGTGCTTCAGTCCCTGTCAGCTGATCTGGTATCCCTTTCTCTTCATCTCTTCAACAACAAAAAATAGCAAACAGTTGGTGGAATGCATAGGTAGTGACACCATGTTTATTGTGATGTTCAGTGACAAAACACTTATGAAATCTGTTACAATGAATATGTATGCAGTGATGACTAACTACATCTACCCAAACTATTATAATTAAGTCCTTTTGTGGGGAATACTTGTACTTTTATCAGTTTGTTTTCAAGTCTGTAATTTTACTCATACTAAGTCTGTGATCTCTTTACTTACTTTTAAATTCATAATTTCAGTACTGTGTATAATTGGAATTAATATCTAAACCTCAATTACACCTTAAGGATACCTTTTGCATTGGTGGAAGTAACTAATTAGAGCTACTCAAATTACTGCAAACAAGTCATTTTTTGGGTACTTGTACTTTTATTATTCTTTTTTCAAGTACTCAGAAGTATGCATAACACCATGTAATCTACTTAGTTACTTTGAAAATCATAAATTGAGTACTGAGTATAATTAGAATAAATGTCAGCTGCATTTTTGTAGCCACTAAGGCTCTGATCACAAACAGGCCAGTGAAAACCCTGACATGTAAACTGTGCAGCAGGCCCAGCTTTGGAGAGGTGACCATGAGAGATGCATGATAGATACATTTGGCTAATACACGTTATCGTGGGTAACATTCTGATGACCGTACTACCTAAAGTATTTTTGAAATCTTCTTCACTGTCATGTCCTCCACTCTGAGCGTCACTCCTCTGGTGTTGCTGTAAAGCACTAATGATGCATCCATCGCTGCGTCACCAGGTAGCCTGCCACCCTGCTAACTGAGCCCAATTTGAACCTGTACTGTGGCCCCTTGTATACACTGCGCAAGCACGAAGGAGCTGGAGCCGCGGCAGAATGACACCATAGGAAATAAGAAAATACATAAATAAAAATAAAGAACAATGTAAATTTGACTTGTTACTTTGTTTTTGATTCCTTATTTATTTGATTTTTCCTGTCAAGCAGAAGATGGGAAAACGACCATCTTTTTTCAATATTTGGTTAATACAGAAAAACAACCAAACAACATTCTCACTTTTTTGTTTAGTTTGCCACACTGAACTGAATAACTGAATGAATGGATGATACACAGACCTGACAGGTTTTCTGTTTTTTTTATTCCCATCAAGTACATTAACCATTTAGGAGCCTCATCAGTTGCCTAAGAATCATTTTCCCTTTGTTTTGACTGATAACAGGGACATTTCACATGCAGTTTTGCTGCTCATTGTGTTGTTCATCTTTATAAAATGATGAGACTTTGTCTTGTGAACCATGAGCTAGCACTCCAACTTTATTTAATTTTCATTCACCCTATTATAACTGCACCGCCCCCTGCTCTTCCTCATCTATTCCACCTTTACCAATCTCCACAATCACATAGCTCCCCCTCTTGGTCACTTTTGGTGATACACTTAAATCACTGCATATCAACACACTCATCTGGTGTAATCCAAGTCTCCTAAAGCCCCAACATGCTGTTTGTACACCATCACACCACACACAACCAGTCCAGACAGTGTGCATGTGCACGTGAACAACGTTTGGTCAATTTGTTACGTTGGGGCTTTAGGAGACTTGGATTACACCAGACAAGCAATATGGAGGCATTTTATGTTTTAATTTTCTTGTTTTTTTTAAACCGGACTTTCAATTGGCATGAGGGTGAGCAGATAATGACTGAATTTTCATTTTTGGTTGAACTGTCCTTCACAGGTGCTACCAGTGATATTAATGAAGGTTCTGTTCCATTCAGGTCAGGCCAGAAAAAGGCCTTTTGAACAAAAGCAGTCACCAAACTTTAGTGTGAGTGACACAGAGTCTTGCCATGTTTTCGCACATCACAAAAGCTAGCAGGTAGGAGGGGCAGGTCACTGATCAAGTTAGTGGTCTTGAGGACTTGTTGCTCACTGTATAAGTAAAAAGGGCTGTTTATTTAGAACAATTCACAAGTATTTACTATTAAAGTATAATTATGAAGGGAGCAATATGTAGTAATTATATATGGAAAAATGAGTACAGAAGTCTAAATAGTGAGTTGATAAACTGTGTATTGAGCAGGTTGAAATTCTATTTAATATTTGATCAAAGTGAGTTGTTTCCCTCTGCCCTGCCTGAAGCTGAGGCAGGCTGCAGGAAAGCTGCAGGAGCACAAGATGCATGCAACATAATAAATTGACAATAACAAGCAAGGACTGTAAGTTGATTGGCTGCTTATACTGTCAGTTGTCTGTTTATGTAAAGTTAAGCTTCTCATCCTGAAAACAACTCACTAATTGCTAGAGTTTTGCTCATTTTGCTCACTTTAACCATTATAAATATCAACACCTTCTACAAGATAAACAGACACTTCATTCATACTCATTCTGCATTAATTTGAACTCTAATTAGCATGGAACAGGCAAACAAAAACAGTTATAAGAAATGGAAGAATTTTAAATTTTGAAAGAGATTGTACAGGCTGTAGCATTGTTGTCAAAGAAGCCAGTGTTTCAGCTTAGCATGTTTCCTTAATCTCTGGTGACTCATCATGGTTATTTTATGATTTATTATTGTAAACATATTATACAGTTATCATTTAAACTACTTTGATAATTAACTTTTAAAGTATTATTTCATGCAAAATGACAGAAAATGCTATTTTTAGCATCTGAAAAATGAGATTTCCTGCTTTTCTTTGTTTATTGTCATAGTAAACTGTGTTTTAGACATTTAAAGACATCACAATGGACTTTAAAAAACTGGAAGAGATATTTTTCTCTAATTTCTTCCATTTTATAGATGTAGCCTCAGATTAAACTTGTCAACTTCCATCTGTCAAGGTGAGAACAGTAGGTGGTGGAGGCACTGACATCTGAGGTTCACTGTTTTTAAAAAAGACCCAGTAGGTGGCAACATTGGCCCATCAGATGCAGTACTTGTGTGTTATGTGAAGGCCGTCAGTTATTGACCCCTTTTAAAAATGAGTTCAGGTTAATCAGTATGACTACCATAAAAATAAAGAAAAACATACAGAAGACCTAGGCTATAATCTGGAGTTTC
This sequence comes from Lutjanus argentimaculatus, assembly GCA_034769285.1. Classification (NCBI taxonomy): domain Eukaryota; kingdom Metazoa; phylum Chordata; class Actinopteri; order Lutjaniformes; family Lutjanidae; genus Lutjanus; species Lutjanus argentimaculatus. The sequence goes on from JAWZSL010000087.1 coordinate 471,293, forward strand.
AGTTGGTTGCAGATAAGTACATGACTAAAAGGGTTACTTTAAAAATGTGTTTTGATACTATTACTTATTCCTGTAAAAATGTAGTCAGTAAACTAATCCAAGGATCACAATATTATGTAACTTGATTACTTTCTGTTACACTTGGATTACCTCAGTACCAAATATGGTAAAATTATTCAGTCTAAGATCATGTTTTATGTTCATTGTAGGTTTATTAATTGTTTATCCAGATATTTCTTCCTCTGTTAAGCACAAACGCATGCTTAGATGAACTGTGGTAATTATGTGCATTTAAATGTATTTTGTTTCATAACATTATGCTATTCACACTTTACACTCAAACCTAAAGTAAACTGACAGAAACTGATTCTCACATCACCACCTACACCCCCCAAATATTTTTCAGTTGTAGTATTGACAGGATAGTTAGCTAACTGGATTTCTGTGTAGCTAACATTAGCGGTTGGTCTGTGTTCGCATTTGGTCTGCGTAGCTAACATTAGCTGTTGGTCTGTGTAGTTAATGTTAGCAGTTCTGTGTGGCTAACATTAGTGGTTGGTGTGGTGTGTGCATGTAATTCCAACTGTTGGTTTCTGTAGTTAATGTTGGCAGTTGTTCTAGATAATGTCAGTGGCTGGTCTGTGTAAATAATGTCACTGGTTGGTCTCTGTAGCTAATGTTAGCCGTTGTTCTGTGAAGCATGTAGCAGGTAGCATGTAAACACAGCGTCGATCTCGCGATATTTTCACACGTGCGTCCATTAAGAGATATATGAAGTCTTGCGATACATCGACGCTGTGTTTACATGCTACCTGGGAGGCTACAGTTAACATTTTGGCTAAAAACATGGCATAAATGGCGTCTTTTGTGGTTAAATTTTAATGTCGCAGCTCGTGTACACTTGGATTACACCACACAAGCAGGATGGAGACATTTTGTGTTTGTTTTGTGTTCTTTTTTTTTTTTTTTTTTACATTTTATCCGTGGTCACCATTCACTGCCATTGTACTGGATTTGGCTGCAAACCCTGTTTTCTGCTGAAACTCCAGGATTGTTTTGTGAACTGAAGATCTTCACCCATCATCACATCGGCATAGGGGTGAGTACATGCTGAGTGGATTATTACTCTGGGGTGGAATATCGCTTTAAGCTGATGTGAGGCTCCAGCCATCTGAGTAAACAAATTAGGTGGATCTCTTCCAAAGTTCCCCAATTGTGTTTATTTGCTGAGTTGCAACATTGTTTGCATTTAACTCAACAATGTTTCACTGTCCAATCAAACAAAGCAGTGGACACACACAACAGATTTTGGCTGTTGTGTCAGAATTTTTGGTTTATTGCCAAGTAAGTGTTCACGTGCAAGGAATGTGCCATGGCCAATAAACATAATAAGAGAAAAACAAGAAAATAAAAACAGTAAAATGCAAGTACTGCAAAAGTTATGAAAACAGTATAAAATAGAAACTTTTACAACATATGAAAGAATATAAAATATGTGTGTCAATATGGGGGATCTTGGGCCTTGTTGATGGCCATAGCCTGTTGGAGGGGAGTGCCTGGGTTGGGAGGTTCTGCAGTATTTGGGTCCAATCCTACATTTCCTGATGGTGTTGAAGTGCGGTGGAACTTCTTCAGCTGTAGCAGGAAGTACTTCCACTGCAAGGCTTTCTTCACCTCATGTCCTGACGGTGTTAGTACACAAGGGAGTCACACAGGACCAGGGGCTCTTTTAAGGGCTCAGGATCTGCTCATAACTTTAAGGAGAGATTCTTAGAAAATGTCCTAATTAAATAAACAAGATTTTTCTTAGAATTTTGTCACTAAGAGAAACTCGTTGTACTACAAAGCTCTGTGAATACGGCCCCAGGTGCAGGTGGAGGATGAAATGGAGGACCATGTTCATTACATTGTCTTGGACAGCAGCTCTCAGCAAACAGCTCTGGGGCCTCTGTCTGGAGGACAGACAGATCAACAACTATAAACCTAAAGCTGTGACTCCACTAATGACTTATGCTGAGCCAACAATTTGAATGAATCATACTGGTGATGTGAAAGAACCACAAAATCACTCACTTCACAGTGAGCATGGTTTAAGTTTACAGCTGCGTGTGCCAACAACAGTCTTTTAAAAAAGTGAGTTTGAAAGATGGACTGTAGATACACATACTGCAGCACCTTTTACACACCAGATCCACGTCTGTGTAAAATGTTCAGTGCTGTTTTGACTGTGTTCTTAAAATTATGTAATTATTCCAGCATCACTTGTTTTAAACAGAGAGAGACAAGCAGACAGCCCTGACACAGAGCTGCGTGGAGTAAGCAGGCACACACAGTCCAGCTAGAAAAGAGAAATCCTCCTCACAGATCATCAGACGAGGTGATCTTTTTAACTTAACAGTTGCATATAAAAAGCTTTGTGCTATATATCCATGAGTGTATCACCTCTGTGTGATCAAAAAAGCCAAATCACTTGCTGACTACTGTGCTGCTGTGCTCGGTCACACCTCATTTGATTTCGCGATGCTGGCACACTGTCTGACCAGAAGTAGGAGGTAACTAACAAATACTTCATTATTTGACTTAAGTAGATTTTTCAGGTATCTGTGCTTTACTTGAGAATTTATTTTTCTAACAACTTTTTACTTTGACATAATAAGATGTCTGTTAAGGTTCTCAGTCATCCAGGTCATGGTATTTGTAGCAAGGTTTGTCATAGGCAACTGGACTTGATAGAGTTCTTGAAGACGTTTCGCCTCTCATCCAAGAGGTTTCTTCAGTTCTGACTGACTGGTTTGGGAGTTCAGGTATTAAACCTCTTTGTGGTCGTTAACACCTAGAGGGGGCATGTGTTTCATGTGCCCACCCTTCCATTGTGTGGACCTTGGGTTTCACCTGGGGGGAGGTGTGAATGAGAGTCATTAAGGTCCCTGCCATCATGTGACTTGTTGGAGTCACATGATTTCAGGTGTGTATCCAACTGCCTGGGGAGTGATCTTAAGACTGCATTTTATGTGGCAGATAAATTATGTCTTAGACCTCCTCCTCTGTTGAGAGATGGCCGTTCCAGGTTAACAAAAATGGCTTCTTTTACTCCTCTCTCAAACCATCTGTCTTCCCTGGCCAGAATATGGACATTACCATCTTCACAAGAGTGTCCTTTAGCTTTCAGGTGTAGGTGGACTGCTGAGTCCTGACCTGAGGAACTGGCTCTCCTGCATTAAGCCATGCGCTTATGCAGTGGTTGTTTTGTCTCCCCAGCTTGTGTCTGGGTGTTCTGTCCTTGGGGTGGACAAGCTTTTGTCTCTGGGTGTTGCTGGGCTTGAAATGCACAGGAACATAATAAGACAAAAAACAATGTAAAAGATGAAACAAGATGAAAAAATGCAATAAGACGAAAAAATGTGACACGACAAAAGGGCATAACTAGACAAAAAAGACACAATAAGACAAAAAAGACTGAACAAGAACAAAAAGAATGTAACAAGATGAAAAGCAATGTAAAAAATGTAACTAGACAAAAAAAAAAGACTTAAAAGACATAACAAGATGAAAAGATGCAATTAGACGAAAAACATGTAGCCAGAAGACAAGCTACGTATCAAGATGAAGAAGACGTAACAAGATGAAAAACTGTAAAAGATGTAACAAGACAAAAAAGACATAAAAAGAAAAAAAATGTTACAAGAAGAAAATGGACGTAACAAGATGAAAAACAACCTAAAAGACATAACTAGACCAAAAAGGTGCAACTAGACAAAAAAATGACTTAAAAGACATAACAAGATGATAAGATGCAATAAAATGAAAAACACACAGCATGACGAAAAACTATGTATCAAGATGACAAAGACATAAGATGAAAAACAATGTAACAAGATGTAAGAAAGACATAACGATGAAAAACAATGTAACAAGATGTAAGAAGATGAAAATTAAGAGATGAAAGCGATGTTATGACTCTAAAACTTGCGTAAAGGATGTAGCAAAATGGGAGAGGGAGACTCGACCATGGAAAAAAGGTACAGAAGAAAGGTTAAGAAGTTGAATTTGTACTTCTACTTTTATCAGACTCTTTCTTTTTTACACAAGTATCTGTGCTCCTACTTCAGTACAGAATGTGTGTACTTTTGCCACCTCTGAAAAGAACACACACTGGCTTTAGTGAAGTACACAAAGCCGGCTAAAAGGCAAGCCCACGTTGGCATCGATATTGTAAAAAGGGGAAGTGTCACCTTCACTGTCTATGATGACATGTATCCAGGCAATTCCAATGAGGATCTGCAATAATGAGGAGCACATCTTCAGTCCAGACTCTGGCACATAACATCAGACTGCAGCTCTGTGCTCTGACCTGATGGACTGTTTTGGTTCCACAGCTTCATGTGAAACTGTTGAGGATAAAACTCAATACAGATTTCACAGCAACAGACTGATGACAGTAAACAGAACAGAATACTAAGCTGTTTTCATGCAGACACCACAACTTCCCTCTCAATAAAGAGAGAGAAGAAAAGGAGCTCTGTGGACAGACAGGAAGAGGAGGTCGTCAGGAGGACACAGCCAGAACCAGATCCCTCACATACACACAGAGAATGTTTGTACAAAACATGACAATCCATCCAATAGTTGTTGGGATATTTCAGTTTGGACCGAAGTGTCCATTCAGACCAACGCTGCTAGCATGGCTAAAAACACAGGCTGGGCAGTTTCTGTGTCATAAGCTTATCTGCAGTTTCGTTTGGGAAATGGTCTCTTAAAGGGACAGTTCATTCCAAAATCAAAAAAATATATATTTTTCTCCTGGCTTGTAGTGCTATTTATCCATGTTGATCAGGGAAGGGAGATTATTTTTCATGGGGGGCCACATGAGGAATTGATCAGGCTGCCATCAACACACAAATGATATAAGGTCCCAATAATGACCAGATCTCTAATAATGGAATGGTCAGAAGTGGCACTTCTACTTTTGGCCACCTTTTCTGAATTGCTATGTCATGAATTGTGGGCTAATATTTTATTGGCAATGTCCAAAACTTGATGTTTTACAGTGAACCATGCAGGCCACATACAGGTTGCAACAATAGTAGCAGTAAAAGTAGAACAAGAACAACATAAACAACATGTATGTACAGCACTGAGTGAACAAAGTTACAGTTTAATATAAAAGATACAGTTCATTATCATTACCAATGAACACAGCGCTGACGCCTTTCGAAATAAAGGTCTGATAATGGTTTAATGGTAAGCAAAATGCTAATGACTGTCTTTGCTAGATTTGCTGGATCCATGATGGCTTTGCAGGCCACATGAAACCTTTCAGTGGGCTGCATCCAGCTCCCAAGCTTTTGGTGTAAGTTGCAGGGTTTTGGAGATGTCAGCCATAGAGTAGAGCTTGAGATCAGTGCCAGAGCCTAACACAATGCAGGCTTGAGTTGGGTCGGGCCATATTTCTCACATATTTCATGGCCCTACCATGGGTTTGGGCTAATTATCATCATCATCATCATCATATCATTATCATTATTATTATTATTATCATCATCATCATCATCATCATTATTATTATTATTATTATTATCATTATCATTATTATTATTATTAGTAGTAGTAGTAGTAGTAGTAGCAGTGTTAATTAATTTTGTTGTTGCCAACTCCTGCTGTTTGGTACATAGAGGGAAGCTTGTTAAGAAAAATGTTGTGCTGTAATCGGGTTCGGGCTGAAATACTCTAATGAGGAATGGGTTCGGGTTGGGTTCAGACAGAATTTTGTTGGGCTTGGGCATTTCCAGGCTTAACTTTTTAGGCCTGACTAATGGCACACAGATTGTGTTGCTTAAAATCCAAAAAAATACATATATAAATAAATTCAAAAGCACTATATTATTTTTTACCAGAAAGAAAGTAGTTCCTATATGAAACTGAACACAACAAAGTCTGTGGATTATCTTGAGTAATTGGGTCATGAGTTTTGGGAATAGACACTGGTCTTGAGTTTTCAAATGTATTTTTGGGTCCCACAAGCAGGGCCGTAGCCAGGATTGAAAAATTAGTGAGGTCCAACCACCAACATGTTCAGTAAAGTGATCGCAGGTTACTTCATACTAGTCTAGAGGAAAAGACACCCCTTTTACCAGTTTTTGCACAAACCATACCAAAATGTCACCTACAAAAATAAGTACACTAAAGGACATGTTGCCAAAAAAAAAAAAGATTTTATTTGGCACAATGTGCTTAGAATACTTTGTTCCGTCAGTCAGTCAGTCCATCAGTCCGTCAGTCCGTCCGTCCATCCGTCCGTCAGTCATCCTCCACGTGCTCCTCTCTCTGCATTGGCCCTCTGAAATTACATAGAATACACAAACATAAGTTAAAATGATCACCCAGAGTACATTTGCAACAGAGAACCTGTATAACATGAATTACCTGTTGGAGTTGAAGGCTAAGTGGATCCTTCTGTGGCCAGAAGATCCCACCGTCTCAGGACCCTCTCCCTGTCAATCTTGACTTTCCAGTGGACGTGCATGAGAGCCAGTCCAGTGAGTCTGTCATCTGACATACTGGCTCTCAGCCATGTCTTCAGCCTTCTCATTGCTGAGAAGGACCTTTCACAAGCACACGTTGTCACTGGGATTGTGAGGAATATTCTCAACATGCACTCTATGTTTGGAAAGAAGACCATGCTTGTGGTCTGGAGGGTGTCCAGCGCTGTGGATGGCAGTGGCTCGGTGATGCAATGGAATTTGTACCTCCACTGTTCGAGCTCTTGTTCCACAGTCGCAGCATCAGGCAGGTCTTGGTGGTACCACTGGAGGAGCTCTGCCTCCCTTTCTTCAGTGAGCTTTTTTAGATCTGCTGGCACCAGGTACGCTGCCAACATGGCTGGCTCATTTCTTTGAGCAAATCTGGATTCCAGCTCACTCATGATGTGCTCTATAAAAGGATAGATTTATCCTGTAGTGGTCTTCCACTGATTCAGAGGGAATGTTTGCCCTGAAACTCTGTTTGACAGAGATTCTGCGTTTGCTTGGCACCACATCAACAGATTTAGCCAGGTCAACTGCCTTTTGAAAGCAGACACTAAAAGCTTGCTCACATCTCTGTTGTGCTATAACATTGCAGACATTTCTGGCCTCTTGATATGCAGATACTATGTCCAGGTTAGTAGCCTGCAGTTGTGTTGTGAGTGGTTGCATGTAACCTAGGACATAGTTAGTAATGACAGCAGTGATAATGGTCTCAAAGGACTCCATACTCTGCCGGAGGTTGTAGGCCTTTCCAGAGATAGAGGTGTGCTCTGTTTCCAGGGTTCTCAAAGTAGAGTGGACAGCACTGAACTTTTCCACAAAAGCACACATTGTTTTTGCTCTAGTGCCCCACCTGGTGTCGGACATCAAAGGTATCCCTGATGGTTTCATCTTGTCGCCTGTGCATTGTTCCTTCAAGGCAGCTTTTCTTGCACCTGAGGCTGAGGAAAAAACTGCGATTTTTTCAACAACTGCCATGGTGTTCCTCACTACAGGAATATCTGCACATCCATGTACCACTACCAAATTGAGCGCATGGCTCCGACAGTGGGTGTACACAGCCCTTGAATACTGCTCCTGGATTCTTGTTTGGACTCCACTGATTTGTCCACTCATTGTGGAGGCTCCATCATATCCCTGACCCCTCAGTAAGCTGGCCTCAAGACCCATCTCTGTGAGTTGCCTGAGAATGGCTTCACTAATGGTGGCTGCGTCTTGTTTGGGGAGGGGACAGAAACCAAGGAAGTCCTCCCTTATCTCAGTTTTCGTGTCCTTGTCACTGACGTAGCGGATACATATTGACATCTGCTGAGTGCCACTGATGTCCACAGATTCATCAGCAAGGACAGAGAAGAACTTGGCCTCCTTTATTTTTTTTAGCAAGGTCTCTCTAATATCAATAGCACAGCATTCTATAAGCTCATTTTGAATTGCAGGTGATAGATATATGGCATTTCTAGGTGCAGTTTGAAGATGTTTTTTAGGGCAGAATCAAATTCAGATTTCCAATCTACAAAGTAGCGGAAATTTCCTCTCTCACTCTCCCCCTCCCAGCTCCCCGAAAACCCACATTTCTTTGGCCCAGGCACACGATTACATCGAGAATAGATAGTAGAGTCTGGCGATTTCTCCTGACCTTTTCCTCATAATTCGCACTTATTGTTGAACTTATGTCTTTTTTTTTTCCTTGAACTATAGGGGAGAAGTTGTCAGCCATTTCTGTGGCTTTTTCATGGCCAATGGACACATTGTGTTGAGGTATGGTGTAAAGTCACTAAAAACTACAAAGGTGGTGGACCCAAAAATGCAGACTGGAGCACTGGAGCGAGTTCAAATGATAATTTTAATACTAAACAAGAGGTAACAAAAAACACCGGCTTACATGAACAAAGGGATCCAAATGAAAACCGAGCCAGGCAGAAGTCCAAAACCAAAAAACACCAAAAACGGAAAAATAAATCCAACAGGAAAATCAACAAATCCAAACGGAAAGGGAACACGCAGGGAGCAAAGCAGGCAGACAGAAACACCAAAAACAACACGACGAACTGACAAAGACAAAGAGAAACACAGGGACTAAATAGGCAAGGGGGTAATCAGACACAGGTGGGTGGACAACAGGTGAACCAAATCAGTAATCAAAAAAGGGCGGGAAAAGAACAAAGACAGGAAGTAAAGATGACAGACACAAGGGAAGCTCAAAACTACAAAACAAAACAGGAAGTCAAGACAAGACACACGGAGGACCAAGACTACAGAATAAAACACAGAAGTGACTAAGAAAACACAAACCAAGACAGCAAAAGACAGAACAACAAAGACACACAAGGGAAAAATGCTACAAAATAACCAACAAAAACTCCAAACTATAACAGTACCCCCCCTTTAAGGGACGGATACCAGACGTCCCTTCAAAACAAGTCCAAAACAAAGAGTCCAAGAGGAGCTGGGTGGGCGGGGGGGGTCTGGAGGAGGGCAAAACAAAAAGAGTCACAAATCTCAGGCATACAGCCTGGCAACAAGGGAAGGCAGAGTCCAAAAGTCTGTTCACCCGTGGACGGGCAGGGGCCAGGTAGAAACCTCAGGCAGAAAGCCTGAAGACAGGGCAGAGGCGGAGTCAGAGACCTCATGCGGGCGGCCTGGAGGCAGGGCAGAGGCGGAGCCGGAGACCTCAGGCGGGCAGCCTGGAGGCAGGGCAGAGGCGGAGCCGGAGACCTCAGGCGGGCGGCCTGGAGGCAGGGCAGAGGCGGAGCCGGAGACTTCAGGCGGACGGCCTGAAGGCAGGGCAGGGGCAGAACCAGAAACCTCAGGCGGACGGCCTGAAGTCCACCCAGAGGAGCAGAGCCGAGCAGGAGGCCGGCGGCGATGGCGAGACCCCTCAGGGGGCTGAGCAGGAGGCCACAGGCGAAGACGAAGGCGGGACCCGTCGGGAGGACGAGCAGGAGGCCACAGGCGAAGACGAAGGCGAGTCCCCTCAGGGGGCCGAGCAGGAGGCCACAGGCGAAGGCGAAGACGGGACCCGTCGGGAGAACGAGCAGGAGGCCACAGGCGAAGGCGAAGGCGGGACCCGTCGGGAGGACGAGCAGGAGGCCACAGGCGAAGGCGGAACCCGTCGGGAGGACGAGCAGGAGGCCACAGGCGAAGGCGGAACCCGTAGGGAGGACGAGCAGGAGGCCACAGACGAAGGCGGAACCCGTCGGGAGGACGAGCAGGAGGCCACAGGCGAAGATGAAGGCGAAGGCCAGCCCCCGCTAGCAGAGAAACAGGGGGCCAGCGGCATAGGCGAAGGTGGGACCCTTCTGAAGGTGACTGTGGCCCAGCCGGGATTGGAGGAGCCTGCAGAAGCGAAGACGGCCCGGCCAGAACAGGAACTGGCGGTGGCTGTGGCTGCGGCTGTGGCGGCCCAGCCAGAGCAGGAACTGGCGATGGCTGCTGCGGCGGCGTCCCAGCCGGAGCAGGAACAGGCGATGGCTGCTGCGGCGACGTAGGCGGCCCAGCCTAAGCAGGAGCAAGCGATGGCTGCTGCAGCGACGTAGGCGGCCCAGCCCGAGCAGGAACAGGAAGAGGCTGCAGCGGCGATGTAGATGGCCCAGCCCGAGCAGGAACTGGAGGTGGCTGCGGCGGTGACGGCCCAGCCAGAGTAGGAAGAGTCACTGATGATCTCACCAGAACAGGAGGGGGCTGGGACCCGGCCAGAACAGGAGGAGGCGCAGACGGTCCCACCAGACCAGGGGGAGGCGCCGACGGTCCAGCTGGAGCAGGAAGAGTCACTGATGATCTCACAGACCAGGAGGAGGCGCAGACGGTCCCACCAGACCAGGGGGAGGCGCCGACGGTCCAGCCGGAGCAGGAGGAGGCGGCGACTGTCCCCCCGGAGCAGGAGGATGAGGCGACTGTCCCACCGGAGCAGGAGGAGGCTGCGGCCCAGCCTGAACAGGAGGAGGCTGCGGCCCAGCCTGAACAGGAGGAGGCTGCGGCCCAACCAGGACAGGAGACGATGGCGATGACCCAGCCAGAACAGGGGATGATGGCGACAGCCCAGCCGGAACAGAAGATAGCTGCGGCGGCCCCATCTGAACAGGACATGGCTGCGGCCCAGCCGGAAGAGATGATAGCTGCGGCCCAACCGGGACAGGAGATGGTGACGGTGACCCAGCCGGAACAGGATATGGCTGCGGCGACCCCACCGGGGCTGGAGATGATGGCGACGGCCCCACTGGAAGAGAAGATGGTGGCGACGGTCCCACCGGGACAGAAGGTGGTGGCGGTGACCCAGCCGGAACAGGATATGGCTGCGGCGACCCCACCGGGGCTGGAGATGATGGCAACGGCCCCACCGGAAGAGAAGATGGTGGCGACGGTCCCACCGGGACAGGAGATGGTGGCGGCGGCCCCACCGGGACAGGAGATGGTGGCGGCGGCCCCACCGGAACAGGAGATGGTGGCGGCGGTCCCACCGGGACAGGAGATGATGGCGACGGCCCCACCGGAAGAGGAGATGGTGGCGGCGGTCCCACCGGAAGAGGAGATGGTGGCAACGGCCCCACCGGAAGAGGAGGTGGTGGCGGCGGTCCCCGGGACTGGATCGGACCTGGGCAGCAGAAGGGCGCTGGACAGCAGAACCTCCGTGGCGCTGGCAGCAGAACCTCCGTGGCGCTGGGCAGCAGAACCTCCGTGGCGCTGGGCAGCTGAGGTTCGAGGGCGCTGGGCAGCTGGGGTTCGGAGTGGGTCGCCTGGGCAGCTGGGGTTCGAGGGCGCTGGGCAACTGGGGTTCGAGGGCGCTGGGCAGCTGAGAAGCATGGCGTCGGCGAGAGCTACGCTTGCGTCTGGGGGGCTTCTCAGATAATGAGTCCAGGGCAGGTTCAGGCAAAGAACTGGCTGGCAGAGGAGCTAGCTTAGCAGGTGGCTGGTGGCTAACTGAGTCCAAGCTGATTTCAAAATCAGGCACACTTGTGGAATCAATTGTGGCCTGTAAGTCCTGCTTCAGGTAAGCAATAACTGACAAGTTCTGGGTTATTTGTGGAAAACACAAAATTCTGGGCCGCGATAAAAAAGTCCTTTCCATAAGGGTATACACAAAAAGTCTCCTCTTAAGATCTGTGCACCCTTCAATCGTCAAGCCCAATTGCTCAAACTCAGAGCAAGCCATCTTTAGCTCCTCATTAAGGAGTGCTAGGTCTGCTGGGTCCATTTTGTCTTGGTCAGTTCGTACTGTTGAGGTATGGTGTAAAGTCACTAAAAACTACAAAGGTGGTGGACCCAAAAATGCAGACTGGAGCACTGGAGCGAGTTCAAATGATAATTTTAATACTAAACAAGAGGTAACAAAAAACACCGGCTTACATGAACAAAGGGATCCAAATGAAAACCGAGCCAGGCAGAAGTCCAAAACCAAAAAACACCAAAAACGGAAAAATAAATCCAACAGGAAAATCAACAAATCCAAACGGAAAGGGAACACGCAGGGAGCAAAGCAGGCAGACAGAAACACCAAAAACAACACGACGAACTGACAAAGACAAAGAGAAACACAGGGACTAAATAGGCAAGGGGGTAATCAGACACAGGTGGGTGGACAACAACAGGTGAACCAAATCAGTAATCAAAAAAGGGCGGGAAAAGAACAAAGACAGGAAGTAAAGATGACAGACACAAGGGAAGCTCAAAACTACAAAACAAAACAGGAAGTTAAGACAAGACACACGGAGGACCAAGACTACAGAATAAAACACGAAGTGACTAAGAAAACACAAACCAAGACAGCAAAAGACAGAACAACAAAGACACACAAGGGAAAAATGCTACAAAATAACCAACAAAAACTCCAAACTATAACACATTGTGCCTTGGGAGGATGCCTCTTTTTTCCCCAATGGAATTTTTCCAGTCAGTGAAACCTTTATTATAAAACTGAGGTTGCCCTTGACATTGTTGAAGGCAAGGCAATGTGCACAGTATGCAGCATCTTCATAAGCAGAGTACCGAAGCCATTCATATTTTTTTTCCCACAAGACATTATATTTTAGCTACTTTCCGCCAAAATTCCGCTGGGGATAGCTGTGATGTCCTGCTGGCACCCACTTATTTTGCAGCAAACACGTTTTGTCTTCGTCAGTTAATATGAGACCCTGCATTATTTTATTTTTGTAGTTCACAGGATCCAGAGCATCCAAGGCAACTGTTTCATTCTGACTGTTTTCTCTATGTGCTGGTCCTCTCTGGATTGTCCCCCACTCTCTCTGTTTTTCTGTCTGAGCTCTCTCTCCTGTCTGTGCTGCTGGCCTTATTTGTTCTCCTGTCTGTGCTGCTGGTCTTATTGTTCTCCTGTCTGTGCTTCTGGTCCTATTTGTCCTCCTGTCTGTGCTGCTGGTCGTCTTTGTTCACCTGTCTGCACTTCTGGCCTTATTTGTTCTCCTGTCTGTGCTGCTGGTCGTCTTTGTTCTCCTGTCTGCGCCGCTGGTCTTAATTGTCCTCCTGTCTGCGCTGCTGGCCTTATTTGTTCTCCTGTCTGTGCTTCTGGTCCTATTTGTCCTCCTGTCTGTGCTGCTGGTCGTCTTTGTTCACCTGTCTGCACTTCTGGCCTTATTTGTTCTCCTGTCTGTGCTGCTGGCCTTATTTGTTCTCCTGTCTGTGCTGCTGGCCTTATTTGTTCTCCTGTCTGTGCTTCTGGTCCTATTTGTCCTCCTGTCTTCTTTCTATCCTGCTGTTTCCTCTGCTCATTCTCCCCGTCTCTGTCCTCATTTTCACACGGCCTGCTTTTTTTTTTAACAAATGAATCCAATGTACTCTGTGGAAGTTTCTTTCTTTTTGACATTTTCCACCATTTTTTCTTTTTATCTGTAGGGGGCAATCAAAGATGTTTATTAGACCTTAATGATTATATAGAGCTAACATTATATGGCCTATGAGAGAGAGACTATTCTCATGATTACTCATTATCTTATTATTTATATGCATCAAAATCAATTTTTATTTCAATCTTTGATACTCTCAGGCTCTGATAATCCCACAAAAAAAAAAATCCATTTTGCATTTATGGAATAGAAAATAATTCACTTTTTGTGTTTTTTGTTTGAAGTAAAAATCAAGTTCTAATCACAAAAACTGGCATTTAAGGGGTTAAAATTTTGAAACTGAATGAATATTTGCTATGTATGGTGAGAGCTGAAGTTACTAATAGTATTCATAAAAAAATGGAATTACACATTAATACGTAATATTTATATTACAATCTTTATTGAGGGGTATTTTTTACCCTTAGGGACACAGGTGTTGCACTTTTTTTTTACATCTGACATTACAAAAAAAAATAAGAATGCATCAAAATCAATTTTTATTTCAATCTTTGATACTCTCAGGCTCTGATAATCCCACAAAAAAATCCATTTTTTTCTCTTCTGGCTCTCAACGAAGGCGGACGCTTTTTCTGCTCCCTCCCTGCCCTTATCTGCCCTGCTTACTGCTCTTTGTCTTGTGCTGTCTCTGTCTGATCTATTGGAGCCTCTCTCTGCATTTCTCTCCAAAATCTAAAATCATGGATTTGATCAGCTGGTCTCTCAATGCAATTGACCAAATTTTCTCGACAAAGAGAATGGGTAAAGGTGAACCCTCCTGCCCTGACGGAACGTTTGCAGCCGGATACACGATGGACTCCTGGGAGAGGTGGAGGATCGTGTGCCTGTCGATCCTTTCCGTTGAGGATGTTGAAGATGTCTACATAATTGGAATTATGATACCAGGCATGCTGCTGTTTGGAGTTAGCAGCTTCCTGATCTATCGCAAAGTTCGGAAGACGTTGGCAGCAGTTTTGGCAATAGAGAAGCCGCCCGTCATGACTGAGGGAATGTGCAGGGCTGTCAACACTCAGACTCAAGCGATATGTGAGCTCAATCGCAAGCTGGATGCGTTTTCTGAGCTCTTTCGCAAGATGGATGCCAACTTGGAGAAGTTGTCTGCTCGGCTCGGCTGAAATTGGCCACCGAATTTGGATATATTGAAACAAGCCACCGTGAGACTCAGAGAGACTCAAAGGCAGACAGAAAATTGCAGCGTCGGCCTGTCCCAAAACAATTGTTATCTACATTGGCTCCCTGAGATAACCAGCCTTCCCAAGGCCGGCTTTCCCTCCACTCTCCTGGATGTTATGCAGACAAGATGCTCCGGCCCTGTCTCCCCACCCCATCACCCCCCTACTCCTGTGAACTTTGTTCCTGGATCAGAACTCTCCGAAGTCGTCTCCATGGCAACGGCCGTGTTTTTCGTCATCAGCCAGACGGCAGAGACAATGGTTGGGGCTGAGTGGGAATGAAGAACACGGGCTTACACATACATGAAGACACATTTAACACGTACACCCCCCAGTAACTCAACGCCTTCTTGGCCCCCCACCCCCCTCTCTCCCCTGTCGCAGTATAACATGGAGGGCTGTTGCGGAGCAGCCAAGTGCGCATGCACCCCCCCAGTGTCTATGCTGGGACACCTCCCCTCCCCAACACCCAACCCCCCCCTCCCAAATGTGCAAGTCTTTGAGTTTTGTTGTAATGTCATATTATGTTGCTTATGTGCCGAGGTGTTTTTTCCTAATCCCACACTGTGCCCCCCTGACAGGAGTTTAGTTTGGGAGTTGCTTTTTTTCCCTCTTCCTCCCTCTTGTTCTCCTTTTTCTCTAAGTAAACGGGGCGCTGCTCGGTGGCTGACCCACAGTTCCTCCCGCTCCTGTCCTCCCCCTGTTATGTATCACTGTCTGTTTTATGTTTCTTGGACGGGATGAACTGAAAGGCAATTTCCCCTCGGGGATCAATAAAGTACTCTGAATTTTGCATTTATGGAATAGAAAATAATTCACTTTTTGTGTTTTTTGTTTGAAATAAAAATCAAGCTCTAATCACAAAAACTGGCATTTAACCTTCATCCTGTCTTCGTTGGACTAACACTGCCAGCCTTCGCGGGTCATATAGACCCGATTTTGTTTGACTGATATAAAGCAGTAGCATAAAATTATCACCAAATTCTATGTTTCATCTTGTTAGTCAACTTCACTCCTACTTATTAAAATACATTTTACACTTATTTTTAGAATATAGACGTCATTGGCCTCATTTGCATAAAATTATACCCAATTTTTTGAGTAAAAAATAAAATAATATTATGATTATGAATTCTGAGTTTGAATATAAAGTGATGGATTTTTACATGGTGGTATATGTCAAAGATTTAGTCAAAAAAAATTTTTTTACCCTTTCAAATTTTTGAATGCAGCAATACTAACACTGCCAGCCTCTCGCGGGTCATATAGACCCGATTTTTTTGACTGATTTAAAGCATGTAGCATAAATTATCACCAAATTCTATGTTTCATCTTGTTAGTCAACTTCACTCCTACTTATTAAAATACATTTTACACTTATTTTTAGAATATTGACGTCATTGGCCTCATTTGCATAAAATTATACCCATTTTTTGAGTAAAAATAATAAATTATTATGAATTATGAATTCTGAGTTTGAATATAAAGTGATGGATTTTTACATGGTGGTATATGTCAAAGTTTAGTCAAAAAAATTTTTTTTTTACCCTTTCAAATTTTTGAATGGCAGCAAATACTAACACTGCCAGCCTTCGCGGGTCATATAGACCCGATTTTGTTTGACTGATATAAAGCATGTAGCATAAAATTATCACCAA